>MU122093.1:337582-385105 GCA_014904905.1 Wilcoxina mikolae CBS 423.85
CAACTCGGCAATAAACAACTCGGCAATAAACAACTCGGCAATAAACAACTCGGCAATAAACAACTCGGCAATAAACAACTCGGCAATAAACAACTTGGTTATAAACGACTCGGCAATAAACGACTCAGCAATAAATGACTTGGTAATGACACAACTGGAGGTGACTGCTACTCACCATGTCGAGTGTGCCTCTCTCCAAGATGTGTCATCGTCTGTGCTGGAGGATTCAATGAGTACCAGAGTTGCACGAATGGTGGAGACAGCACAAATTGTTGAGGTGACATTGCGAGCGGCAGTGAAGTTACAGGAACAGCGGGAGGCGAGGTTGCAAATGGTACTGGTTTTGGTGGAGCAGGAGACAATGAATAACGTTTCGTCGGTATCGATGTGTGTTGATAAGTCGTCGGAGTTGGTGGAAATTGGTACGCACCAAGATGTCAATACCGGTATGAGGTTCACACAGCTCGAGGCGTTGCATTTGACTCCACCATGGGGTCATCAATTTGAGTAATGGTTTTCGGTACGTCCAACAGTGCTGCAAATGACTAGCATACTGACGCACGTAGGTTCAAGTTCACGTTTGGTGGTTAGGTTGGCGTGTGGGAGTTGGGTTAGATTGAATTTTTGCATTTCTTCTTTGAGTCGTAGATTGGATCTTTGCATGTCTTCTTTAGATCGGGTGGAGTGGTTTTTGCATTTTACAGAGTTGTTTTTAGTCTCGTTTGGATTTTCTTGGCATAAGTGGTATTTGATTGACTTATCGTACGCGACACTTTCGTGACAAGCTAATACGAAATCGTGTGAATCTGCCCATTTATGTGAAAACCTTTCAGGTGCAATACTCAGCGATATGTCAGTCCTTTCCACACTGCATTACCCTTCGTTTACATTGCAACTGCACTCTGTTTCTGCCTTTCTGACCTTCCTGCCTTCTGAAAATGACCCAAACAACAAAGCCACTGCGCAAGGCCGCATCCTCAATTCCAAAACCACCACTGGCCACTTCTGCAGTTGTCTCCCCAATGCCAGCTAACGGTCATAAGAGGAAACTCACTTTGTAGTCTGACAAGCAGTAGCAAAAGCGGACGAATGCTACAGCATCACGTATCGAAGGTTTGATTTCGACTACCCAGGTCTCCTCAGCATCTACACCCATTGTATCCGCACCAAATCCACCCCTGACACAGTTTCTGCCCCCACCGAATCAAGCCTCCATTTCGATATGGCCAGCACCCAGTGTCATTTCCAACATCGCTATTCGTTCAGCGACGAACCTTAGTCACCTCTGGAGTCCACACCCATCATGATCCGCTTCACAACTCATTCTATCGTATCCGCCGAGGACACCATCATCGGTCAGCAATAAACGATATGGTAGTCGAAGTCTCCTTGCACCAGGTGACCTTCGAGTTACTGCTGTACTGGAGACAATACGTCGCATGATGGAGAAGCAACTGCTGAGCGAGACACCATTTCCAACTGAAGCTGAGTTTCTGCTGATAGCTTATACAATTCCGAGAGTGGTAGATACTGACTAACATATCCAACACAAAGTCTGTTGAGCATTCCTGGCCGAAGGCATGCAGGCAGGAAGGAGTTAATATTAGCTTTCAGGAACGTCAGAAGGAGCATCTCAAGATAGTTAGGTATCTCCCAGAATTGCATTCGCACTGACTAACATATGTCAGATCAAAAACAGTTCCAATACAGTCAGATCGCACATGATGAAGAAGGCCAGTGAGTGTGTAGGGAGACTATACAACTTGCACCGTTTCGAAGATGATGAGCGCTCCATACATATTGATCAAAATCTTTCAGATTTTACATTCATTGTACGCCAATGTGATCGTACGAATGAACCTGATGTGAGTTCTGTCTGCAACTTGTAGTGTCGCTAACACCACAAGGAACGAGCTAGCTACTTTCTTGCGGAGGAGATTCTACGATTTCTATATATACATTTCTTCCAATAAATTCGCAAGCATGGCAGGCATTCAGAGGGCTTCCATGAAAGGATTCGGGGACAGACACCCCCGGCACTGATTGTGTTAACATGTACAGCATTGCATCACGTACTGACAGAGTGGCAAAGAAATGGAGGTTCAGCTCCAACAAAGGTTCAAAGCGATGACTTTGAAATCCAGCGCAACAGGCCCGAGTGGGTGTACTACTTCAATCGAGATAATGACGGCGGTAAGTATGGCCTTCACAATGCATGCAATCACTCTAACATTTTGCAGAGACTTACACTGATCTCATGAATATTTGGAAAGATCTCCCATCTCCATTGAGACAGAAGGTAATCAAGTCCATAAGGGTGGCTCTCAACAACCTCATTCTGCATAAGAAAGGAGCCAACAACATGCCACCTATGGCCAAGCCTTGTCGAGTGGTATTAAACAAGACCGCGATGGAAGCCCTGATGATGGAGTCAAACATTGAGACTCCGATCGTTGCTACGATCCGTATCCCTGTTGCTAAAGATTTGTCTTTCGATGCTGAGGATGGGATTGACGACGACGACGATGATAGCCACAATGATGGCGACAATGATGGCGACAATGATGGCGACAATGATGGCGACAATGATGGCGACAACGAGCATCATGACATTCACACTGCCAGGAGTCATACAAAGCGACATCAAGATCTCCAGCTCGATGATAATAACGTCAAGAATGAAGAGGATGAAGATGATGATAATGTCAAGAATGAGGAGGATGAGGATGATGATAATGTCGAGAATGAGGAGGATGAGGATGAGCATGTAGAGTCGGAGTTGGTGGATGACTGCGATAGACAGAATAGTTTAGAGGATTTGCTTCAAGCTGGCTGCGATGTATAGCATGGCGTTTGGAACGAGGAGAGAGAAGTTTAGAGGATGTACTTCATTCTGGCTTTGACATGTAACATGGCGTTTTTCACGAGGAGAGACGAGTTTAGAGGATGTACTTCATGCTGGCTGCGATGTGTAGAATGGGAAACTGTATATATTAGAGCTTCATATCAAACATCGTCAACAGTAACATTACTGCACTGTATCCGTCGCCCGAGATGTGAATGCAATTTAGGGCATCGTATAAACGTCGCATGCCGTGAACATTGCGTTATGTTATGGTGTACATTGCACTCATACGTTATATGAGTAGTTTTCTAGATCAAAAGGTGTACACACTGTATGGCTGTGACAGTAAGAATTATGTGCACTGTATAGCTGCGACAGTAAGGAATGCTGCCTCAGGAGGTGCATGCGCAATGCCAGAGATTGTATATACACACTTGCAGTGTGACTCTACGACGAGGTTTAAAAGGTTTCCTCTGAAATGTCTGATGCGCGCTAAACGTTCCGGGATCCGGAGCGCGACTTGGTTTTATTCCCGATGATTATAATAACCTTCTGATTATACCAACATTGAGTTTATAGGCTATAACTTCAATCAAGAAGACTATTTTCAGCCCTGCTGCCTTATTTACTATGGGCAATAACAAGATGCCTACTATTATCAAAATGAGAATCACTATCTCTGCGCATATGATTATATCATTACAGCATGATAAAGATGACAATATCTGAAATACCATAAATAAGATCACAAGAATAAAGAAACCTTGACTTAAAAGAAGTGATATAGATGCTGCATCTATATTGGTAGGCAAAATATCTGATGTGCTAGAAATCTCATCTGAGATGTTGGACAATATCCAGGGACTAGCTCAGCTGGAGCCGGAACTGTTAGTACAGGATCAGCTGGAGATATTGCAGATCAAGAATATAATCTCCAAAAATATTCCTATGAAGAAGAAAAACAGTAGGCAAAAAGAAATATTATTGAATACTAATATTCTGATTATCTTAGTCAGATATTAATACTGGTATAATCAAGTCTGTGTCAGATGATTGCTCAAACGATTATGTACCCCAGCAAAATCGGATACTCTCCATCACTTGCAAAGATAACAAGCAACATATTTCAGTACAGATCAAGGAAAACCATACATCATGATTTGAAGTCACTATAAGTAATATCTGCTGCTCAATTTGAAAGATGAGCCACAGTACTGTTGTGATTTGAAGGGTATGATGAGGGAGAGATCTCCAGTCACTTCCTTCTCATCACTCTTGGAAAACTTTTTAAAGGAATCATTCGAAGAAAATGATTCTGGCTCAATGAGCATAGGAAGTGGATAGGAGTATCAAGTGTTGCCCAGTCAGGCAAAGAAGATGACTCCACTGAGTTAGTGGATTTGCAGATTCAAACATTCGAACACATATTAGGGAAAATAAAGAGCTCAGCTTGGAATGCCAAGAAGGCTTCCTTCCGTCTATCTATTGGCACTCCTGTACATATATACTTCTTAGCACTAATACCTTCCAGACATCTTCGATCTCTCTAGTACTGGTAGTGGTATGAACAGATCTTTCCATTACAACTTCTTTCTGGCCCTTTGTGTGAAGCAAACGTATTTCCTTTACTAATATCCTTTCACCTAAAAGGAAACTCAAAAGAAAACCCAAATGACAATCGAAAAGAAAACTCAAAAAAAGACTTAAAAGAAAATCCAAAGGTATATGCAAAAGAAAACCCAAAGGAAAACCCATGATATCCCCTGAATAACTTACTCCTTTCTTGCTCGCTGCCTACTTTCATCTGCCCTCTTCCTCCTCTTGTTTATAAAGTATGAAGCTTCTCCAAGTATTTTTTCAGTCCTAATAACTGCATGCCACATAGCAATCATTCCTGCCACAATTTGATACCTTGCAGCCTGGAATATATCGGTTTCCAGTTCAACAGCCAGTGCGTTGTATAGATCCCATGGTCATAGGTTATCATTCGCTCCTCCTCGATCACTACTTCAGGGTACCTGATATAGCACTCTACATAAGCAGAAGAGGTGATGACCGAATCGTATTTATCGACTGGATTCGTTCTCTATGGAGTTCGGGGTCGAGTATCATCATGCTTCCTTTTGGTTCAGAGATGTCTTAGTCCTGACCGGTATGGGGGTAACAGCCATTTTGCTAGATGTGATATCACCAGAAATAGCCTCCACAACTCTGGTAACATTATTAGGAGTTGTATCTGGGGTATCAGCTATACTGGAGGATAGATCGTCCAAAGGGAGTGGTTCACTGGGAGTCGGAGCCTCAAGATCACTCAGTTCTACCTTCTCAGAAAGGAGAGTCAAAAAGATTAGAAAAGGAGATTGGAAAACGATTTGACGGTTTGGAGGTGGAACTGACTGTGATAATGTTCAGAGGCAACTTTAGTCTTTCTTGAACAGATATCATGCAATCGGCATCACTAGATCTAGGTATAACTTTAAACCCATATTTCGCAGATTGATCTCTTTGTTAACTACTATACATCGTTTGTCCACTAAAGCCTTGACATCTATAATAACAGCGGAGATATATAATCTATTCACCTTTGGATTCCATCCCAATATGATAATACAGGTGACATATTCGTAGTTGAGACACCATCTGGCTAACTTGGGATCTTTGGCAGTCTGGGTGTCTAAGGCTGTCAGTGATAACCATTTCTCACTGCCATCGCCTTCTTTCAGGATTTCCAAGAATTTGGGACTCTGCTGCCAGTTGTCTTCCAGCTTTTTCGCTGCATGGTCCTTATTTTTCTGCAGGGTATTGTGTTGCTTTACCATCTCTCCTATCTGACCAGAGGTGTCAATTATCTTTAGGTAATCATACTATCTCTTATTGCCTAGCTCTCTCCACATTCCATTGTATTCCTCGATCTGTGAGGGTCATCCTAATTGTATATTCCAAATCCTTTGGATATCAGCGAACAGCTCGTATATACTGTATATAATGTTAGACTGATCTTGGATGGTGAGCTCTTTCATGGCTATTTCCACTGCCTATTCAATGCAAACAAAATACCTGCTCAGGAAAATAATGTCGCATAGGCTTCAAGGTATCTGAGATAGAAGAGTTGCTGGAGCAAGATTTATTGTATTTTTGCTGGTTGATGAGACGAGGTCCATAGTGGGAAAACATTTGGCAGGTATTGACTCGGTGGAGGACAACATGACGAAAGGTGACTCAGCTGAATCAGTAGTATCAGAAACCCTTATAGTTGGAGAAGTGATCTTGTTGCATCTGGAGGTGGTAGCTAAGACTTGGTCGACAAGAGTGCCGCATCTTTCAGCTTTCCTGATGGAGATAGAGCTATTAGATTGTGGTTTTCTTGATGGCAGTAGAGGTGGTAGTGCTGATGTTCTTGTTGACTAGAGTGAACGATATCTTTGGCTGTAGTTGAGGTCTAGATTTCGAATGGATGTGCGATTGAAGTCGGTACAGTCGATGAAGTCGCTCAGGTCTGTGAAATTAGTCGCTGCAATGATTTCATAGTTTCTTGTTTCCTGTCTTCCTCGTCATGGATATCGGTATTTCCTCATTGTACTTCCCTCCACTTCGAAGATATAACTTCTTAACTCGACTCCCGTCCATCCATCCTGCGATCTCTGAACCATTCAATTCATTCCGATAATAAGTAAACGAATGTGATGCTATGTTTGTTACTCGATACTATCCTCACCATTTCGCATTAACCATCGACCCATATGATTGTTCGGTTTAAGTTTTGTGGAGGAGAATCAGGTCGTTAACTTGAAGTTCTGCAGCTCTTAGTTTGTCTGCTTGATTCAAGCAGTATTTATTTGCATCGCCAGACTCTTTCAGTACATACATGGCCGCTTTTATATCTTTTCACTGAGGTTCCAATTGTTGAGCCCTAGCAGCTACTAGTTATATCGTGTCATTGATATCCTTCTAATGTGCAGTATTCCATATCAAATCTTTGAGAGCAATAGCCAACACTGCATCCTGGATGAACATGAGGTGAAAGGGAGAGTATCCAGTTGTTCATTTAACAGTTATTCTGTCAGCCCAAAGTACTGCTGGATTGTAGGCGAACCTTATCACCTTCAATTTGTTTTAGCATGTAGTAAGTATGGATCAGATATCTACTATTGGCTGGTATCCATATTCAACCACTCTATTTCTCGCTTGATGGTATACTATCATGGTTATTTTTCCAATCTCATATTTCTTGAGCAAATGATCTGTCCATTTCTTATTCTCCATTCTGCAATCCACAACTACACAGTTGGAGGTTCCATATTGGTATTTCACTTCCTCATTCAAAAAGTTCGCCAATTTCTCTGACGAGTATTTTTTCAATGGTCCTGCCTCAGCCCATCCACTAAGATAGTTGCAGGTATTGACTAGGAGGTGGAATCCTTCCACCGTTTGAGGTATGTAGGTGATATTCATTCCCATGAGTGATCACAGATGATCGACCATTAGACTCTTCAGGGGTTCATAATACTGTAGTAGTGCTCTCTTATTATACTGTTCACACATTATTATCCATTCGTTCATATCTTCTGTTATCTACAAATATCACAGGCCATCAGTAGCGTTTGACTAGTAATATCTGCAACATTCCTTCTCTTCCTCAATGTCCACTCAACTTAGGTATTTCTTCCATTGCTTTTCTCCTTTCATCCCCATACACTAATATCTTCACTGGAGATTGGTAGGTCCTACATATCCGATAAAGAATTAAGTCCAACACGAGATATTTGGTAGCTTCTTATTGGAACCGTTGTATGTCCTTTGGTCTCTTTCCTTCTGGTTACTTTAAACTTTCAAGAACTCTCCCATTTTACTACAATTTCCTTTATACAATTGTGATAGCTGTATACTTACAAACAGTTTGTAACATCCCTTTTCTTCTTCTCTTGGCTCCACTCGCACACTTGTTAGGTTGGCTTCGATCGTCTCTTCTAAGTCATCCACTGCTTGATCATCTGAATCCGATTTCCCTTTCCAGTATGGACCCTTTGACAGTCCATCTGGTCCTCCATTTATCTCTCCGGAGACATATTTAACGTTGAAGTCAAACAGTTAAATTCATGTAATCCAACAAGTAGCTAATACTCCAGACAAATTATTGGCGGGCAGGTTCAACAGGTATACTAATATATTTACATCAGTTTCAACAAGGAATCGAACACCATACAGATAATTGTAGTTCTTCTTTAATTCACTCATTAGACATCTACATTTCCACTTCTCTACGTCATATCTTTTCTCCGTAGTGTATTACAGTCCACACTCATACCGGCCTGAGTAGCATATATGTGTCTCATTTTCTTGTTGTACTATGGCTCTCCATCCTTTCAAGCTTGCATTGACTCCTAATTCTATTTTGCCAGATTCGATTCGAGAAGGGTTCGATTCGAACGAACCCAAGAGGCCAATGGTTCGAACCGCTTGGCTACGAATTAAACCTCGCAGCTTGGCGATTTGGAAGCAGTTAATGAGTAATCTGTGGTGAAGTTCGAGTTCTTCAGACAGCGGGCATGGATGAACCAAGAAGACTCGCAATCTCACATCTACTGTTATGTGCTTCTATCATCGTTGCTGTTCATTGCTATCATCGTTGCTGTTCATTTCATGCCACTGATACTGCCAAAGCAGCAACGCGACCGCTTGGATCATACATGCTCATACAAGCTTTCATATGCTCCTACAAGAGTCTATGCGCTTTATCGTCACCGAATGCGATGTGACGATGTCACAGTCACACACTTGGTTCACAAATTTATTGATAACTAGCTGGATAGATATGATCGAGTGAGGCTGGCTCTCGGCTGGCTGGAGATAATCGAGCTGGAATGGATCTCGGCTGGCTGGATGAGATCGAGCTGGGACTGGCTGGAGACGATCGAGCTGTACTGACTCTCGACTGGATAGATGCGATCGAGCGGGACTGGCTCTTGGCTGGCTGGAGATAATCGAGATGGACTGGATCTCAACTGGCTCTCAACTGGATGGATGCGATCGAGTGGGACTGGCTCTCATCTGGCTGGAGATGATCAAGCTGGAATAGATCTCGGCTGGCTGGACGTGATCGATTCAGGGCTGGCTGGAGACGATCGAGCTGGGCTGGCTCTTGACTGGATGGATGCGATCGAGCCAGGCTGGCACTCGGCTAGCTGAAGATGATCGAGCTGGACTAGATCTCGGCTGGCTCTTGACTGGATGTACGCGATCGAGCAGAGCTGGCTGGAGATAATCCAGCTGGAATGGATCTCAGCTGGATGAATACGATCTAGCTCAGGTTGAACTCGTACGAGCAAGTTAAAACTCATACATGCAATCAAAACCTTTTATGAGTGATGACGATACTTAATATGTAAGGTTCGCGAACTAATTCGAACAAACCCACACATTTGATGAAAGTTCGTGCCAAATCGCGAACCGAATTGGTGCAATTGAACATCGGTTCGATTCGTGCTAGAAATGACGAACCCCAACCCTGATCCGATTCGAGCGAATCAAACTGGTTCGTCAATTTTTACAAACTAGAGCAGTTTGTTGCCAATACTAGTAGTATGGACAAATTCCAAATTAGGCCCTGCATTTCGTATGGTGTCCGCACAGCACTCAGTTCTGTACTTTATCAACTTCGACAGCTTGGAGTCACTCACCTGCTTCTCTGCAGATGAAACCTATAATCTGTATCCCATTATAGCAACAATCAGACTTTTCTCATGAAATTATTGCTCCAGCTCATTCAATATCCACCAGCACTTTGTTGAGATTCTGCAGATGCTACAGAACATATCTCTGAACTCCAGGCAGATCCGACACTTCTTCATGTCCCTATGGTGTTTTGGACTCTTTTACTCCGAAATCATTGACAAACACCTCTGCAGTCATTCCAAGATTCATCATCAATATTGGTTCACATACTTGGAAGAATGCTGACACAGAGATAGTGGCTTAGTGAACCAACCTAGTCAGTCAGTATATTACTTTTATTGTTTGGAACACCAATGTAACTTGGCTTTCTTTATGCAGAGCCTCCTGATTGTAGCTGGAGTGAAAATCGATTAAGGAGCAAATTGGGATGCCACAGCATGCTTCTTGAAATTCCTAGATATTGGGCAGTATTCCTGTATCTTCTACGGTATAGCGATATGTATTGACAGACGAAATGTTGAACCTAAATTTTTCGTCTCTCTTAGATACCTGAAAATTAATGTTCCTGTACAGTCCCCATATCAGTTCAAATAGTCTTTGTCACATACGTTCTTCCACCATCTCTTCCTCTATCGGAATTACTTTTGTGACGATGTGGAATACTGTCTTTCCAGACTATATGAATGGACTCCATTCGAATTGGGTGCAGCAGTTCCACTTAATTACTAATCATTTCTAATTCATTCCACGTCCACAAAAGCACGTATTCTCTATTGGATAACATTCCAATCAATACCTCCTACTCTTTTGAATTCAAATCTGCCCCAATAGTCAGTTCTTGTATTCTTTCAGTCATCAACCTTTCGCCCCTTTTTCCAGCATAAACCTAAGGGGTGAACCAAGTGGTCAAGGGCACAAAGGCAGTGGTATTTTTATATTTGGCGATGGCTCTTTCACTCCAGTTGAGTCTTGCATCTGATACTCTCTCATCTGACAAGAAAACTGGTTTTACTGTCTTGGCCACTCATTTGAATCCATTTCGAACCCATGCAGCTCTAGTGGATTCTTTAACTTTGTATTTCACCATTGTTGCATCAAGATAAGAAAGAGAGGGTTATATTTGACTAAGTTTCGAAGTGGTACGATTTCTAGAAAAGTACCACCAATCAGTGTATTCATATCTGGTCACCAATTCATGTTAAGCAGCACTTTTTCACTCATTGACCACTCTTCCGACATCATCCTCTTGTCCGACTTGTCTACTATCACCTCTTCCTCCTGCATCCATTCATCGTTCCAATGGATTCCACTTCCTATGACTCTTTTTACTTCTGCTGATATTCCCTCTTCTTTCTTCTTTTCTGTCTCCTTGTCTTTTCTTCTGAACATATCTTCCTCCTCTTTTCTCGTCTCGCTTTCTTTTCTGTTTCCCCTTCTGTTTCTTCTTACTTGACGTCTCTTGCTTCCAGTAACATCTCTCCCTTTCTTGACTCTGACTTGTTCTCTTTCTCCTCCATCTCTTCCTGTTCTTAGTTTCCAGCACCTAGTTTGCCTTATCTCAACTAGATGTAGTTGTTTTCCGAGTTGCTGGGGAATCTATTACTCTTGTATCCTGGATACGTGGCTACAAATGTGACTTGGCCTGATCAATCAATAGTAGTGATTGTAATTTCACAACTTTTGTCGTCCATGTTTCTCTCATATGTGCAGGTGTAGGTTTTCCAGGGGGGGAACATGAATCACCTGTTCCGATACAGACATGGCCATGAAATCTGGTACTGAAATCACAATCCCATAAACTGCTATCGGTACTGCTTCTGACATCTTTGTGAGATGCAAGCTTTTCCCATCTGCCATAATCATCTTCCAGTCAGCTCTTCCATCCAACATTCAGTTCTCTTGCAACATCCTCACTCATATCAGATATCCCGAATCCTCTGTTGATGAGTATCAGAATGTCATGTCCATTGATGTTTACTTGGACTATGGAAGAGACTCAGGTATGGTGAAACTCCCTATATCCAGAGATGTCTCTGGGATTTCAAGTAAA
This sequence comes from Wilcoxina mikolae CBS 423.85, assembly GCA_014904905.1. NCBI lineage: Eukaryota > Fungi > Ascomycota > Pezizomycetes > Pezizales > Pyronemataceae > Wilcoxina > Wilcoxina mikolae. The sequence goes on from MU122093.1 coordinate 349,150, forward strand.
GGTGGAGACATGAGTGATACCGATTTTTTTGGGAGCTGGAGAGGTTCTGGCCGTGTACATACCTCCCTTTCGGAATTGGTACCTCTTTGGCTTTAAGAAATAGCCAGACAGATAATTTGTCTATCTCCTTCTCCTTTCGAGGTAGGACAGTACAGTCGAGCTTACTACTTCACCGAACAGTATAGTTCCCAGAGTCGAGAACCGGTGTGTGCTGCATATGAGCTTTGAAGGATTTTGTTTCGGTTGGATCGGTTATGGTTTTGGTCAGTATTGTGCCGACGATCACTGCTTTGTGGATATTATGCTTCTTTTAGCTACCAATACTTGTCGCCACTTTCAGAACGTCATCCTCTATCATAGCTTGCTTGTCATCTCCCTTTATAACTTTCTCTGTTCTCTTTCTTCTCTCATCAACAAAGGCATAGCCCACTTGTATTCGAACGACTGCCAGCCATTGAACTCTTTCTTCCTCATCTAGGTGAGCCTCTTTTCGTTCCTTTCTCTCAATATCTTCCGTACTTTGTTCTTCTTTACCACTATCTTCCTTTCCATCCCTCTATTCTTTCTCGTCTTCATTGAGTTCCTTCACTCGACCTACCTCACCTGCATAGGATTCCTTACCTTTTTCCTTCAAGTAGTGCATATCTATTTCCAACATTTGCTGCACAATCAACAAGCAAAAATCTATTACCCGAGTACTAGGTCTCTGAAACAGCTGCATCCTTGCAATATATTGTGGAGGGCCAGCTACAGCCAACTGTACTGCTCAAGGCTGGGTCAGTGCAATCGGCTGCTGCTGCCAAGCCACTTCTCCAGCATAGTTCCTCATCAACAGGAACCTTCATTCTGGCTGATACCCAGGGATAACTCTACCTCTCCTGCTTTGTGGTCCAGAGGTTAACCTTCCGAGCTAATTATGATGGCGGATATCTTGTCTTTGCTCGGTTTGGACATCCGGACAGAATGTCCAGATGTACTATAGTATGTCACAGTAAATACAAGGGCTTAACCCCTGCCGAGGGTGCTCTTGGTAGTTTGATATTGTTGGTGGATAATATCCTGACCCAGAAGGGACATTGATTTGAGGTCAATATTATTGCTGGGGGTACATTCTAGGATTGTCGGCTTTAATTACATAGGATCTAGCTATTTGGTTTCCAGTATATTGGGTCCTTGGATCAGTTGCTTTGGTTAGTTGGAGGATCTAAGCCTCAAAGGCCTTCATCATATTGTTCATTTTTGGATTGATGGTCTCTCCCTGTTTTTCAGTTGCAGTTGCTGCTCTACTTGACGTCATGAGAACAGCTGTAGTGGTGGTGGAGGTGGTGCTTATTTTGTTCTGTTGATTTGTTCCGGTTGCATCGGGAAAGAATCCCTGCACCCGGACATATTGGTCACGCCCAGATGTCGGTGGTGTGCCAGGAAAACCTGAAACATCTGTGGGCAGGGTAATATGTAAGTCCACCACAATACAATGTGAGGCACTGTAAAATACAACTCCTGACACTAGGTTTTCACACGATCGCATATCACTCTGCACAGCATCTTGGGACGCTTAATATTCCGTGTTTATCATCTGGCCTGTGTAATTGCATGTGACCAGCCAGCCATTAGCCAGTCCAGCTCAATCTCATCCAGCCAGCCGAGAGCCAGCCCAGCTCAATCATCTCCCGCCAGCAGAGAGCCAGGCCGGCTCTATTGTGTCCAGCCAGCTGAGAGCGATCCCACCTCGATCATCTCTGGCCAGCCGAGAGCCAGCCCTGCTCGATTGCGTCCAGCCAGCCGAGAGCCAACCCAGCTTGATTATCTCCCGCCAGCAGAGAGCCAGGCCAGCTCGATTGCATTCAGCCAGTCGAGAGCCAGTCCAACTCGATCATTTCCTGCCAGCCGAGAGTCAGTCCTGCTCAATCGCATCCAGCCAGCCCTTCTCAATCACGTCCAGCCAGCCGAGAGCCAGCCCAGCATGAGCGTATACTAGCAGTCTTAGCGTACGCCCGGCTACTGGATTCAACCTTAGCGTATGCCCGGCTTGGCTCATTCGTCCCACCCCATCGTATCCACTAGCCTTTGTTTAAGCTGAACCATCTAGCGGAGAGCCAGTATTATCTCCTGTCAGCGGCGAGCCAGCCCTGCTCGATCATCTCCTGCCAGCAGAGAGCCAGCCCTGCTCGATCATCTCCTGCGAGCAGAGAGCCAGGCTGGCTCGATCCCGTCCAGCCAACAGAGATCCAGTGTGATGGCGGTGCCAGGTGCATTTGGCTCATGAGTGTACTTGGCCTCGTAAGTGCACTTGGCCTCGTAAGTGCACTTGGCCTCGTATGTATTCTGGCACTTGGCCTCGTAAGTACACTTGACTCGCACTTGGCTTCGTAAGTACACTTGACCTCGTAAGTGCACTTGGCCTCATAAGTGCACTTTGCCTCATCAGTGCACTTGGCCTCGTAAGTGCACTTGGCAGCTGAAGCCGAGTAAGTGCCCTTCATATATAGTATGACCCTTTTCCCCCCTTACTTTCAACCGTATTTGCACTCTAAGTTCTAAGTTCTAAATTCTAAGTTCTAAGTTCTAAGTTCAACTGTATGATACTTCTCTCTCTCTCTCTCACAGTCTCTCTCTTTATTTGCAATTCTAACAGATGTACAGACAATGTTAACCGAGATAATTAGCCGGTCGTTATCGATCATCTCCAGCCAGCCGAAAGCCAGCCCGGCTCGATTGCTTCGAGTCAGTCCAGCTCGATCATCTCCAGCCAGCCTTGAGCCAGTCAGACTCGATCATCTCATGCCAGTGGGGAGCCAGCCCGGCTCAATCGCGTCCAGCCAGCCCGGCTCAATCATCCCCTGCCAACGGTGAGCCAGTACGGCTCGATCACATCTAGTCAGTCGACAGCCAGCCCAGCTAGACCTTCAGGCGCACCTGATCGAAATGCTAATATTTCCGGCCAGATCTGCTCGTCGCATACAGCCAGCCGAGTGCCAGTACGGCTCAATCGCGTATAGCCAGAACGGCTCAATTACGTATAGCCAGAACGGCTCAATTGTGTATAGCCTGTACGGCTCGACCGCATGTAGCCAGCATGACTCGATCACGTCCAGCCAGCCGACAGCCAGCCCAGCTCGACCTCCAAGCGTACCTGATCGAAATACTAATGCTTCCGTCCAGATCTGATTGTCGCATAGAGCCAGCTGAGAGCCAGCATGGCTCGATCGCCTGTAGCCAGCATGGCACGATCATGTCCAGCCTGCTCAGAGCCAGCCAATCTCAATCGTCTCCCACCAGCTGAGCCAACCGTTTGTACCCAACCTGTATCAATCTTCTCCACCCGTGCACTAGCTCAATGTACTGCCTCAAGTACATCCAAGATCTAAAATGATTATTTGTATATAGTTAGCAATAAATTTGTGAATCAAGTGTATGACTTTAAGTAATCAATTGACAGCTCTGGTAAATCAAGGCTGTGACTGGGAAAGGTGTGTACACTGCATGGCTGCATCAGTAAGAATTATGTACACTGAATAGCTACAACAGTAATGAATGCTGCGTCAGGAGGACCGAACACAACGTCAGGGGTTGTATATACGCACATGCAGTATTACTCTATGACAAGGCTCAAGAGGTTTCGATTGAAATGTCCGATACGCCCTAAGCCCACGTATGGCCTGGGTGTGATATGGTTTTTTTTCCGATATATACTAGGTATCTGTAGAAGTACAACTACAGTGGAAATGGAGTATGCCAAGACTCCCAGTATCAGATGAGTAGTATTAGTATCATGGACAGCAAAGTATCAGCTGTACTGCACACTTCGAGAATATATTTGTTGAGGCTCTCATACTTAAAGGTCTCAGGATATCTGCAGTCCAATTCGAGCTTGATGATGGCTTTAGCCTTTAAATCTTTTGTGAGGACTCCAAGCAGCATTTTGACTCATGCAGGCTCGTACAATTCAACATTGGTAACTATGACTTAACTAACATTGTTCTTGGCTAAGATGAAGGTCTTCAATCCGATATTGTCTATCTTCATTTGATCTTTATACAGAGTCTGCAGGTATGTTCTGATATACATATACCCTCGGATGTCAGCATGTCTAAAGACATCTTTGAGTTCCCTCTTGAGTTTGTCTCAGTTTCTTTTCTGGTACCCTTTGATCATTTTAATGTTTTCCTAAATGGTTTTAGTACAATAATAGGGGAAGGTAAAGATGACATCATTGTTAGAAGGATCTCTTCCTGAGCGAGGAATAAAGCATTCATATGCTTTGATTAACTTGGTGATGTCCGCCCTACCACAAATGGTTATTTCACATGGTTTTAGGGTTTGGTATTTGGTTTTTTCTCCTTGGCAATTTCAGGGATGAGGGATTTGATAAAGTTCTTCTGCTCTTGAACAGAATTGCAGGAGCTGGTGCCAGTAATGTTAGCAGGGCTGGAGGAGATATTTGCAGGGTTAGACAGGTCAGTCTCTTTTGGTCCAGTGACGGAAGTGAAATTGATATAAGTATGGACAGATATATTAAACGTTGAGTTGATAGTGATAGCAGCAATTTCTTTGTGAATTCTCAATGTTGTGATTTGGCGTTTTGGAAGTCAATCGTGAGTATGAGAGGAAAGTGTTGTAGTATGGTCTAGCTGTCTCTTCTTTTTCTTTTTCTTCTTGCTAGCTTCGTTTTTCTTGATTGTAAGTGGTCTCATGATCTCTTGGATAGTTTTTCATCTCCTCTCCTAAATATTGTTATTTCCAGATGTATTCTTACCCTCTTTCAGCATTATTATTTCTATCCCTGGTTCCCAAAAGCTGGCGCTTACGCCACTCAATATTCCAAGTAGTACTAGGGTCAGCGCTTAGATTTATAGCTCCTTCTTTCAGCATCTTCATCTCTATTACCATCTCAATTTGAGGTAGATATTTTGGCTACTGAATATTTATTTGGTATCAAGGTTAGTGCTTCGGTTCAGAGCTTCTTCTTTCAGCATCATCATTTCTATTATCAATTCCTGAGACTGATACTCTAGCCACTCATTATTCGTTTGGTACTAAGGCAAGTGCTGAAGTTCAGACTTCATTCTGGTTAGGTGGTTCGTACCTTGTATATTTGTTCTGGTATAAAGTCGGCGTTTATGTTCCTATTATTAGAGTGGTATCTTGATTGTCATCCTGATATACAATTAGTACTTGTTGTCCCTGTATGAAGTTATTGCATGTCATCTTGATATAAAGCCAGTGTATGTTGTTCCAGTTTTAAGTCAATACGTGTTGTCCTGACTAAAATTGGTGTTTGTCATTCCGGTTTAAAATTGGTACTTGTAGTCCTGGTATCAAGTCTGTGCCTCGATATATGTTTCTGTGTGAAGTCGGTGATTACCGTCCCAGTTTAATGGTGGTGTCTTGCTTGGTCCTTATCTTTATATAGTACATTGTGGGGGTCCTTTCCTCCACCATTCCGTTCTCAGCCTTCTGAGCTGAAATTTGCCTTTGTACTCCATTTGTGTCGATTTGAAGGGTGTGACGAGGGATAGATTTCCAATGAGTTTCTTTTTATCATTGTTCGGAAGCCTCTGAGAGGAATATTTCACAAAAAATACTTTCGACTCAAGGTATATAGGAAGAGGATAGGAGTATCAAAGGTTGTCCTATAAGTGAAAGAAGGTGAATTCACTAAATTAGTGGATTCACAGATTCAATTGTTTGAACACATTAGGGAAAATAACGAACTCAGATTGGAGTAGAGAAAAGACTTCCTTTCCACTATCTATCGGCATCCTGTACATATATACTCCTTAGTACTAGCTCCTCCCATACATCTCCGAATCTACTAGTGGTAGTGGTGCATCGGGAAAATATCCCTGTGCCCAGACATATTAGTTACGCTTGGACATTGGTGGTGCACCAGGAGTGGCTGGAACAATGGAAGGTAGGGTAACATGTACGTTCTCGACGATATAATGTGAGGCACTGCGATAATGACTCCTGGCGCTACGTATTCCCACGGTCACATATCATTCTGCGCAGCACCTTTGAACGCTTAATATATCATGTTCTTCAACTGGTCGGTACAATTGCATGGTACTTGATGCTCGGTGACAATACTGCTCTGGACATTGTAATGCCGATACTATGCACGGCATATTATACCATAACATTTCTTCCATCCATGTCTTGGCTGGATGCAAGCAATTTGAAGGTCTGCCTATTAGTAATTGGTACTCAGTGGCATATCGGTACTTAGTGCTCGGTAGCAAAGTAATGTTTATTAAGTCTATTTACAGTTCTAAATACCCTTTATACCCTCTTTACCACTGTATTTAACTGGTCCTCCAGTATATAATAAACATCGTTCCAAGTCATTAGGTCTATATGATTATTGAGTATCCATCCTTTATTCTCCGACTTTGACTAAATGGGCTTCTCTGGAATTAAGTGAGTCTGCACCCACAATATTTCCTGCACTAATAACTGCATATGCACCTCCAGAAGATGGTTTCACTATCCTGAATAGCTGCGATGCACTTTCCGGCATTCCACTGTTGGCAGGCTTCATCACATCAATGTATGCTAGCCAAAAGGTATTCGTACCGCGCGGACGGACGACTCGCAGCTTGAATAGACGAAGTACACAGTACGGTATGCGACTCTGCAGTGCCTTATGAGTCAGCTCCTGCCCCTCTTTACGTTGCCAAGTTTGAATCCATATCCAGTCATGGCAGGCAGCTCCAGAATACCATCGTTTAGCTCCAGTATATCTGCGCTTCTGAATAATGCGCTCATCATGCATGTTGCATGATTCTACCTCTAATCCATGGTAAATTGTGGCAGCACTGCTTAAGAGATCATCCAGATCGATATTTACCTGCTTGGGGTGTAAGAAATGATGGGTGGCATTGTATAGACTATTTCGGAAGGATGTCGTCACTGATTGTATTCAAGAGGCCTTGAAAGTTCTTGACTTTCCCTTTTCCTTTATGCTACTGCGGAGATATGAACCTGAATAAATGACATCTACTAGCAGTTGTTGCTTCCGCTGTAACTTCAACTGTAACTTCTGTTATCACTTCAATGGTCACTTCTGTCATCGTCTGTAGAGCAGCTCGTTTATGGTTCCATGCATCGTGGTTGGCTTTTCTGACAGCGAATGCATCACTCCGAAGATAGTAGTTGATAATCTGAGTATAGTAATCACCAGACTTGTTGGAGGTATTGAACCTGTCCTTAATCTGCTTCCGGTGAGAACTTTCTCTGATCTCCATCGACCACTGTTTAAGCGAAGCGTACTATTGTATCTGCTTTTGGAAGTGCTCCATGAGATGTATCTTGGGAAAGTTCAAATCGCTAGCCTCTTCAAGGTATTTGGCCATTTCTGCATCGATAATACCTTTCCAGGTGTCACGAATAAGCTGTCAAAATGTCACCGTGTTCGACTTGTTTTCCTCCAACTTGGCATCCCGCTCAGCACACAATTCTGTAGGTTTCTGTTTGGCCTCTGCTGCAAGTTGTTTCCCAGCCCTGAATTGTTGAAACACATCCTTCGAATCGTAAAAGCGACATAGAGCATTGTCCATGAGGTCTAGCGTTTCCTCATCGTGAGAGTCATACTGGCAATAGAAATTGAACTCAATAAGAGAGCGAGAGCACTCAACTGCACGATCAAAACTACTGCGCTGAAAGGGGCTTGGGTCCCATAGAGCATTGCGTAAAACACCGACAAGGAATCGTACTATCGTCTTGATTTTTCCTCCATTCCAATGTGAAACCTTATCATATACACATCTGGACTTCGTCATATCAAGGTATGCAGGCAGCGAGAGCCAAATATCTTTGAACTTGTCAAGACATTTATGCTGCTTGAGGAATTCGTGAAGCCATGTCAGGAGGTGTTTCAACATCCCAATATTCATCGTGTGGAGTAGATCAGGCTTGGAAAGATCGCTTGTAACGCAATCGAGATACCATAAGATGTTGGAAACTGGATTGACATCGTGGCGTTTGAGATTGACGATGCTCTATGATGTATTTGAATCTGACAGTATACAATAGATATTATGATCTCAGAGGTTGTGTCGCTCAAGTCAGCGGTGGGGCAGATTATTCATTTCCTGCAATTGGTATTCGTACCAGTAGCATACACTATTATTGATGTTGTGAAGGTCACGGTGTTCGGGGTAACCGGCCATCCATGTACCCAGTATCGAATAACAATGTCTGACGTTTCCATAGGCAGAGCAGACATAGAAGGTCCGTGTCCCCGAGTTGGAATTGAGTAGGGATTACAACACATTCTGCAGTACGTTCTGAGTGACCATTCGATTATGCTCCCTCTGAGAATTTCATCTTTTCAGAGGGACATCGCGCATCTTGACTGGAATGGGAAAAAGGGTGACCAACAATACGCTGTGCATTGTGTGCTTCATCCGTGCCGCTGCAGATAGGTTGCCGATCTTCATATTTATCGGCCATGCCTTCTTGTTGCCAAAGAAGTTCGTGAGGTGGGTGCCATCAGATATGAATATCATCGGCACCAGCGTATCACTGATGGGTAGTATTATCTACACAATTGTGAGCATTGTAAAGAGTATACTAAGAAATAAGCTTACCTGCTTGTCCCACCACCAGTCTCCAGTATGCATCTCATTGTAAAAATGGTGCCCAGCATCATTGAAGCAACGTATCGGTGTGTATGTAAGATGTTCCTCATATGCTGGCTGCCGGAGTAGCGATTATACACACTCTATAAGATCATGGTGTCAAAACTCAATTGCATCCGGATGCTGTGCATTCCATGCCATCTGCAATATAGCTTTCTTCCAGGAGTCATAGCCAAGTCCGTCCTCCATGGCGTCGATTTTCTGGCGGAGGTGGTAATTCGATTCCACAGAATTATGCACATACTCTTTAAGGCCGCAGTTGCTCTTCAGGAAGTCATCGATGACATTGACAGGAAAACGTTTCGATGTGATCAGCTTGGCAAAATTGTACTCCTCCTCACTTTCAAACGGATGGAAGGGATTGTATAAGTACTATTCAAAATTGTTCTCAGCATTGTACTTATTGTTGGTCGGAACGTAAGTGACAGGGGCTCTGGCATTGGAATATGAGAAGCCTTTTGTATTTGAGTCAAATTCGGATGGTTCTGGAAAAGGTGATGTGTGCAGCGGAGGAAATACGTCAGGATCGTCAACGTGGTTATGGTTTGCATGGAAACCACTCTGCGAATTGTCGACACAATGCTGAGAGTTGTTTCAAATGCGTTCAGCAGGCTTGGAGTCTGCCTTCGCCTCAGGAAGTTGGGCATGATATCGAGGATTGTCACTGTCGATATGTTTGTAGAGCCAGAGGTGAGACTTATAAGGTTTCAAGCAAACAAGACAGAAATGATTCGGAGTTCATATGGGAGACATGGTGTACGTAGTGTAGACAATGCTGAGAGCTGTATATGCTGTTGGCAGAATGTTATGAGTGTTGCCAAGGAGGGGTAATGGAGCTGAATATAAAATGCCAAGACCCTGGAATATCTTGCAGACAGAGTTTGTCATGATGTAGCCTTATCCAGAGCCTAATTTGACACTAATCATAATGCAAATATAAGAAAGAATCCATTGACTTGCTTGTTTGCTTGCTTGTTTGATGTTTGACCAGGTGGATAATACGAAATGCGAATTAAAACATGTGATATCACTTGTTTTGTGTGCCAAGACACAGGTTCAGAGTTCATGATACCACCGTACAGAGTCAATCGGTGGTGTCTGGAGAGGCCAATGCACTGTCAGCGATGCCAGTGACACTTCTCTCAATTCATATAGCAGGTTCCGACTGTTTGTGACACTATACTACATTATTATGTTGGAACTTGATGTCACTGCCATATGCTAGGAATCCAAACTGACAGACTATAACCCTTTAACCCAACATTCGTATGACAAGTATGTCTCATGCTCAAGAAGTGGTTGAAACAACTCTCAGAGTAGTATAAAACATGCAGTGCATCTTTCAGTCTGGAAGGGACATGCCGATGACTGCTCACACTGAGGAAAGCACCTTTTCAAGTATGATGTTTGATATCACCAATGGTTTCAAATCTTCTGCGAATCGCTCCACACGATTCCAGTACCTTGATGGCCCATTCTACACTGTATATATACTGCCGTACACTCCCTCCATTTCAATTCTTCTCCATCATCTCTGTCTACTGCATCTTTACCAATTTACCGTGACCACTCTCATGGTCGTATTTAGATACATTCACTCTAACCCTGACCAACACTGACTGACTCCTGATACACCTTTTATACAGCCCCGAACATTGTAATGCCACCCAAAAAGATCCCATCCACCCTTTCCAAAACCAATGTAATCATGGATACTCTTCACCTCGATGGTTTCGCGAAGCAGTTCATGGCCGAGCATATTCAGGGTCTTATTGAGATGTATACCATTGATGGTGTCAAGGATGATGGCGCAATTGACTTGATATATGATATCCTTTTTTTGGAACCAGTCACTAAAAGGTACTTTGCACAGTTTCAGAAGATGTGGAAGTATCGGGCATCAACTCAACCATGATACATAGAATGGTGGAGTGTGTTCCAGGCATTTCTCCGAGACTGTTTCGATAAAACTCGAGTGCAGATGAACCGATATCACAAAGAAAACCCACCTTACCTACTGACACCGATAACAACCCTGACTCTGACGACTCTGACAACTGCGACAACTCTATATGTGGCAAAGGTGATGTTAAGAAAGATACCTGGTATCCCGGGACATTGAAGCTGCAGCCACCCTCCTACAAACGTGCAACGCCACCAACAATAATTGCTTCTTCCCTGCAGGAAAAATGGAAACTCGATGAGATCTCCACCAGCCCTATATGCCCAGCACTTATATACCCCTTCAGGGTTTGCATTGTCGAACCTAAAAGCTACGGCCCAGAAAGCTATGACCGTTGGGATGACATCTTCGTTCACCACAGCTTGAATAGATGGTATCTCTCACGAGTCGAAACGCTCACCGCAAAGGCCGTACACCATGCTGTGAGTCATCTATGTCCTGCCAGAGATATCAGTTGTATTCTTGGATGTCTAGTCATATCCGGCGAAACCTCTCTGCAGCCATGGAATGAAACTCGACTCAATAGCAATGACTCTGTGGCCACCTTCTTTTCCGTTACAGCTTACAACCCTCTCATCGTTGTGGCTGCTCTGAAGGCAATAGCAGTTGCGCCTCCAAGGATTGCACGAGCTACTCCATCACCACAACCACAATCTTCTCCACGGAAAATAACTGGTGCTTCCGAACTGGCTGAGAGCCTGACACCTACTCCCAGGTTCACTGCCATAAACCACTCGGCAATGACACAACTGAGGTGACTGCTACTCACCACATCGAGTGTATCTCTCCCCAAGATGTATCATCGTCTGTGCTGGAGGAGTCGATGAGTGCCAGAGTTGCACCAATGGTGGTGACAGCACAAATTGTTGAGACGTTGTTGTGAGAGGCGGTGGAGTTAAGGCAACAGTGGGAGGCGAGGTCGCTAATTGCACAGGTTTTGGTGGTACAGGAGACAATGTGTGATATTTGGTCGGTATCGGAAGGTGTTGATGAGTCGTTGGAGTAGGTGGCAATTGGCACATATCAAGATGTCAATGCCAGTATGAGCTTCACACAGCTCGAGGTGTTGCATTTGACTCCACCATGGGGTCAGCAATTTGAGTGATGGTTTTCGGTACGTTCAAGAGTGCTACAAATGACTGGTAAACTGACCAACAAGTTAGGTTCACGTTTAGGGGTTGAATTAGATTGAGTCTTTGCATATCTTCTTTGGGTCATAGATTGGGTCTTTACATGTCTTCTTTGGATCGGGTAGAGTCATTTTTGAATTTTACAGAGTTGTTTTTCATCTCATTTAGATTTTCTTGTCATTATTGGTATTTGATGGACTAATCATACACGACCCTTTCGTGATACGCTAATACAAAATTGTGTGAATATGCCCCTTTATGGGAACATTTCAGGGGCAATACTCAGTGACATGTCAGTCCTTTTCAACAGTGCATTACCCTTCGTCTACATCACAACTGCACTCGTTTTCCATCTTTGTAACATTCCTGCCTCTCTGACATTCCTACCTTCTGAAAATACTGACAACTTTCTGCCTTCTGAAGATGACCTTAACAACAAAGCCACCGTACAAGGCCATATTCTCAATTCCAAAAGTAGCACCGGCTACTCCTGCAGTTGTCTCCCCAATACCAGGTACAGCAAACGGTCAGAAAAGGAAACTCACTTTACAGTCTGACAAGCAGAAGCAAAAGCGAACGAAGGCTGCAGCCTCACATATCAATGGTTCGATTTCGACTACCCAGGTCTCCTCTGCATCTATACCCATTGTATCAGCACCAAATCCACGCCTGACACAGTCTCTGTCCCTGCCTAATGAAGCCTCCATTTCGATGTGGCAAGCACCCAGTGTCATTTCCAATGTCGCTATTCGTTCAGTGACGAATCTTAATCACTGCTGGAGTCCACACCCATCATCATCGGCTTCACAACTCATCGTATTGTCTCCTCCGAGGACACTGTCAAGTCTGTCGGTCTGCGGTAAACGATATGGCAGTCGAACTCTCTTTGCACCAGATAACCTTCGAATTACTGCTGTACTGGAGACAATGCGTCGCATGATGGAGAAACAACTGCTAAGTAAGACACCATTTCCAACTGAAGCTGAGTTTCTGCTGGTTGCTTATACAATTCCGAGAGTGGTAGATACTGACTAACATTGTTTCCAACATGAAGTCAGTAGAGCGTTCCTGGACGAAGGCATGCAGGCAGGAAGGAGTCAATATTAGCTTTCAGGAATGTCAGAAGAAGTGCCTAAAGATAGTTAGGTATCTCTCAGAATTGCATTCGTACTGACTAACCGGCCATATATCAGATCAAAAACAGTTGCAATGCAGTCAGATCGTACATGATCAAGAAGGCCCGTGAGTGTGTAGGGAGACTATACAATACGTACCGTTTCGAAGATGAAGATCACCACATAGATATCGACTGAATTCTTTAAGAATTTACATTCATTGAACGTCAATACGATCGTACGAACGAACCTGATATGAGTTCAACCTGATGTGAGTTCTCTCTTCAACTTGTGGCATAGCTAATACTACCAGGAACGAGCTAGCTACTTTCTTGTCAAGGAGGTTCCACGATTTCTATATATATATTTCTTCCAACGAATACGTACACATGGCAGGCATTCAGAGGGCTTCCATAAATAGATTCGGGACAGATACCCCTGGCACTGATTGTGTAAACATATACGGCATTGCATCACGCACTGACAGAGTGGCAAAGAAATGGAGGTTTAGCTCCAATAAAGGTTGCAATTGATGACCTCAAACTTGAAATCCGGCGGAACAGGTCCAAGTGGGAGTACTACTTTAATCAAGATAATGACGGTGGTAAGTATGGCCTTTACAATGTATGCAATCGATCTAATATTTATGTTACAGAGACTTACACTGATCTTATGAATATTTGGAACGATCTTCCATCTCCATGGAAACAGAATGCAATCAAGTCCATAAGGACGGCTCTCAACAACCTCAGTCTATACAAAAAAGGAACCAAAAACATGCCACCCGTTACCAAGCCTTGTCGAGTGGTATTAAACAAGATTGCGATGGAAGCCCTGATGATGGAGAGGGATATTGAGACTCCGAAGATTTCTGCGATTTGCATCCCCATTGCTAAAGATTTGACTTTCAATGCTGAGGATAGGATTGACGATGGTGCCAATGATGGTGACAATGATTGCGACAATGAGCATGATGACGTAAACAGTTCCCAGGAGTCGTGCTCAGCGACATCACGGTCTCCAGCTTGATGATGATAAGGTCGAGAATGAGGAGGATGAGGACGCGGATGAGGATGAGGATGAGGATGAGAATGAGGATGAGGATAAGGACGTAGAGTCGGAGTTGGTAGATAACATTGAAGAGAGTAGTTTAGAGGATATGCTTCAAGCCGGCTACACCGTGTAGGATCGCTTTTGGAACGAGGAGAGAGTATTTCAGAGGATGTACTTTATGCTGGCTGCGACGTGTAGCATGGTGTTTGGAATAAGGAGAGAGTAGTTTAGAAGGCTGACTGCGACGTATAGTATGGTGTTTAGAAAGGGAAACTGTATATATTAGATCTTAATATCAAACATTGTCAACAGTAACATCAATGCATTGTAACTGTCGCCCGAGATGTGAATGCAATTTAGGGCATCGTATAAACATTGCATGCTGTAAACATTGCATTATGTTACGGTGTACATTGCACTCATGCATTACATGAGTAGTATTGTGGATCAAAAGGTGAGCACACTGTATGGCTGCGACAGTAAGAATTATATGCACTATATAGCTGCGACAGTAAGGAATGCTACATCAGGAGGTGCAAGTGCAACTCTAGGGGTTGTGTATACGTACGTGCAGTGTCACTTCACGACAAGGCTCAAACGTTTCGTCTGAGGTGTCTGATATGCGCTAAACGTTCCGGCATTCGGAGCACGACTTGGTTTTGTTTCCGATGTGATCAGAAAGGACTTTACCACTACAGCACCTGCAGTGCATTTATATCGAAGGTGAAGAGGACGTACGGAAAGATCAGGATTCAAAACTGCAATAATCATAATGATGATTGGAACGAGTTGATGGACACAATTCTCAAGTGGGATGAGCTGGCCCTATATATCTATCTATATAATGAGAAATGCAATTATTCAATGATTAATCCGATATATAAAATTCAGACAGACTATATATTCTCGGCTATAGGGTACAAATTACAAGAGGTAGTGATGAAATGGTTATCAGACGCCAGAATATATCAACAGGTTGGCGGGAAAATAACCAAGTTGCACTCTGGATACTGGCATGTCAAGGGGATATCAGACACTTCAGACAAAACCACTTGAACCTTGTCATATTCTGATACTACAGATGCAGAATCTGCTTCGAGACGTAGCATTTATATCTGAAAGTACTGATAGATAGAGTATTTATTTCCAGATGCAGCAAACAGTATGGTGACAGCCTCAATTTCCGGTCACAGCCTCAATTTACCAGTGCAGTTAATTTATTACTTAAAATCCCACACTGAATTCATAAATATATTGCTAACTAGATACAATGAATCTTGGTAGATCTTCAATGCACTTAAAGCAATACTTGGAGGCAGTATACAGGCAGAGAAGATCGATACAGACTTGGTGCAATCAGTTGGAATAGTCAGACTCTCAGCCTGGAGAGGATGATTGAGCTTGGCTGGCTTATAGCGAGCTGAACACGATCGTGTCATCTTGGCTAGATATGATGGAGCCATAATAGCTTTCGACTAGCTGGAAATATTCAATGTATACAGATACTCGGCTGACTACGTTCGATTGAGCTAAGCTAGATGCAGATGATCATTCGGCTGGCTGGACCCGATCCATATGGAGTGATTTTCAGCTAACTATATACGATTGAGCTCATCTGGAGGGAAGCATTAGCATTTCGATCAGGTGTACTTGCTGATTCATTTCGAGGTCATACTGGGCTGGCTCTCAACTGACTGGATATGATCAAGCTACCAAGTGTGCTTACAGATCAAGTTCACCTGGGAGCCAAGTATACTTACGAGGACAGATACACTTAAAGCCGAGTATTCCTGGCACCACCATTATACTGGGTCTTAGCTGGCTGGATGCAATCGAGCCAGAATGGCTCTTTGCTGGCTGGATGGAGATAATCAAGCTGGGCTGACTCTCGGCTGGCTTGTCACCATGCAATTGAAACAGTTAGATGAAAAACACAGTATATTCAGTATGCCAAGGGACTACTCAGAGTCAAATACAACCCTGTGTAATCATAATGTCACGACTTGTTTTTGCTGTGTCTCATATTATATTGTCGCAGGCTTTTATATTACCCTGTCTATCTATGTTCCGGGTACTCCAGGTATGCAATACAGATCCAGATGTGATAATTGCGTACAGGCACAGAGATCATTTCCTGATGAGCCAGAAAACTAGCAGGTGGCTCATGATGGCCATCTTCATTGCGCTCTTATAGGAATATCTATCTGACTACACATTTCAGTTGTAGCTGAGCACAATATGTACTCAATGGTTACAGCATTCTCGAGTAGACCAATAGCTATTCCAATGTAAAATCCATCCTGGGAGGATAGCAATATCATGCATAACTATATCTACTTTGTCAAAGGAGTCCACCTTGCATAATATTGTATAATGTGCAGTCGGAAGATGAATAACATATGTGAGAATTATGTTCAGATCACTGTTAGAGGCACATAGCAATCTAGATTCAAATTGAAACCATGTAGATATGCTTTCACCTATCTAGTTTGTGCAGCTGATCAATAATGTGTACGTTTCAATCTAGTAGAGGTAGTTCTGACTTGTCAAATACTATACGGTGAAATATACTTGTCATCCTCCATCACCTTACGGATTATTGACACCATCTCCATTCTTGTGAGTTACCTACCAGATGCTTTATTATTTCAGACTTTCTTCTTGAATGCAGATCCTGGATTCACAAAACCTTACCTGTACCAGATTGGAGATTTGAGACTATTGGTGGCAAAACAAAAGCCAATGGGAGGAATTCAGATCTATTTACAAAAGACAACAGCTGTGTCAACTCAATCATATAACCACAATGGTACTATAATTACTGGACCATCATAGAAGTAGAAGGCCTGAAAGGTGTAGGCAGATTGTTCTTGTATGGACTTGAGAGTTGGGGGTCAGAATGTTTTTGAATTTTGAGAGTGGATAGTTCTCTTTCAGTTTTGAAATTGGTTACTTTTCTTGTTATATCTGGTATGGATTAGTTTTTGGGAGTGGAAATTGTCTAGAGAATTTCATTTGTTTTTCTATCTTTTTTGTTTATCTTGTATTTTTTATTCTGTATGATATCTTCTATTTTTTTTTTTGAACTGTATTTCAGCTATAGAATTGACCGTTATAATTTCAACATTCTATTTTGACCTTTTGTATGAAGCTATCATAAAATAGTATTAACTACAATATACTGCTGAGTCAGGTATTCAAAGGTGGAATCTTACAAGTCTAACTTTACAATCTGCCAACAGAGAAAGAAAGAACTTATTCTCCCAGAATCTTTTGATTTTCTCAACAGACTTATAGCTTGAAGCATAACATTTATGAGTAGCCATATCGAACTAATTTGAGCTGTATCAACTGTATTTGCCAGATTCATAGCTAATACACAATATAGCATGCTTGTCAGAGCTAACATGGATATTCAACTACAAATGACTCAATGCTTTAGCTAACTTGTGTGTTCTATAGGTTGAGAGCTGGAGGTCTGTTGAAAGTATCTGAGAGGACTGGTTTGCTTTCACAAATATCTTATTCAGGTTGCAGTACTTTCAGCTCAGTGAGATGTGGGAAATTTTATCATCATAGCTAAGTCAGCTGTATATTCTTGGATACTACTAATCACACACTAGCAAGATATTGAAAGTTGTCTTGTATAGCGTGAATGAATATATGTGATAGCTTATATCCTACTTTCCAGAGCTCAACTGTATGCTGCAATCAATTTCTCTGACAGTTACCACTATTAACCTTCTGCAGTTGTCTGAATTGAATAAGAAATACCAACACAAATTATTTGACCTATGTTTGACAATATGTACGTACTTGTTTAATCATATGAATGTACTTACTTGGCTGTAATATACAGAATTCATCAGATACACCAGATATTGTAACTCTATCACCTTCAATCATGAGGTGTTTCTATCTTGTAGCTATATAATATTCAGCTGTATCAGACAATATTCAATAACTATAGCTCCAAACTAAGATTTTAGTATGGGAAACAAAGTGATCGGCCCAATTTGAATTGAATTCAAAAGGAGTTCAATTAGGATTCGATCTGAGGTCTGACTTGAACTTCAGGGTTTGACCTGAATCTCCAACCAAATCTCACAAATGGGAACAAACATATGTATGCCAGTTCCTGTCCGATTTGTTCGATACGTAGATTATCCTTTAGTGTATGATGTTAGCTACATGATGAAATAATATGCATGACCATCGGACAGGAACTTAATAATCTGTTCTTGTTCGATATCGTAGGTGACAGGGTGCAATTTGAAGTGCATGACTTACCACGAATTCGGATTACGTCAACCAAATCAGTTCATCAATGGTATGAACCTCTGATGGTTCATTGCCAATACTAGCTGCAGTGAGTCTGCATAGACTATTACCTCTAATTAGGCCAATAGCAGATGAGAGGTAAGCATTTGATACTGAGAATTAATATTATAAAGTAAGTGTACAGGATATCATTGTCAAGTCTCCGGATAAGTCTCGTTCATTGCACATTATTCCTTTTCATCTCATATTCTGATTTATACTTTTTATTCGCTTTGTTGTCATCTTCACATTCATTAAATTATGTATCACTCATTTCTGAATTGCTGAGGTATAACCTCTTGCAAGACAAGCAAATGGTATACAAATCAGATATGGAAGAAGACTACAGCCATTGGCAGCATAAATTCACCATCATGCTGAAATGCAGCTGGATTATAACTCATAATATCAGCAAGAACACAAATCAGGCTTAAGTGGACATTGACATCTCAGACTTGCAATTATCTCAGTCAGATACACTTTCAACATATGGTTCCAGTTACAGTGTCAGAACTGATCTGAGTCATTCGATACTGGAGCTAGCTTTCAGATAATCCCAACAGCTACCGTCTCCAATTACAAAGAACCACAGGGGTGCAGCTGTATATTAGCAATTACATATCGAGCGTGAAATATATTTCTTCAATTTCCAGCATGATTCAATGCAAGTGAATAAATATCAACTCTGTGACCTTATCGCATCTGGTATATATTATCATCTACATATATTCAGCAGTCCTTCATACTATACCTGCAACAATATTTCTGTAGTAGTAGCTCCATGATTAGGAGATGGTTCTGTCTCTCACTCACCTTCCTATAAGTCTAGTTCCTCTTATAATTGGTATTCGGGTTCTGACATCGGAAAAAGATCTATGTATGCGGACATATTTGTCATATCCGGATATGGGTTGTGTGTCTGGAGTGCCTGTATTGTTAGTAGGCCGGGAATTATGTAAGTTAGTAAAAATACAATTTGAGGTACTGCGAACATTACTCTTGGCACTAGGTATTCACACGGTCGCATATTACTCTGCACAGCACCTTGGGACACTTGATATACTGTTTTGTTCATGTGGCCATTCCAATTGCATGGTAACCACCTAGCTGAAAGTCCGCCTAGCTCGATCATATGTAGCCAGCTGTCTGTCCGCACTAGTGTTGGCAACGAACCGCCCGGGGTTCGTACAATTGAAGAATCGATTTGGTCCGTGTGAACCGGATCCTTGCCAAGCCTTTCGCCTCAAACCCCACCATTTCGACCGACAACTGCGAACAACAATAAGTAAGCGAGTTCTTGTCCGATCGGCTCGATATTTGGTGCATCTTGTAGCTAACGTCTCCCGTTACAACATGCGATAAACATCGAGCCGATCGGACAAGAACTCGCTTACCTGTTATCGTTCGAAGATAGATGGTTCGCGAACCGGTTCGGACAAACCTCGGAACTTCGTCCAAATCTCGGATCAAATCAGGATCGAACCGCACCCTGGTTCGATCCGCGACGAACCGATCCGCTTCGTTGCCAACACTAGTCCGCCCTGCTCAATTGCATACAGCCACCCAAGAGCTATTCCAACTCCATTAT
This sequence comes from Wilcoxina mikolae CBS 423.85, assembly GCA_014904905.1. Taxonomy (NCBI): domain Eukaryota; kingdom Fungi; phylum Ascomycota; class Pezizomycetes; order Pezizales; family Pyronemataceae; genus Wilcoxina; species Wilcoxina mikolae. Next base: position 368,961 of record MU122093.1, read on the forward strand.
CTTCCGGCAGCAGTGAGTCAGCCCTGCTCATTCGGCTTTTGACATCTAAGAAATATCCCAGCTTGATCATTTGTAGCCAGCACGCTTCCAGCCCCGATCAATCGCATTCAGCCTGCCAATATGCTGTTCATCTTGATTATCTGCAGCCAGCCATTTGCCAGCCCTCCTCCATTGCGACCAGCCAGTCAAGATCCTGTGAAATGGCAGTATCAGGTGTACTTACATTGTAAGCATACCTGGCCTCATCAGTATACTTGGACTCATAAGTACACTTGGCCTCTTAAGTGTACCTGGCCTTATTAATGTACTTGGCCTCATAAGTATACTTAGCACGCAAGCCCACTTGATCTTGTAAATGCACTTAGCCTTGTAAGTGCACTTGCCAACTGAGGCTGGGTAAGTACCCTTCATATATAGTCTCACTTCCTTTTCTACCCCCTTACTGTTAACCATATTTGCACTCTAATGTCTAAGTTCTAAGTTCTAGGTTCAACTGAATGATACTTCTCTCTTTCTCTCTCACAGTAACTCTCTTTATTTGCAATGCTAACAGATGTACAGACAATTTCAATCGAGGTAATCAGCCAGTCCTTATTGATTAAGTGTAGTCAGATAAAAGCGAGTACGGCTCGATCGTACCCAGCAAGATGACAGCCAATATGGCTTGATTGTATCTAGTGTTGACAATGAACTGCCCAGGATTTGTACCATTGATGAACCGGTTTGGTTCGAACGGAGTGCATCCTTGCCAAACCATTCCCCTCAAACCCTACCATTTTGGCCTACAACTGCGAACAAAAATAAGTAAGCTAATTCTTTCCTGATCGGCTAGATATTTAGTGCATCTTGTAGCTAACATCCCCCGCTACAAGATGCGCTAACATTCGAGCCAATTGGACAAGAACTCGCATACCTATTGTCGTTCGATGATAGATGGTTTGCGAATCGATTTGTGACAAACCTCGGAACTTAGCACAAACCTCGGATCGAATCACTGTCGAACTCTGCCTTGGTTCGATCAGCAACAAACCGATCCACTTTGTTGCCAACACTAATCGTATTCTGTCAGCTGAGAGCCAGTATAGCTCGATTGTGAGACCCAACACGACTCAATTGTATCTAGTCAGTGAACAGCCAGCCAAGTCTGACCTCACAAGGAACCTACAGGAACAACTGATCGAAATGCTGATATTTCAATCCTCATCAATTTGTCGCATACAGCCAGCCGAGAACCAGCCTGTATTGATTGGATCCATCCAGAGAGGTGATTATATCCAGCCAGCTAGACTCAATTGCATGTAGCCAGCTGACTACCAGTATGGTCTGATTGTATCCAGCCTGCCATAGGTTAGTCAAGTTCAATCATCTCCTGCTAGAGTGAGCCAGTATAGCCCAACCATTTATATCCAACCTGTATCGATCATCTCTGCCCATGTACTAGCTCCAAGTGCTGTTCCAAGTGCGGCTCCAAGTGCATGTAAAATCTACCATGATTGTTTGTATTCAGTTAGCAATACATTTGTGAATCAAGTGTGTAACTTTAAGTAAACAATTGACAGCCCGGGTAAATCAAGGCTGTGACCAGTAATCAAAGCTCTGACCGTATACTGTACTGTGTCTGGAAATAAATGCTCCACCTATAAGTGTGTCTGGATGCAAATACTGTATCTATAGTGTCGGGATATGACAAGTCTCAAGAGGTTTCGTCAGAAGTATCTGATATGTCCTAGACTTACTGGTATCTGGGGCATGGCTTGGACTTTCAGGGGCAAGCTGACCTTGATATTATAGGATGATGAGTCTAGAGAACCCTTTGTCCACACAGCAATAGCTGGATTTATCTTCAAGCAATTCTTCAATTGGCTGCAGAAAGTGATATTTTTGGAGGCTGACTTTCTCTCTTAAGCCAATAATGTGTTATTCTATCAAGCAATAACCATACTGTATTTGACGTTGACAACTTGGTCTATCGACAGTATACAGCAGACTCTACCACTGTTCAATAGTTATAGATCTAGATGTAACTGATCGACACATAGCTCTCTGCAAAGCTCAAAATGTAGATTATTTGTTGTCTAGTATATATTGAATATGTGTGTCAAAATATACAATAACATTGAGGAAGTGGAGATCGTTTTTCTATTACCTACAGGCAAGATGATATCGTTCGTCATGAAGGAGACAGGATTCAACAATACTCCCATCGAAAGGAAACAATCTTATGGTGATCCAATCGATAAGAACTTCTTCACACTGGTGAAGTAACATGATGACCAATTGTAATGGTGCTGTCAGGTATACTTGGCATGGTAAGTACACTTGGTTTACAGGTATACTTGTCCTCGTAAGTGCACATGGCAGCCAAGGCCAGAAAAGTGTCCTTCATATGTAGTCAGCATGCGAAGTGCTTTTGATACGCTAGCGATTATCTTATCTACTTACCTACTTACCTTACTGACACTTAATATCTTTATCACTTATTTCCATTTGGAACTGTATCTACACATATCCATGAATATGAGTACATACCTCTTTACACTATAGTCAATTTTCAGTCACTATATATGTTTCCCTCACAGGATTTCATAATTTCACCTTTTGACCTGTCAGTCCAACATTGAGAAATATTGCTAGATCGTTGATACAAAATAAGTAGTCATTATATTGAGTTGATAGACGGTAGTAGGGATGATTTTGACAGGATATAGATATCAATCAGTCTCGAAGAGACATGTCTACTGTGATGATGCTCACTCCGAGAACTTGAAATGTCTCCATTCACAATCTACCATGAGTATTATCACTAGAATCATGAATCAGGATAGGTATACCTGTCAGTAAAGTCGGTTAACTGCTGCAGAGAAGATTGTGAAGTCAATTGGCATCGCGTGAGGTGTCGCATACTCCACATGATTATTTTGAACAGGTTACAATACCTCACCTCTTGAGACCTACAAGGATAAAAACTTCATATACATTCCTATATTGGGTCAATTAACTACAGCAGAGACTATTCTGAGGTGATATGAAGGTCAATCAATACACAGTATCCTATCACTGACCATGATCATTTTACAGATGATTCCATAGGGATTCCAAAATCAATTGCATACATCTGGACAATCGATGACAACACTTTGAGCAGCTCGATGTGCTAATAATACCTTCATCAATAATACCCTTATCTGTGTCAATTCATCTGATCTACTGGAGTTACCTCTGGATATATAAGTTCATTGATAATCGAGTGTGGTGAGATATCACCAATAATAAAATCGTTTGATTAATTGCACTTGATGATTATGTTCCTACAATCAGAGCGGAAACTCTGAAGTATACCTACGATCTGTTAGCATCCACAAACATAGCCAAAAGATCAATTACAGAGTGTATGTATTGCACTGAAGTACACCTACACAGAACAATTATTCAATGACGGTATTGCACTTATGGAGAACGATTAGATGCGAAAGGAAGTGCTCTTATACAGAAAGACTACTGATAGGCAGAATTTAAGATCCTGACAGTTGAGCTGCAATTGCAGATTATGAATCAGCTCAGAGTGGCAAGTATAACCCATGAATGTTCTAAAGTATCAAGCAGATCATAGATGATATCCCTTTGTGTGAAATTAAAAGACTGATGAGTAATTATTAAAAGCAAACAAAGTCACACCTTAAGTCATCGGATCTCCTGTCAGGAATACATGCACATCAAAGTCGTCGTATTTCCCAGTGGGAATGGATACAACCTCTCCCCCAAATACCTGATCAGGATTGCGCAAATTCTATCCTTTTGTATATAGGTAAATAAACGCCATTTAAGTTCTCAACAATCCCAATCGGCTGAGATATGCATATGAATCGTAGAATGGACTTCTCCATGCAGTGTTGTGATAGCCTTTGGGTACCAGAAGATGAGAGTTTCTGTCCACAATTCTGAATACTTAGCTCCGGTTGATGAATCGAAGATACTGATTGTACTTATAGCATATAACCTGATTCTAGGCCTGCCTTGGTTTAAGGCTAGGAACTATGAGGTCAACTAGAAAGTTCAGACAACTTCTAGCTCTGCAAACTGCAAGTGGCGATACAAAGATGCTGGTGGCTACCCAGGTGATATCAGAATTTTCTCACGCAACTTACAAGTGTCGGCTTCAGAAGTGCGGTGAAGTAAGTATTTCTCCTGATATCTGCTCGGAGCCACCACATTTGAGAGTATCTCAGTTAGTGATGAAATTATTGTGGCATTCGAGATATGTATTGGTGATTGCAGAGGGTTGCTGTGAGCTTCTATGGAAGGCATCACTAATCGTGAGAGGAGCATCTGGATCAGGACCAGTGAGTTTGAGTAGCAGCAATAGTTGCGGCAGAAGAGTTACCAATAATATGGGGCTTGAATGACTGCTACTGGCTCACAGAGTCAAGAATACAGTTTACTGGCTGTAGTGCCATGATTCCATTGTGGATGGCTGTTAGACCTGTGGCTCCTGATTTCCCTAATGTTTACTGCTCAATTGTTTACATTGATCACATTGTCTAATACCAGTAGAGTAGAAACAGCATTGTCTAGGATATACTGCCTGATACAGTGGAGATGATGTCCGTACACCGATAATGCAACCGAATATCAGCAGTTTGTTGTCATCTTTAGGAAAGCCAAGGTGGAGATATTGCTACCACACCAATCACTTCATTATATAATTGACCTCGAACGCGGGTACAAGCTGCCATATAGACGTATCTATTTTCTGTCGGAGCTGGAGTTAAGAACTCTAAATGTCTATATCGAGGTACATCTAGTCAATGGTTCTATCCAGCAGTTATCACCGGCAGTAATGCTGATACTTTTTCAGAAAAAAAGAACAGCACATTCAAACTGTGCAGTTGACTACTGAACTCACAACGAAAATACAATTAAAAATCAGGAACTCATTCCATTGATGTCAGAGATTCTCTGACCATGTTGGGTGCAACATGAAATGGCTGTGAGGTAGATGGCACTTATTAAGTCATATGAGAGCTGCGGAAGGCAGATTTCTTGAGTACAGAGTGCAATCATGCTCACCCTTGAGAAGAATAACAAGGGTTATCTTGCCTATATGGTCATACAAGGATACATTTAATTTTATCCTTTTCTTTCAGAAATATTTATTGTTTAAGGAATTCCTCGAGACTTGAATTAAATGCAGATACAGAAGTACCACACTCCAATAGTAATTGAAACCGTCTTGTAATGAGTAAATAGATAGGAATTGAATAGAATCGGTACTGCAATTTGTGATCAATATTACACTGACCTCAAAACGAGAGGCATGACTATTCAGGAATCTGAGAAACTACTACCATGATGACATCTGAATCAGAATTACTGGATCGATAACCGATCATGCTGCAGACTTCAAGTATACCTGACCTTATCAGTACACTTGGCCCTGTAAGTTGACTTGGCTGGCAGGTGTGCAGGAAGTCTATAAGATCATATCAGCATACAACCTCACTATCGAGCAACTGGAAGGTATAAACACACCCTGACCAATAACCCGTCGAGATGGTCCGATTATAAGATCGGATATGAGAAGCCTATCATATGGCTTTTGGTGATCCTGATAGTTGAAACTTATGATGACCTCCCACCGGTGATTAGGTAGATCCAGACTACTAACCTATTGATGGTCAATATCACAGGTATGCAAGTCGATAACCCAGTGGCCACAGCCAAAGCCAAAGCTGAAGCGGAAGACGAGAGCTAATGGAGTGTTGTCGCTGGAGTTCTGATGTATGAGGGGAGGATATTTGTCCCTGTGGAGATGTATTCTATGATAATGTGATATGTTTCTCTTATGACAACCCACAGTCCGATCACTTTGGAGCTCTTAAAACTACTGAGTTAATTTCTAGAAATTTCTATCAGCCTACAATGGACAGGTACATGAGAAAGTACATCAGTTGCTGTGAAGTATATTATCTAGTGTACACAACGCATGGTCGGAAGTTAGTACTATTGACAAACCTATTTGGTTCGTGCGAACCCAATCCTTGCCAAGCTATTCACCTCTAACCCGTCCATTTCGTCCAACAAATACGAGCAAAAATACATAAGTGAGTTCATATCCAATCGGTTAGACTTGTGGTCCGACTTGTAGCTAACATTACGCGCTAAACGATGAACTACCAATCGAGCAGATCGGATAAGTACTCACTTACGTAGTTTCTTTCGCAGTGAGGGAATTCGGTTCGAGGTTCGAGTCGAATCTCAGATCGAACGCGACTCTTATCCCTCCTTGGTTCGATCCGCCATGAACTGATCCACCTCGTTGCCAATATTATTTTCACTGAAACAATACCCCACCGTATGTTTACCACAGAATCAACATGCCATCACCATCACAACTCTACGCAAGTATTACTCTGAACTCCATCACAGATTTGGCAGAATTGACCATATCTAAATTCACAGGACACCTAGTCATAGTTAATCGATTAACAAAGATAGGGATCTACCTACCCTGCAGAAAGGATTTCAACTCACCAGAGCAAGCCATATCAGCAATTGAGATGTCATGCTACGCGGAATGCAAATCGACTGCAATCCTTAATGGACAAATAAGAGGACTACCATGTTGGGACTTCAGAGCCGAGAGTGCTGACATACAGAATTACATGGTATCTACGATCTTGTATTGGAGAATGCTTAGGAATTAGATATATCAATGAACCAATGTACTCTGCAAGAGGACTTAATCTAAAGGAGCATCAAACAAAGCCATGACAATAATTGATTGACATTACCATAGATAGTTGTGATGAACCGTAACAGGCTAGAATTCAGGGTGCATACTATACAGCTAGGCTTGATATGGTAATACATGTACAAATCTACTACTTTCATAGATTCGCAAGTGGAAGGAATAGATATTGGTGAATGCATACCTTGATGTACCGGAGAGGAAGCATAGTTGATTCCTTTGTGAGTACGACCTTATAGCACACTATAGAGTTTGATACTGCAACTCAAATGAGTATGGAAGAATATATGTCTACATATAACTACAATTGTGGTCCACACCAGGCCGACATACATCAATCACTACTGGATCTGAAGCAGAATCACTACAGACAGTCGAATCCTGATAACCTATATACGAGTCAACTTGGAATCAATTAGTCAGAGGTATATAATCCAATGCTATGAGCGGAGGCGATCACCAATCAGATCTTCCATGTATTTGAATACAGGAAATTCAGAGACATGGAATTGGAGAAATCATAAAAATCTGAGGGCTCACAAGCGCAGCAGCTATGACCAAGATAAGTACATCATGCAATTATGGTAGTTGACTGCTGCACAGATATGATACCAACCACAATGGTCTTACCACACCGATGACATTCACATATGCATTCCATGAAAACAATGGTATGAAAATGATCGATCGATTAGTCAGAAGTCGAGGTGAGCGTATGTTTAGTCATGTTTAATCTACACAGCAATAATGACATGATCTGACCAATCACGAATCAACTACAATATATCGAAGCCGGATGATGCTTGCAAGTCAGCTAATAGTATTTACCGATTTGAGCACCTCTGAGTTAGCACTATGGGGATACATTATTTTGATGTGGAGATAGACCTGGAGAATTCAAAATCAATTGGAAGTTTCTTTCTCTTCTCTTCTATTTCTTCTTTTGTTTTCGTATGTATCTTGACCTAGTATAAATGAGATCAGCATAAGTATTACCACCTACCACTCGAGATAGATTTCTCCGTGCACCAAATCCACCTTGATGCCATTGTGATGGCACAAATAGATCATAGGACATATGCAGACATACGAAGGCATTCATTTCTAATCTTGTATTTCTTTATGTATATATATGATAGGGTCCGAGGTTTGCTGATACAGAAGGGCATGATACAATGGCAGTACCAAGTGCACTTGACATTGTAAGTGCTCTTGTCTCGCAGGTGTACTTGGTCTTGTAAGTACACTTGGCACACATGTGTACTTGGCAGCCGAGGCCAGGTAAGTGCCATACATATATAGTCATCTCACAAAGTTCTTTTGGCATACCAGTGTTTATCTCACCTACTTACTTACTTACCTTACTGACAATTGATATCTTTATCACTTATTCCCATTTGCAATCATATCTACATGTAACCATACATATCATGATGTACATCCTTACACCAATAGCAAACTGAGCTGTCTAACATGTCTGTTTTTCATGAGTATAAAGACTTTGACATCAAGTCACATTGCAAAGATCAAATGCTTTTAGCTCATACATTCTGACTTCTCTTGAACTTTTTTTTTCAACTTACTTTTCTATTTGTTTAGTTTCTTCTTCTCTCAACTCTGAACTGATATTATTTGCCTACATCTCGTTTTCTTCCTCTTTATCTCATTTATTCTTTCGTCTGCTTTGGTTCCTCTACTCCACCTTTTTCTGGTTCTGTCTTATCTCATCTTGTCTTTTCTTCATTCTCTGGTTGTTTGTCATTGGTATTAACCTATACCCTTATTCTTAGCTTTGCTTGGTTTTTGTACTTGTTCAACGTATACTAGTAATTGATGATTGGACTCAGTTGTAGTTATTTGAAATGATATCCTCATGTCATCGATGCTTCTATCCACGTTTTCATTATATGTATACTGATCAATCCTGATTCCACTTACCTATCTGAGCTGAATTCAGTTCTGCTATTAGTATGAGTAGAAAAGCTCTTAAAGAGCAAAGCTAAAATTGAAATTGATCTTGTGAGTACTGGATGCACTTATATACCCATGAGACAAAGTGCGATACTGATTCATTTTCAATATTAATTATTCAATATTTAAGTGGAGTTTGATTTAGGTATCAGTGCAGGATCGTCGAATGCTTGACAAAAGTATGAAATGTTATTCTATTTCTTAAGTTGAACTTTATCCATCAGAGTTGCTAGATTATATTTCATGACAAATCCTGTAAGTTTCTCTCTCCAATCTTTTGAATTTGTATCCAGAAAAGGTTTCCAAGGTTGAGAATATCAAATTCAGACAATACATTGTTTGGTGATATTAGTTTTATACTTCTGAACCTCTCATGGATGTATGTCTCTTTCTATTGATATTTTATGAGTAGAATAGTACTGATAATTGACATGGAATATTCTTTTTCAATATACAACTGGTGGATACAGCTGGTGTAATGTCTTAAAGCAGCTGCAGATAAAATATTGAAGATTTAAGTTTGGAAAGTCAGTGCTATCTTAATTCGTATACTATCTCAGAAACCCAGAACTTATATTGGCCAAGTGAATATTATGCTACCCTTTGATTGCAAAATATCAGTGAACTTCTACCATAACATCAAGGCTGAAGTACTGATTGTGGTGTTTCAGAAACTGTCTTGTATAGTTACTCAAATGTTAATCATATATTACATTGGAAATATCAAGCTATATTAAGATCTCACATGTAAAGTTATTTTCCAAATCTATTCCTAAAATAAATCTAAAGATATGGCTAACTAGATGAATATTGGGATTATCAAAGTATAGTGTTTGTAGTTAAAGGGTATTCTAGAGCTTCTGGATGGTGTACTCTTCTAATGATATCTCAAATTAAGTTAACTGTATATATTATGTTCTTTTGTACAACTTATGTTGTAATATATGGACACCATGAATATCTTTGTCCAGTCTGTTAGTAATCTGATCTGCATTGTCACTTCTCTAGGGAGTTGCTATTAACTCTGCTAGTATTTGCAATAAACCGTTGGAAGTTCGTACCATTGACAAATCGGTTCAGTTCAAGCCAAGTATATCCTGGCCAAGATATGCATTTCAAATTCTACCATTTTGGCCCACCACTGCGAATGAAACTAAGTCAGGAAGTTGTTGTCCAATCGGCTTGAATGTTAGTTCATCCTGTAGCTTGAACTACGTGATACAAGATGAAACAAACATCATGCTAAACGAATAAGAACTCGTTTACTTATCTCCATTCGCAGTTGTGGGATATGGTTTGAAATGTGAGTCAAACCTTCAAACTTTGTCAAATCTTGGAGTGAATCCACTTCAAACATTGGCTCAGTTCGATCCGCCATGAACCGATCTGCTTTGTTACCAATACTACTCTCAGCTACAGTCAGGTATATATGAAACTAGTTATCACTGGAGCAGTTACATTGTTCACACCATAGACTTCTTCCTCTACTGTAGTCTTCATTTGCATCAGTTTCTTGATATATAAATATCTGTACTTAGTTGCTATGTCATTCAGTTTATCGAGTAGGTTTTGCTTGTATCAAGGACTCATATCATTATACCACTTCCATTTTGAGTCTGTAAGCTTAAAGACTTTTCTTTCTTGACATTCGGTTACATTATAATGCATATCATCTTGCCCAATGGGAACTTCAATTCCCATCAAATCGATTAATATTTGAAATCATTTGTATTAGTTGGTCTTAATACATTTGGATTTGTAAATATCTATATCTACTGCTACTTATATTGTGACAATCTTGTGCTCTGGTATTATAATAGATTGTTGTTCCAACTCAGCCATAATATTGATTTGTGCAGCAATAGATATTATTTGATATTGTCTGATATCTTTCATATTGTAGATGTATTTGACAACTTCATATGGTTATGTGAGGAATAGGTCAGAGTAGATTTGTTGAATTACAAGAAGATAGAATCAGCCCAATTTTCAAACTGCTAACAGTACTTCTTCATTAGAATACAACTCTTTTGCATACTTTCTGTTATGTATTTAGCTAGCTAAATTTAATATTCAATTAACTATAAGTATTTTCACCTTTGATGAATTTCTTTGTTTTACTATATCCTGCTATTCCAGTTAGCAAAAGTATTTGTATATTGCAGCAACCCTATATAATATGGTATTGAATTGAAATACATGTCAAACTAATTGTTGATATTGTTCATGTTCAAATATTGGAGAAGCCATTAGAGAACGTATTAAACTAGCCTAAGGAGTAAGTGCTGCGATTTGCTTGGCTGATTCAAACAAAGAATGTTGCAATTGATATATTTCCAATTTGCATTATTCATTGAGCACTTTTCTATTATCTCCAGGTTGTACTTATATTCTTGTTTATAGTATACCTGATAGATCTTATGAACAGTTGAACTATTGTTCAATTTTGACCTGAATATACCACAGATATACCTGTTGATATTGTACATATAGAACATATGCTATATGAGACTCAAGCTATCATAATATGCCCAGAATAGTCCCCTGTTCCAGCCACTTAATATGAAAAGTACTATTCCATACAACTATGTGTACCATTCTATTTCAAGCCTGATCTCATGATATTAACTTCTCTGAGTGGTGATAGAATTGTATGGTGAATCTTAAACCAGAAAACCTGAATATTTTGAATATTCTTCAGAAAACATGATATTAGTCTGATGATAATCCAGGTATACTTCGTGTTGCTTCTGACAATAATTATGAACAGTGAATTGAACCTATTTATCAGCTGAATAATATTTCAGATAGATCTTATTATATACAACAATTGGTGGAACAATTATATCACCACCGATTAGGAGCACCTGGCTTCCCTAGCACCTATATCCAGTATTCATCACATTGTACATAGAATGTTCTTGTAAGTCTGCCAGTTATACTAGTTGTAAATTGAAATATTCTGACAATAGGACTGAAGTAAATGCTATTTGCTACATCAGAAAATATCTTAATTGTACAATGTACTGAATATTTGTCATTCAGCTTCCAACTAACTATCCATATCTATACCAAAGATGACAGACTGTAGGAGTCTCTATAATTTTCACTAGTTTTGAAAATATTGTAAATTTGTATTTATCAGTTCTGAAATTTAGATGATGATTAATCCATATTTTTGAATTCTGAGTGAACATTTAAATTTGCTGAAAGTCATATCTTCAACTGAAAAAATAGTACAGTTGAAGTATACCTAATATATTGTGTATAGTCCTGTTACCATACGATGTATCCAGCCTCTAGCTTCTTGATTTCCAATAATATCCTTGTAATATGCAGTCTGAATAGGATCTAGTGTGTAAGTTAGTTCAGATTTCTAACAATATATTGATTCAGGCCCTGTAATATATTCAAGCTGTGATGGTAGCAATATTGGTACCAAGTCTGCCATTTAATTATTAGTGCAACTATCTCATAATCATGATATACATTCTTGTACATCTTATGATGTTAACTAAGAGTGGTTTAGAGTTATTCTAGTTATTTTGAAAATATATTTCAGTGTATACACATCAGAAAAAATCCAAGTTGTGTCCCCGATACCAGTATATCTAGGGTACATCTGACACTCAAGATGAAACCTCTTGAGTCTTATTATACTCTAACACTATAGATTCAGCATTTGCTTTCAGATATAGCAATTGCACCTGTATGCACTTACTGACGGAACATTAATTTCCATACTCAGTACACTGTTCAGTCGCAGGCTTGATTTCCGGTCAAAACATTCATTTAGCAGTGCAGTCAATTGATTACTTAGAGTTACAAACAAGATTCACAAATATATTGGTAACTATGTACATAACATCACGGTATATCTTGGATACACTTGGAGCAGCAATTGGAACAGCACTTGAAGCTAGTACACGGATGGAGAAAATTAATACAGGCTGAGTGCAAATAGTTGAGGTAGCTGAACTCTCAGCTGGTAGGAGACGATTGAGTTTGGCTGACTCATAGCTGAGTGGATCCATTCAAACCGTGCTGGCTGGATGCGATCGAGCTGTGCTGGCTGCATGTGATCGATCAGATCTGGACAGAAGTATTATCATTTCCATCAGGTGCGCATGGAGAGTGATATTGAGGTAGAGCTGGGCTGGCTCAGGACAATATTGGATGCGATCGAGCCATGCTGGCTGTCGGCTGATTGGTTGCAATCGAGCTGGAATGGCTTTCGGTGGGCTGGAGATAATTGATAAGTACTGGCTAGTTTACTCGTTTAACATATTCTGTTCATTTGTTAGTATCGCAAATAAAGATAGTCACTGTATTACACAGAGAGAGAAGTATCATTGAGCTGAACATAGAACTTAGGACTTAGAACTTGAAACTTAGAATGTAGAGTTCAAATACAGTTGAAAGTAAGAGGGTGGAAAAGGGAGTCAGACTATATATGAAGGGTACTTACCTGAGTTCAGCTGCCAGGTGAACTTGTATGCCATATGCAGCTGCAATGCAAGTGCACTCACAAGGTCAAGTCTACCTACACGTCAAATATACTTACGAAGCCAAGTACACATGTGAGCCAGGTTTACCTGCGATCCAAGTGTACTTACGAAGCCAAGTTTACTTACTAAATTAAGTATGCCGATGAGCCAAGTTAGACTGCAAGTCTGCGAGATAAGTTCAGTTATAAGATCAGGAGCGCTTACAAGCCAAGTGTACCTGGCACCGAAATTTTACTGAGTCTCGACTGCCTGCATATGAGGAAGCTGAGCTGGCCCTCTGTTTACTAGATGCAATCGAGCAGGGCTGGCTTTCAGCTCGCTGCAGATAGTCAAGCTGTGCTAGCTTTCGACCTGATAGACGTGATCAAAGATGAGCTGGCTCACAGCTGAATGGACATAATCAAGCTGGTCGGGCTTTCAGCTTGCTAGACATGATCGAGCCATGCTCGTCGTCGGCTTGCTGCAGATGTTTGAGCTGGGGTGGCTTTCGGTTGGCTGGATGCGATCGAGTAGTTCTGACTCTTGATAGACTGGAGATGAATAAGCTGGTAGATCTCGGCTTGATGGACGGACTGGCTTCTCACCATGCAATTAAAGTGGTCAGAGGAAGAAAATATTATAGCAAGCTTCCCGAGGTACTATAGAGAGTGATATGTGACCGTGTGATTACATAGTGCCAAGAATTATTTATACAGTATTACACATCATATCGTCAAACGCTTACATATGACCCTGATTACTGATATTCTAGGTACTTCAGGTATACTATTCATATCTGGGCATGATGAATACATCCAGACACTGATATTCATTCCTTATGAAGAGCTTTTCCTCATGACGATATATTGAAACTTATGTTAGTATTTCTGCAATTGATTCCCATAAGGTAATATCTTGCTGAAGATATAAAATGTAATAATATTCTTTCATTTGGATTTGATTATATTTGCTGACTGCTCTTGAAATTGATTGTGATGAGTATTGTGAATTGGAAAATTATTCAGGTAGTATTGAGATGTTAGATAAATGAAAAGTCCCAGGCATATATTTCTTTGATTGTCTGGTGTAGATCAAACTGTGATAGCTCTATCATTTCTTCAGCTGCATGGTACCTTCCTTCTGTACCATACTACCTTAACTGTGTGCTATTATTAATCATCACAATTATCTTCTTGTATTCTATCTACCAATCCTCAAAAATATAGGTTATGCATTATATATTCGTTTCTTGTTGTAAACAGTCTTATATATAGTTTTGATATATATATAGTCTCCAATGTATATCTGTCAGACTGCTTTTGCCCAGATTCCTGGTAATATACCTATGGCTAAAATAAATCTACTATCATATAATTACTTTTTCACCAGCTTATCTCATCCTACAAGATATGTATGCTGGATCATCGAGTATGGTGCAATTCGAGATTATTTTCCTATGCTAATAACATTCAATTTGACAATTGATTAATTCAAGAACTATACCTACCTTATACTATCTTCTGTAATGGCCTGACTTGAAGTTCAATAAGTAGGCATATTAGTCCTCGATATATTGTACAAAGAACTCAATTCGACATTAGTCATGATCTAAATATTACCAAGCCATAATCTAGTTTCAAATTGAACTTTAGCCCTCAGTCTGTTTCTAAGACCATAATTAATACAGATCAGGGATAATATCAGGTTCCACACATAATCCTGTCCAAGCCAACCAGTAGATTTGAATAGATTTAGTTGAATTCACCAGATCATATCACTAGATTCTAACACTTGGTTGTTCCATATTGGCAAATAACAGATATCATACATATATCTATTGATCTATATAATTATTGAAAAAAAGTCATGTTATACTTATCACTTGACTTCTTTTTATAGATAGTATATATTGATATTATTCTCTTTCAGTAGCCTTTGAATCTGTTCTTCAAGTTGAATTATATTACAAGGTAACTTGTGTTAGGGGTGGTCCCTTAGCAGGTGCACGAGTTACGGAGGATGTCCATGGCAATCTGCGGTTGGTCACCTATGGATGATCAATATCACACCCGCAGCTATCCCATCCTCTGAGCGACGAAGCTACGCATATCCAATACCGAGCCCAGACAAAGCGGAATGATCAACCCGCGCGAGGGCAGTGCACCTTCTCGATCGAACAGCGATAGTCACGACACTTAGCTGGCGGATTCATCAGACCCGTACACTTAGGGTGGTATGCTATTATATGCCTAGACCCCCGATAGTTAGGGACGTCATGAGATGTTGAAGCACGATCACGCCATTGCGGGGACTTACGGGTCAGCCGTGCATGATCGTTTCGACCAGAACTACTTTACCTTATCAGCAATATGGGACAGCCGGCTAGAGCGGGGTACGCCTCTACACTCTCCAGCAGGCACACGTCAGAGCTCGAGAAGCGGGACTTTACTATGGGGATAACTATACAGTCTAGGGACTCCATATGTTAACTGCGCCCCGGTAGTTCAATCTACCTATTGAGAGCTTGTGTGTGGGTCGTCATTTCCGAGTAACGGCAGTTCTTGGTTGAGCTGGTCCTACATAAGCTGCAGCCCTGAAATGGGAGTAAAAGCCAGCGAGATGGATGTACGATACGTGGCATAGCAGCGGCTGGTCGCCGACGCAAGTCTATGAGGGTAAACATACCCCTGCAACCCACTATCCGATTTAACATTGAGTCGAGATATCAAAGAGAAAGTGATGGTTCGATGAACGTGTCAGCGGTCGTTGCCGAAACCTGTTTTCTGCGTTTGCATACAGACCAGAAGAAAAGCAAACGAGCTTAGAGTGGGCTACGTGGCAAAACCTGGCGGCATGAGGATAACCTATGGGATGCCTCGCACTTTAGAAAGTAACGAACGTCAAACGGAAAAGAAGCGCAACCTACCGAGATCGAGTAA
>MU122093.1:385450-566174 GCA_014904905.1 Wilcoxina mikolae CBS 423.85
TTCGGCCTATTACCTTGACTCGTCTGAGGACGAAGACGAAGAAGAGTCTTTCTCTGAACTCTTACATGAAGAGGAAGATTTTCAGGATACGTACGACTTCTGAAGAGTAGACGGCCATACTTACGGCAATACTTCGGTCATAAGTATCCCCGTAACAACTTGAATGTTCTCTGCATTCTGATTTCTCGCTAAATACAGTCAGAAACATCATTAATAAATATTTCAGCAACAAGCAATATAACAATTTTCCCACTCTTTCTCTTTAATGGATTGAGGTTGTGTTAGTATTTGTAACAAACTGTCAGAAGTTCGTACCTTGGACAAACCGATTTGGTTCATGCGAACTGAATCCTTGCGATGCCATTCACATCAGACCAAACCATTTCGGCCCACAATTTCGAACCACAATAAGTATCTGAGTTCTTGTCTGATCGGCTCAAATCTTCATTCATCATATAGGTAGCTTCAATCGCTACAGGATGGGTTGACATTTAAGCCAATCATATACAAACTCCCTTAAGTATCATCATTCGCACTTCTAGAATGAGGTTCATGATTCGAGTTGGTTCTCAGATCAAACTCGAATCAAATTCCTCCTCTCTTCGACACTCCAAGAACCTATCTACTTCATTGCCAACAATAGTCTCTATTGATGCTCCTTTTTACATGTTGTAGACTAGTCAGATCCTTCTGTGACAAGAGGCAATATTGTTAAAGCATTTACCTTTGTTACATAAATGGCAATTTATAGCTTGCTATAAAATAGAGTTGTAAATTATAATTTAGAAAAGGTATGCATGTTGGAGACAATTTATCGATAAAGGAGTGTCATTATACATGAACCAAAGGGTTACATATTTGGATGTAGTTACATACAAGTACAGCTTCCATGAAAGCATTGCTGTTCTGATGCTGCTGAATTGCAGAGATTGTTTGGAGCTTCCATCTTATGCTGTTAAAATACGATTCTTGATAAAGAAAAACAATTCTGTATAAATATGAGGGGTACGCTTTTGACAGCAGCTAGCCGAGAGAGCAATATCCAGAACAGGATTGATAGTCTATTCATATTCACTTAGTACATAGTAACTGAAAAATGTAAGTCATTTCATGAACATAGTTTTGTTAATTATGATAAACATATATTCAAATATTTGAAATATGTGGCTTGCATTTCCATTGAAACAAATATTCATAGGGCTAGAGATAAATGTGTCAATAATAGTTCATCAATAAAGGTGGACAATTGTTTATAAATTAAAGTACTAGATATATTTCTAGTACTGACCAAAAGAGTAGCAGCTATAAAAGTGTTGACTCTCCATTGATATTTACGTTCAGAAGATGTTCAGATGTTAAATTATATAATGGTAGTGATGATTGGCCTCTAAAGTCAGTCAAAAATACTGTAATGATAATATAAAAGCATTGAACCTCTCCTGCTAGAGAAGTTAAAAGAGATACGACTGTTGACACTCTATTGATGGTTACTGTTACAGCTTTCTAAGAAACTATATTGTACACTGTTTGAGAGGATTGGCCTTTAAAGGCGATCAAAGGTACTATAATGATAATATACAGCAACACATCTCTCCTGCTAGGAAGGTGATAAGAGATACAACTGTTGACACTCTATTGATGCTCACTTTATGAAATATTTGAGACACAAAACTGAATAATTTCCATTGAATACACTTGCATATTGAACGCTCCATCCAATACTACTCACTAAACAGCTGATACTGCCCTAATACAATATCTATCTATTCAAATATACCAAGAATACTGATAAACGTAGCTGGTAATTGTTGATAACAATACATCCAAAATACCAATTTCTTCCACCCAGCTATTCACTCATATGTTGCATATACTCATCCAGACCATCATAGTCTTCGTAATGTATGTTAGTAATTATCAGTATTTGAGAGCTGAAAGTATACAGCAGGCAAGCTCTTATTGAGTTCATCAGTACTTGACTGATGAATGAAGTCATCATTGTCTTACTCCAAATTCTTATTCTCTATGATATCAAATAGCAGAGATTGACTGCTAATGAACCACAATTCACTATTGCCCACTGAGGACAGTTTATATAACCAGGCAATTGGAGTGCAGGATTGTGCCAGCAGAAAGGTAGACCTGTACAGATAGTACAGTAGTGGAGGTACCAGGGCCAGTACCATTACACCCTCAGTAGATTGCATACAATACTATTTGAGCAGGAAAGGTAGCTATCCAGGATATTATAACTGACCATAGATGAATGTATTTCAATCACCCCTTTCACAATCGTAAGGTCAAGCAACTCTATGCCTCATATATTCTGTTCTTGAGGTTGTGCTTGTGGATTATATTCATAAAGTTCTTTATTTCCCCAATACCAGCATACAATATGCCAGGTTTGATCATATTCACTATATTGATGTAATGGCAGTGTCAGGTTTACTTGGTCTCATAAGTGCACTTGGCTCGCTGGTATACTTGGCCTCATAAGTGCCCTTCGCAGCCGAAGCCACATAAGCACCCTTCATCTATAGTCACCTCACGAAGTGCTTTTGGCACGCTAGCGATTATCTTACTTACTGACTTACCTACATACTACTTTACTATATTCACCCGTCCTTGTGTGCAACCATATCTCCACATATCCATCCATATGAGGATATTCGTCCTTACACTATAATCGCTTTAGAGTCACCAGATAGGTTTCGCTCATGGGATTTTGTGATTTCCTTACTTTTTCGACACATCATATCTGCACCAAGAACTATCACTAGATTGTCGATCCAAGATAGGTAATCATCCTATTGACCTGATTGACAGTAGTAGGGATGATTCCAAGATAATTCTGATGTCAATCGGTCTCGAAGAGATGTGTCACCTGCCATGATAAATAGGCATCCCTGTAAACTCGATATGTCCCTATTCACGACTTATACTGAGTATCATCACTATTACAACAAATCAGGATAGGTATACCTGTCAATCAAGTCAATTGACTGCCGCAGAGACAATTGGGAAGTCAATTAGCCCTAAGTGTTGTGCAGCTGGCCAAGTAGGCTACTCTACTACTCGATATGACACATTCAAACACGTCGCAATACCCCACTTTTCGAGACCTACAAGTATCGTAACTTCATACATATTCCTATATTGATTGAATTAACAATTGTAGAGACATTCCGAGGTGATTCAGAGGTTAATCAATTGGAACAAGTCGCTTCACCGACCGCGATTGTTGAACGTTCACACATCTTCTCTCACGACCTTAAAGTGTCGAAGCTTAATAAACACACCTAGATTTAGTTAATTGATAATGGCAGAGAAGAACCAGAGATTATTCGTAGGTCAATTGATCCTGAAGAGATACGTCACTGACAATGATGGTCAACGCTAAGAAAATCTCGAAATATGTATAACGAGATCTACCTGATACAAACAGAAGTTCGAAACGAATCGAAAGCCAATCAGGAATGAAGTTCTAGCGAAGCTTACATTGACATCCCTTAACGTGTTGATTCATTGGATCTTTGATACCTCTTTTTCAACATATCACTACTCAGAACCCAAACAGATTATCATCACTTGAATGGTGATTCGAGATAAGTATTCCATCTATTAGATTGATTGATGTGAGCAAAGGCAATTCCGAGACAATTCGGATGCCAATCGACCGTAATCTATTCCTGATCGGCCTGATGGCCGAACTATCGAGAAGTCCTTGAAACACCTTCGACGAAATCAATCGCATACGATCGATCGATCGAAACTAGTCAGAATGATATCGAGAACAACCTATTGAGCAGCTCGAAGTGCTAGTGAAGCCTTTATCAACCATACCCTTATACACATCGATTCATCAGTTCTACGAGAGTTACCTCTGAAGGTATCGGTTCATTGACGAACGAGTCTGGCGAGAAGTCACCGACTATAAATATTTTCGATCAAGTGCAGTTGAATATTTTCATCCTATGATCTGAGTGGAAGCTCTGAAGCACATTTGACGATTACCTTCCTCCGAACTGAGCCGAAGTTGTGAAGTGCACCTGACGATTACCTTCTCACGATCTGAGCGGAATCTCCATAGCGTACCTACGAGCATCAGCATTGCACAGACGAAGTGCACCTAAGGAGAATGATATATGAGCATGGAAGTATACTTACAATGAAAGACTACCAATGGGCAGAGTTGCAGATCCTGAAGGTGGAACTGCGATCGCAGATCGTGAAATAGCTCTGAGTCGAATATCTAAGCCCTGAATGTTCTACAGTGTCAAGCGGATCAAAGTTGATATTCCATTGTGCATTTCTATACGACGGATAAGCAAAGAGACCAGATCCATCCTGCATCCTTCACGAAGTGCTTATATGAGAGCGATACGGAGTGATACAGCACGTTCGGGCTCTAGTCGACTTTGGCATGACCAACCGGAATTCATCTTCACCCAAATGATCATGTCTGAGACGGAGATTCGAAAGACGAGCATCTCGGTTCAGTTTTTTCGAACATCTTTTTGGTCTCGAGGTAGCTCAGGCGACTCGGGCTATCATACGAACCGCCATTTATCTTCACCAGGGTCTTGATGGACAGCTGCTGATATCTGCGAAGGAGTGCCGAAAGGCAAGCATCTCAAATCACTATTTCGAGCACTTAACACCAGTTGACGAACTGGAGGTACTGGTCGTACCTACGCCATACGACCTGGTTTTAGGCTTGCCTTGTTCAAGGCTATGAATCTAGAGGTTGACTGGATATCCGGTTGACTTCTAGGCGTGCGGACCCCTAGTAGAGGAAACAGGTTAAAGACCGCGGACTCAAATTAGCCTGTGGGACAGCTGGCCACCCAGGTGATGTCGTAGACTCCACAGGTAGAGGGTGGGGTCCCAGCCATTGATCTGCTTGGAGCCCTCACATTGGAGAGTCGCATAGCTAGCAACAAGATTCTCGAGGTACTTGCCGACTTGTTAATTGCACAGGACTACTCGGAGCTCCCAGAGAAGGAACCATGCAAGTGGGAGAAGCCTCTGCAGCTGGATGAGCGAGCAGTAGCAGCGGCAGTAGTTGCGACAGAAGACTTACCAACAATTAGGGGTATGAATAACTGCTACTGGCTTGCTGAGTCACAAAAGGATGAGGCGCGCCACCATCATGCGCCATTGTGATGGGCCGGATGGTACCGCAATTCCCGGGAATTCCTACCCTCTATCAGACCATTGAAAACACACAACTAATGGGTATAGATGGAGCTCTGGTGCCTGAAATGGTACCTACAGATGATGGCAGCCATATCCCCGCTGTATCCCCACCAAGTATCGGGAATTCGTGGAGATGATTAGTCAAGCCAGGGATGCTGCCACCGCACTGGTCAATTGACCATGCGATTGATCACTGGCACAACCTGCCATATGGGCGTACCCATTACCTGTCGGAGGTTGAGTCAAGAACTCTAAAGGTCTATATCGAAACAAACCTGGCCAATGGTGTCATGCAGTGGTCATCATCACCAATGGCGGCTTATGACTCTGTGGACTACTGTACTCTTAACGCAGGTACAATCAAGAACCATTGCAGCATTCCATCGATCTCGGAGATACCTAACCATGTTGACAGTGATGAGAAATGGCTGCTGGATGGATGACAGTGATTGAGCCATGGGAGAACTGAGGAATTTAGAATTCTTGAGTGTATAGTGCAACTTGCCAATATGTCAATACAAAGTTACATTTTAATTGTATCCTTTTTATTAAGAAACACTTACTTTATAAGAGATTCTGCAAGACTTGCGAATAAATGCAAATACAGAAGAACGAAAGCCCCAATGGCAATCTAAACCGTCTTGTCAACGATAACATTGATGAGAATCAACATCTCATTCACCTCTGCATTTAGTCATCGATGGAGCACTGATTTCAAACAGAGGGGAATGACTGTTCTGGAATCCGAGAAACTACTACTGCGACAAAATTGGCATCACACTTGCTGGAACGATAACCCATCATGCTGCAGATGTTAGCTGCACTTGGACTCCTAAGTGCAATTGGCCTCATCAGTAAATATAGCTCGCAGGTGCACTTGATCTTATCAGTACACTTGGCCTCATCAGTGCACTTGGCTCACAGGCATACTTGGCCTTGTAAGTACACTTAGCTCACAGGTGTGCTGGAAGTCAACGAGATCTTATCGGCATATAACTTCACTATTGAGCACATGGTAGGCAGAAACAAATCCCCACCGATGGCCTGTCGATATGGCCCGATTATGAGCTCGGCTACGAGAAACCTGTCGGAAGGCTTTTGTCGACCCTGACAGTTCAAAACTACGATTACCTCCTACCGGCGATTAAGAAGGGCTAGACTACTTACTCATTGTCGGTCGACATCTCAGGAAAGCTAGTCGACAATCCAATGGATACAGACGAAGCTACAGCTGAAGCCGAAACCGAAGATGAGAACTAATGAAGTGTTATCACTGGAGCTCTGACCTATGAAGGGAGGATATATGTCCCTGCGGATGATGCTCTCCGCGGTAAAGTGATAAGTCTCTTTCATGACAACCGTCAGTCTGGTCACATTGGAGCTCTTAATACTGCTGAGTTAATATCGAAGGATTTCTATCAGCCTACGATGGATGTGTACATAAGGAAGTATACCAGCATCTGCGAAGTATGTCAGCGACTGTGAAGTAAGTCAACAAGATTAAGTGCAAGTGCACCGACAAGTCTAAGAGCGAACGAGAAGTCAATCGCTATGATACCAATCTTCATCACCGAATCGGAATCATCACCGAATCGGAAGCACTGCCGAATTCTTCGAATGCACAATCAGCTGCAATCGACGATATCAATACAGTCATCTGCACCTAGTACTAGCGGAATGCGAAACGGTTGCAATGGTTAATGGATGTATAAGAAGGGTAGTGCATTGGAGCTTCCAAATGACATGGCTAGATTGTTGGGTGTGACCCTCTACAGCTAGGCTTTGAAGGGCATGACGTGTGCAAATCCACTACTTTCATGGATTTGGAAGTCGGAGAATGGCTGACGTGATGCACCTAGAGCTTACCTGACTATTTGGTGAGCACGATATTATGGTATTATTAAGGGTTAGATACCGCAACTCGAATGAGTATGTACGAATGATGTTGACTCATGATGACTGCAATCGAGGGTCGAACGAGGCCGATACCAGTCAACCAACTACTACTGGATATGAAGCAGAACAGCCCCGGAAAGTTGAATCGCAATAACCGATATACGAGTCAACTTGGAGTTAATTGGTACGACAGATATATGATCTGGCTATCGCCAATGAGATCTGCCGTGTGCTTGAATATACGAAAGAACTTTTGAGAATTCATACGAATCAGAGAGCTTTCAAGAGCAGCACATATGATCAAGATACATATATCATGCAATTATACTAGTTGACTGCTGCAGAGATGCGATACCGGCCGCGATGGCCTTACCCCTCAGATGACATTCACGAACATGTTCTACGAAAGAAGTTGTGTCTGAACAATCAATCGATTATTCGGAAGTCAAGGTCAACAGATTTCAGTGCTGGGAAATAAAGCTGTATTTAACCTATGATGCAATGATTACTTCGTCCGGTATATTTCATGTCAACTAGATTATATCAATGTCAAATGACACCCGCAGGTCGGCCAATGGTACCACTGATTCAAGTATCATGCAGCCAGTACTAGGGATATTAAGGACTGGAATATGGACATGGAGCTTGGTGCTGCCGAGCCACGAAAGTCGTGGATTTGGAATATGGAGACCTGGAGATTACAGGGTTCAATCGGACGTTTCATTTTCTTCTCTTCTTCTGTTCGTTTCTTGTAGAGCTCGGCCCTGTATAAATCGAGTCGGCACGGATTTTACCACCTACCAGTTGAGGTGGATTTCTCCATACACTGAATCCGCCTTGAGGCCACCGTAATGGCACTGATTGGTCATGAGTTGTATGCAGATATATGAAGGTGTACACCACTGATCTTGTTCTTCTTTATGTATATATATGATATAGCCCAGGAGGTCTGCGGATAAAGAGGGGGATGATGTGATAGCGGTGTCAGGTGTACTTGGCCTTGTAAGTGCATTGGGAAAAGGACCAAGTCGCGCACCGGATACCGAAACGTTTGGCGTGTATCAGACGCTTCAGACGAAACCTTTTGAGCCTCTTCGTGAAGTGATACTGCACGTGCGTATATCTAATCCCTGGCGTTACGCCTGCACCTCCTGACGCAACATTTCTTACTCTCGCTGCTATACAGTGCACATAATTCTTACTGTCATAGCCATGCAGTGTGCTCACCTTTTGATCCACAGAACTACTCATGTAACGCATAAGTGCAATGTACACAGTAACATAACGCAATGTTCACTGCGTGTGACGTTTATAAGATGCCCTCATTTGCATTCACATCTCAGGCAGCGGATACAGTGCATTGACGTTACTGTTGACGATGTTTAATATTAAGGTCTAATATATACAGTTTCCCGTTCTAAATACTATACTACACGTCACAGCCAGCATTCTAAACTACTCTCTCCTTGTTCCAAATGCCATGCTATACGTTGCAGCCAGCATTAAGTACATCCTCTGAACTACTCTCTCCTCATTCCAAATGCCATGCTACATGTCGTAGCCAGCTTGAAGTACATTCTCTAAACTACTCACTCCTTCGCAGTCATCCACCGACTCCGGCTCTATGCCCTTGTACTCGTCCTTATATTCATTCTCATCCTCATTCTCATTGTCATCCCCCTCATTCTTGACATTATTATCATCCAGCTGGAGACCACGATATCGCTGAGCATGACTCCTAGCACTGTGAATATCATCATGCCCGTTGCCACTATCATTGTTGCCATGCTTATTGTCGCTGTGATTGTTGCCATCGTCAATCCTATGCTCATCATCGAAAGACCAATCTTTAGCAATGGGGATGCAAATCGCAGAAATTTTCGGAGTCTCAATTTCCTGCTCCATCATCAGGACATCCATCGCAGTCTTGTTTAATACCACTCAACGATGCTTGATAACGGGTGGCATGTTATTGGCTGCTTTCTCATGTAGAATGAGATTATTGAGAGCCACCTTTATGGACATGATTACCTTCTGTCTCAATGGAGATGGGAGATCGTTTCAAATATTCATGAGATCAGTGTAAGCCTCTGCGAATTGTTAGACCAATTGCATACATTGTGAAGGCCATACTTACCGCCGTCATTATCTCGATTAAAGTAGTACTCTCACTAAGACATGTTGTGTCTGATTTCGAGGTCATCGATTGCAACCTTTGTTGAAGCTAAACCTCCATTTCTTTGCCATTCTGTCAGTCCGTGATGCAATGCCGTACATGTTAACACAATCAGTGTCAGGGGTGTCTGTTCCCGAATCCATTCATGGAAGTCCTCTGAATGCCTGCCAGGTTTGCGAATTCGTTGGAAGAAATATATATATAGAAATTGTGGAATCTCCTTGGCAAGAAAGTAGCTAGCTCGTTCCTGGTGGTATTAGTGACGCTACAAGTTGCAGACAGCAGTCACATCGGGTTCATTCATATGATCATATTGGCAAACAATTAATGTAAAATCTGAAAGAATTAGGTCAATGTGTATGCGGCACTCATCATCTTCGAAACGGTACAAGTTGTATAGTCTCCCTAGACACTTATGGGCCTTCTTGATCATGTGCGATCTGACTGCATTGCAACTGTTTTGGATCTGACATGTGTTGGTCAGTGCGAATGCTATTCTGGGAGATACCTAACTATCTTGAGACACTTCTTCTGACGTTCCTGAAAGCAAATATTAACTGCTTCCTACCTGTATGCCTTCAGCCAGGAATGCTCTACAGACTTTGTGTTGGATATGTTAGTCAGTATCTACCACTCTCGGAATTATATAATCTACCAGCAGAAACTGAGCTTTAGTTCGAAATGGTATCTCGCTCAGCAGTTAGTTCTTCATCATGCAATGTATTGTCTCCAGTACAGCAGTAACTCAAAGGTTACCTGGTGCAAGAGGACTTCGACTGCCATATCGTTTACTGCTGACCCATGATGGTGTCCTTGACGGAGATGATTTGATGAGTTGTGAACTGAAGATGATGGTTATGGACTATGGAGGTGACTAAGGTTCGTTGCTGAATGATTAGCGACGTTGGAAATGACACTGGATGCTGGCGACATCGAAATGGAGGCTTGATTCGGCAGGGGCAGAGACTGTGTCAGGGCGGGATTTGGTGCTGATAAAATGGGTGTAGATGCTGAGGAGACCTGGGTAGTCGAAATCAAACCTTCAACACGTGAAGCTGTAGCCTTCGTCCACGTTCGCTTCTGCTTGTCAGCCTGCAAAGTGAGTTTCCTCTTATGACCGTTTGCTGTACGTGGCATTGGGGAGACAACTGCAGGAGTAGCTGGTGCTGCTTTTGGAATTGAGGATATGGCCTTTTGCAGTGGCTTTGTTTTTCGGATCATTTTCAGAAGGAAGGAATGTCAGAAAGGCACAAAATAGTGCAGTTGCGAAGTAGAAGAAGGGTAATAAAGTGTGGAAAAGGACTGACACATCGCTGAGCATTGTACCTGAAATATTTTCACATAAAGGGGCAGATTCACACAATTTCGTATTAGCTTGTAAAGAACGTATCGCATATGATTAGTCAGTCAAATACCACTAATGTCAAGAAAACCCAAATGAGACTAAAAACATCTTTGTAAAATGCAAAAATGACTCCACCCGACCCAAAGAGGATATGAAAAAACCCTATCTAACTCAACCATCAAACGTTAACCCAACCACCAAATGCTAACCCAACCACCAAATGCTAACTTGAACCTACATGTGTCAGTATGCTAGTCATTTGCAGTACAGTTAGATGTACTGAAAATTATCACTCAAATTGCTGACCCATCCATGGCAGTATCAAACGCGACGCCTCGAGCTGTGTGAAGCTCATACCAGTATTGAAATCTTGGTGCGTACCAATTGCCACCGACTCCGACGACTCTTCAATACCCACCGACATTGACGAAATGTCACAGATTGTCTCCTGCTCCACCAAGACCCGTACCATTTGCGATCTCGCCTCCTACAGTTGCTGTAACTCCACCGCCACTTGCGATATTACCTCCACAATTTGTGCTGTCTCTGCTATTCATGCAACTCTGGCACTCATTGACTCCTCCAGTACAGACGATGATACATCTTGGGGAGAGGTACACTCGATGTGGTGAGTAGCGGTCACCTCCAGTTGTGTCATTGCCGAGTGGTTTATTGCCGAGTTGTTTATTGCAATGAACCTGGGAGCAGGTGCCGGGCTCTCACCCTGTTCGGAGGCACCAGCTATTCCCGGGGGAGACGATCGTGGTGGTGGTGGTGGTGGTGGTGGTGGTAGTGGTGATGGCAAAGTAGCTCTTGCCATCCTTGGAGGTGCAACTCCAATTGCCATGAGAACAGCCACAACGATAAGAGGATTGTAAGCTGTAATGGAAAAGAAGGTGGCCACAAAGTTATTGCTATTGAGTCGAGTCGCATTCTATGGCTGCAGAGAGGTTTTGACGGGCATGACTAGACACCCAAGAATACAACTGACATCTCTGGCAGGACATAGGTGACTCACAGCATGGTGTACTGACTTTGCGGTGAGCTTTTCAACTCATGAGAGATGCCATCTATCCGATCTGTGGTGAACGAAGATATCGTCCCAACGGTCATAGCTTTCTGGGCTGTAGCTTTTAGGGTCGGCAATACAAACCCTGAAGGGGTATATAAGCATTGGATCGGTAGGGATGGTATTGGCAGAGATGTCATCGAGTTTCCGCTTCTTCTGCAGGGTAGAAGTAATGATGGTCGGTGGCGTAGCACGTTTGTGGGAGGGTGGCTGCAGCTTCGGTTTCTCGGAATACCAGGTGTCTTTCTTGGCATGGATGTTGCCATGTTTGGGGTTGTCACAGCCATCAGAGTCGTCAGAGTCGTCAGTGTCATCAGTGTCGTCAGAGTCATCAGAGTCGGAGTCGGTATTGGTAGGTAAAGGTGGATTTTCTTTGTGATATCGGTTCATCTGCACCCGAGTTTTATCAAAACAGTTTCAGACAAACACCCAGAACACACTCCACTATTCCATGTATCGTGGTTGAATCAGTACCCAATGCTTCCACATCCCCTGAAACTGTGCAAAGTGCCTTGTAGTGACTGGGTCCAAAAAAAGGATATCATACATCAAGTCAATCGTGCCATCATCCTTGACACCGTGAATGGCATACATCTGAATAAGGCCCCAAAAGTGCACGGCCATAAACTGCTTCGCGGAACCATCAATTTGGAGTGTGTCCTTAATTGTATTGGTTTTGGATGGGGTGGATGGAATCATTTTAGGTGGTATTGCAATGTTCTGAGCTGTATGAGGTGTCGATCAGGATTAGAGTTAATGTGTCTGGAAACGATGATGAAAGTGGTCACGGTAAATAGGTAAAGATGGAGTAGATAGAGATGATGGAGAAGAATCGAAATGGAGAGAGTATACAGCAGTATATATACAGTGCAGAGTTAGCCATCAAGGTGCTGAAATCATGTGGAGCGGCTCTCAGAAGAGTTTAAACCATTCGTAATATCAAAAATAGTCTGTGATATCAAACATCATACTTGAAAAGGAACTTTCCTGGTTGTGATCCACCATCGACACTTTTCTTCTGGCCTGAAAAATGTTCTGCATGTTTTATACGACTCTGAGAGTTGTTTGAACCACTTCTTGAGTTTGAAACACACTGGTCATACGAATGTTGGATCAAAGCATCGAAGTCGGTCAGTTTGGATTCCTATCATATGGCTATGACATCAAGTTCCAACATAATGATGCAGTGTAGTGTCATAAACAGTCGGAATCGGCCATATGAAGTTAGAGACGTGTCACCGGCATCTCTGGCAGAGTATAGGCCTCTCCAGGCACCACCAATTGATACTGTGCGGGGGTGTCATGAACTCTGAACTCGTGTCTTGGCACACGAAACGAGTGATATAACATGTTTTTGTCCGCATTTCGTATCCTCTGCCCGGTCAAACATCAAAAAACCAAGCAAACAAGCATATCCATGGATTCTTTCTTATATTTGTCTAGCAATTAGGGTCATATTAGGCTCTGGGTGTGGCTGCATCATGGCAAACTCTGTCTACAGGATATTCCAGGGTCTTGGTATTTTATATACAGCTCTGTGAGTTTTGAATGCCATGCGGCTCAATTACCTGCTTGGCAATACTCATAATATTCTGCCAACAGCATATACAGCCCTCAGCATTGTCTACACGATGCGTACCATACCTCCCATACGAACTACGAATTGTTTCTGTACTGTTTGCTTCAAACCTTATATATCTGACCTGTGTATCTACAAACACATTGATAGCTACCATCCTCGATATCGCGCCGAACTTCTTGAGACGAAGACAGACTCCACTGAGCCCCCTGAACACATTCAAAAAAAATCTCAGCGATGCGTCGATAATTTTCACAGTGGTTTTCCTGCCAACCATGGTTTTCATACAAACCATGACCACTTAGACGATCCTGATGTATTTCCTCCATTGCACACGTCACCTTCTCCAAAACCATCTGAGTCACAATTTAACTCAAATACAAAAAGCTTCTCATATTCCGATGCTGAAATCCCTGTCGCATACATTCGGACCGATGATGAGTACAATGTTGAGCAATTCTTGGACAACCCCTGCTATCCATTCGACAGTGAGTAGGAGTATAATTTTGCAGAGCTGGTCATATCGAATGGTCTTCCCGCCAATGTCATCGACGACTTCCTGAAGGGCAACTGCAGACTTAAAGAGTGTGTGCATGATTCTCTGAAATCGAATTACAACCTTCAAAAGAAAATCGATGGGTTGGAGAAGGCACTGGACCATGACTCCTGGAAGAAAGCTATGTTGCAGATGGCATGGAATGCACAGTATTCGGATGCAATTGAGTTTTGGCACCGTGACCTTATAGAGTGTGCAAGATGGCTACTCCTGCATCCGGCATACGAGGAACATCTTATATACACTCCGAAACGATACTTCAATAATGCTGGGTACCATGTTTACAATGAGATGCATACTGGAAACTGGTAGTGCAATAAGCAGGTAAGCTTCGTTTTTAGTATACTCTTTATAATGCCAGTACTCACAATTGTATAGACAACACTACCAGTCGGTGACATGTTGGTGCCAATGATATTCATGTCTTATGGCACCCACCTAACGAATGTGTCTGGTGACAAGAAGGCATACACGATATATATGACGATCGGCAACCTATCTGCAGCCGCACGGATGAAGCACACACTGTACAGCGTATTGTTTGTCGCCCTTTTGCCCATTCCAGTCAAGATGTACAATGTCCCCCTCAAAAGATGAAATGCTCAGAGGGAGCATAATCGAATTGTCTCTCAGAACGTACTGCATCATGTGTTGCAATTCCTACTCAATTCCGAGACCCTCACCTTCTATGCCTGCTGTGCCGATGGCAACTTCAGGCAGTGTTATTCGATATTGACTGCATGGATGGCTGATTACCCTGAGCCACCGTGACCTTCACAACATCAAGAATGGTGCATGCTACTGGTACGAATATCCATTGGAGGAAATGGGTAATCTATTCCACCGACATGAACGATATAACCTCCAAGATCATCATATCTATCGTATACTGTCAGATTCAATTATACCCCTGAGCATTGCTGATCTCTAATACAATGATGTCAATCCAGGTTTCAACATCTTATGGTATCTCGATTGCATTACAAGCGATCTTTCCAAGCTTGATCTACTCCAAACGATGCAAATTGGAATGTTAAAGCATCTCCTGACATGGCTTCACCAATTTCTCAAGCAGTATAAGCGGTTTGACAAGTTCAATTATATTTGGCTCATGCAGCCTGCATACCTTGATATGACGAAGCCAAGATGTACATATGAGGAGGTTTCACGATGGAATGGAGGAGAATTCAAGACGATGACACGATTCCTTGTGGAAGTCGTTCGCAATGCACTGCGAAATCCAAGCCCCTCTCAGCGCAGTGTTTTTGACCGTGAAGTTGAGTACTCTAGCTCTCTTATTGAGTTCAATTTCTATTGCCAGTATGACTCTCACCATGACGAAATGCTACACCTCATGAAGAATGCTCAACATCGCTTTCACAATTTGAAGGATGTATTTCAACAATTCAGGGCTGGGAAACGACTTGCAGTAGAGGCCAAAGAGAGACGAATGAAATTGTGTGCCAAGCAGGATGTCGAGTTGGAGGAAAACAAGAAGAAAACGGCAGCCTTTTGACAGCGCATAAGTGACGCCTGAAAAGGTATCATCGCTGCAGAAATGGGCGAATACATTGAAGAGGATAGCGATTTCAACTTTCACAAGATACATCTCATGCAGCACTTCCGAGAGCAAAAACAATGGTACTGTTCGCTTAAACAGTGGTCGGTGGAGATCGGAGAAAGTTCTCACCAGAACCAGATTAAGGATGGGTTTAATACCTCCAAAAAGACGGGTGATTACTATATTCAGATAATCAACTACTACCTTCGGAGTGATGCATTTGCTGTCAGAAAGGCCAATCGTGATGCATGGAACTGTAAACGAGCGGCTTCCTATACAACGGAAGTGATGGCGGAAGTGACGGTGGAAGTGACAATGGAAGTGACGGCAGAAGCAACCACCACCAGCAGATGTCATTTATTGATGTTCATATCTCCGCAGCAGCAGAAAGGCCAAGAGAAAGTCAAGGACTTTCAAGGTCTCCTGAAAACAATCAGTGACGACGTCCTCTGAAATGGTCTATACAATGTCACCCATCATTTCTTACACGCCAAGCAGGTATATATCGATTCGGATGATCTCTTAAGCAGTTCTGCCGCAATTGATCATAGATTGGAGGTAGAATCACGCAACATGTATGACGAGCGCATCATTCAGAAGCTCAGATATACTGGAGATAAACGATGGTATTCTGGGGCTGCCCATCATGACTGGGTCTAGATTCAAACCTTGCAATGTAAGGAGAGGTAGTAGCTGTCTCACAAGGTACTGCACGGACATTTACCATACCGTATACTTCGTCTATTCAATCTTCAAGTCATCCATCTGCGCGGCACAAATACCATTTGGCTAGCATAGGTTGAAGTGACAAAGTCTGCCAACGGTGGAACGCCGGAAAGTGGAATCGCAGCTAGTCAGGATAGTGAAACGATCTTCCGGAGGAACATATGCAGTTATTAGTGGAGGAAATATTGTCGGTGCGGCTCACTTAATTCCACAGGAGCCCATTTTGTCGAAGTCAGAGAATAAAGGATGGATACTCAATAGTCATTTAGACCTAGTGACATGGAAAGATGTTCATTTTATGCTGGAGGATGAGTTAAATACAGCGGTGAAGAGGGTATAAACGGTATTCAGAACTGTAAATAGACTTAATAAATATTAGACCTTCAAGTTGCTTGTGTCCAGCCAAGACATGAATGCAAGCAAAGTGGTTCTCCATGGAAAACGACCTTATGGTGTAATATGCCATGCATAGCATCATCATTACAATGCCTTGAGCATCGAGTACCTAGGCAGACCTTCAAGTTACTTGTATCCAGTCAAGACATGGATGCAAGCAAAGTACTTCTCAAAGTAAAACGACCTTATGGTGTGATATGCTGTGCATAGTATCGTCATTACAATATCCAGAGCAGTGTTGCTAGCAAGCACCAAGCACCATGCAATTCACCAGCCAGACGAAGAATACGATATGTTAAGCGTCCCAAGGAGCTGTCTAGTGTGATGTGTGACAGTGTGAACACCTAGTGCCAGGAGTTGTTTTTGCAGTGCCTTACATGGTATCGTTGCGGACTTACATGTTACCCTGCCAACTGATGTTCTGGGTGCTCCTGGCACACCACTAACATCCAGACGTGACTAATATGCCTGGGTGCTGAGATTCTTTCCCGATGTCTACTTGGCTGATGAGTGTACTTGTCCTTGTAAGTACACTTGGTCTGATAAGTACACTTGGCCTCGTGAGTGCACTTGGCCTCGTAAGTGCACTTGGCAGCCGAGACTGGATAAGCGCCCTTCATATATAGTCTGACCCTTTTCCCCCCTTACTTTCAACCATATTTGGACTCTAAGTTCTAAGTTCAACTCTATGATACTTCTCTATCTCTCTTACACAGTCACTCTCTTTATTTGCAATGCTAACAGATATACAGACAATTTTAACCAAGGTAACCAGCCAGTCCTTATCGATCATCTACATCCAGCCGATAGCCAGTCCAGCTCAATCACGTCCAGCCAGCTCGGCTCAATCATCTCTCACCAGCAGTAAGGCATCCCAGCTCGATCGCGTCCAGCCAGCCGAGAGCCAGCTGAGCTTGATCATCTCCTGCCAGCGGTGATCCAGTATGGCTCAATCACATCTAGTCAGTCGACTGTCAACCCAGCCCGACCTGCAAGTACACCTGATCAGAATGCTAATGTTTCCATCCAGATCTTCTCGTCGCATATGGCCAGCCAAGGACCAATACGACTTGATTGTATCTAGCCAGCACAGCTCGATCGTGTGTAGCCTGCACGGCTCAATTGCGTCCAGTGAGCGGTGAGCCAGCCAATCTCAATCGTCTTTTTCCACCCGTTTACTAGCTTCAAGTGCTGCTCCAAGTGCATCCAAGATCTACCATGATTTTGTTGTATATTGTTAGCAATAAATTTGTGAATCAAGTGTGACTTTAAGTAATCAATTAACTGCCCTGGTAAATCAAGGCTGTGATCGGGAATCAAGGCTGCGACTGTTCAGTGTACTGCATCTGGAAATCAATGCTCTGCCTGTAAGTGTGTGTGGACGCAAATACTCTGCCTGTACGTGTGTATGAATGCAAATGCTGTGTTTGGAAGTAAGTCTGGATGCCAATGCTGCGTCTGTAGTGCCAGGATAGTGCCAGGGTACGACGAGTCTGAAGAGGTATTGATTCAAGCGTCCGAAGCATCCTAGCCATTCTGGCATCTGCAGCGCAACTTGGTTTGTTTTCCAATGAACTCCTCTTCATCATGCCTCTCCTACCGGACTAGGTGCCGGGAGCAGTATGCGAATTTTTTGACTGTTGAGTGCCAAACAACCTTTGGCATTTCACTTGGTGATGACCACCACCACCACTGCCATAGTGACTCCTGCCATGGGTGAAGCTCGATTCTGATGCACGAGCAGCACAGTAA
Organism: Wilcoxina mikolae CBS 423.85; assembly: GCA_014904905.1. NCBI lineage: Eukaryota > Fungi > Ascomycota > Pezizomycetes > Pezizales > Pyronemataceae > Wilcoxina > Wilcoxina mikolae. The sequence goes on from MU122093.1 coordinate 403,706, forward strand.
ATTGGATACTGGGGATGTTTATGGCTTTTGCTTCCGCACCATGTGCACTGATTGTTAGCTCTTCTGTTATCAAAGATGTCCTTGAAGATCAATGGTACTGCGATCAATTTGTCACGTGTGTTCTCAGGCCTGCTGTGTTCCTTGAACTCATTGTTGGTCATCTTCTATGTTATCGGTTCAGAGATAGATGGCCAGTAACATAGCTTCCCACACTGTTGGAACAATTGTGGCTACCTTTGCTGTTGCTTCTGCTGCTGGCCGCCGGATCTCTTATCGGTGTGGATGAACTCCAAGGCTGTGACTATGACGAAAATATCCTCAATTATCTCGAACATTTCACAAGTGGAGATCATCGGCCCGATATTGGTTTTGAGTGCGTACTGGAGTCCTGCCCAGGCCATGTCATACAGTATCTACTCATTCTTTTGTATGGTCAATCAGGCCTGTCTCCACTTAGCTTTCACACGATTCGCATAGACTTTAAACGGCTTATTGGAAAATTGGATGTATTTGTCCATCGCATTTATCACTGCTTACCTATGCCGATCCTTGTCTCCATGTATCCTGGCGATCTCCTGAGCAAAGAGGGCAATATCTTCCAGACAGGGGTCCGAATCTGTGTGTAGGTCGCTGGCCAATACAGAAGGGTCCATTATCGCCATCTGATACTGTATCAGATCCGAGTAGTTGCTCCAGCGGTCGAGGAGAGAAACCATATATTTGACTTGATGGCATCTGTCACGTGAAAATAAGTATTTGTGTGAGTCAAAATTGGATCATAACATGTCGATACACTTGTCAAACTCCTTGGCTCCGCCACAATATCGTATCGGATTGACCATGACGAACAATTAGGATTTCACTCGGGTTATAACTTCGCATTTAGAGCGATTGGGCGCCCATTTCTCTCGTTCGAAAGCCAATCGTACTCACTCAGATTTGAACCATAGGGCCTGCTATTCGATCAGTATCTTTAGCATCTTGTTATGGCTCCACATGTCACTAAGATTGTTATTGGTGAACATGGATCTGAAACCATCATCGCGATCGTTGCTGTGACCTTCATCGTGTTCGTCAATCTGATCTTCATCAACCATCTCGTCATCTTTCTCAACCTCTGATAAGGTAGTCAGAGCTGATCTGGACTACTGTTGGCAACGAACCGTCCGGGGTTCGTACTATTGACGAACCGATTTGGTCCGTGCGAACCGGATCCTTGCCAAGCCTTTCGCCTCAAACCCCACCATTTCGACCTACAACTGCGAACAAAAATAAGTAAACGAGTTCTTGTCCGATCGGCTTGATTTGTAGCGCATCTTGTAGCTAACCTCTCCCGCTACAAGATGCGCTAAAATTGGAGCGGATCGGACAAGAACTCGCTTACCTATTATCGCTCGAAGATAGATAGTTCGCGAACTGGTTTGTACAAACCTCGGAACTCCGCCCAAATCTCGGAACGAATCCGGATTGAACCCCGTCATGGTTCGATCCGTGACGAACCGATCCGCTTCGTTGCCAACACTAATCTGGACCTGCAAATTCAACATGTTTGGTTGTTGAACTCAGATATTACAGGCTACAGAATATCCTCACTGTCGCGATTGTCATTGACGTGTAATTGAATTCTAGAAGACTTCTTTGGAGGTATTGAAGCTGCATTTGTATGAAATCAACAAATTATCTGTTTGTATATGTGTCGTGACACGTCAAAAGTAAACATATCATGAAACCCCAAGAGCGAAACGTATCTGGTGATTGAAAAACGATTAGAATGTAAGGATATATGTCCACATATGGGTAGATACATGTAGATACGGCTGCAAATGGGAGTAAGTGATGAAGATATCCATTGAAAGGTTACATAGGTAAGATAATAGCTAGCATGTCAAAAGAACATCGCAAGGTGATTATATATGAAGGGTGCTTACCCACCCTCAGCCGCCAAGAGTACTAACAAGGCCAAGTATACCTGCAAGCCAAGTGCACTTATGAGGCCAAAGGCATCTGCCAGCCAAGTACACATACGAGGCCAAGCGCACCTGGTACCACCATTACAATAATTGCTCTCTGTCAAAAGTTGGTCTCCAACAGACACATAATTCTTCAGATATTAGTTCATAATATAAGGGAAATACAACGCAAGAATATATCATATACGATTAAATAGCAATCTAGTCTACTGTTTCAGCTCTAGTCACTGAATCATACAACTAGATTTCAATGTCTCAATGTGAGTATCAATAGAGCATCACAGGTTGTATATTATACACCATCTGTATCAGGGGATGTACAATTCAATATATAGCCATCATGAAGCTATTGACTACCATCTTTAAACAATAACCAACAAGATATCCAACATATGATCAACAAATTACTACCTGTAATATCTGCATCATAACATGTTATACATAATAGTATATGATTTAATTGTTTTGCCAATCATACGATTGCTGTATATGAACAAACAGTATCCCACATGACACAATTATGTTTTCACAATACAACATATAGTTAGTCTTAAGGTCTGAAAGTAAGTGACCATGGAGTATCAACACTTTGGTAGATACTTCAGTCTTGGCTGGCTGCAGCCAGATCCTTGTCATGTATATTGAGGCATAATTGCCCTTCTTTATTGATGAACTATCTCTACCTAGTATATCTTTTGTAATTTATAATTTATGATTTAATTATTAAACAAAGTATACAATTGTATTGTATGAAAACAAGGCAACCAATTTGACTGAATCTACTCCAGCACTCGAAGATATGGCAAGTCAACAAAGTCCGATAGTTAATTTCAATAAAGTATCAATATTAATTTAAGGTGGAATCGACAGTACAATAGGATGTATAATGCCGATGCCAGGTGCACTTGGCCTCCTATGTGCACTGGGCTTGCAGATACATTTAGCCTCATAAGTGCACTTGGCTCACAGGTACACTTGGCCTCGTAAGTGCACATGGCAGCCGAGGCCGGGTAAGTGCCCTGCATATATAATCACCTTGTGAAGTTCTTCTGGCATGTTAGTGATTATCTTACCTGTATTACATTACAATTAATATCTTAATTACTTAATTCTGTTTGTAATTGTATGTACACGTATTCACCCATTCAAGGAGGTACGTCCTCAGACCATAATCACTCTTTTGTCAACAGATATGTTTTGCTTATGGAGTTTCTTGATTTGTTTACCTTTTCGACTCATTGCGATATATGTACAAACAGACGATTTGTCATGTTCACACAATTGCAGCCCCACTGCCCCCAAAGAAGTCATCTAGAATACAATTACACATAATTGACGATCACGACAGTGAGGATATCTTGCAGGCTATAACCTCCATATCCAAGAACCAAACATATCGAATCACAAGATCCAGGTCCGCTCAGGTGGACTTATCAGAAGTCAAGATTGACGATGAGATTGATGATGAAGATGAGGTCGACAATGAAGACAAAGGTCATGGCGATGATCAAGACGACAGGTTCAGATCCATGATCACTGACGAGGATCTTAATGAAATATCGACCCAAAACAGGATTCTAAAGATGATGTTCAAACAGCAGACTATTAGGTTAAAGCCCCAGCGAGGATGATTGTCTTTCGAACAAGAGAAATGAGTCGCAGAATGTTCAGAACGTGAAGCAATGACCCATGCAAAATCCGCAATATTTGCTATGGTCAATCCCGTAAGATACTGTGGCGGAGCCAAGGATTAAGGCAGGTTAATTGATGTATTATACTTCAATTTCGACCCACACGAATACTTGTTTCCACCTGGCAGATGCGATCAAGTCAAATTCGCGGTTTCTCTCCTCGACTGCTTGAGCAACCACTCGGATCTGATGCAGCATCAGATGGCGATCATTCACCCTTCTGGATGGTCCAGCAATCTATGTGCAGACTCCGACCGCTGTTTGGAGGAGTTTGACCTCTTCACAAAATAGAATGTCCGGATATATGGAGACAAGGATCACCGTTGGAAAGCATGGAGAGAGAAAATGAACGAATACTTCCAATTTTCCAATGAGCTGATTAGAGTCTATGCGATCTGTGTGAAGGAAAAATGGAGACAGGCCGGATGAAACATACAAAAGAACGAGTAGATACTCTATGACATAGCCTGGTCACCGCTCCGACACACACTCCAAAGCCAGATTGGGCCGAGGAACCCTGCTTGTGGAAGATTCGAGACAATAGAGAACCTTTTCGACAAAGTCGCAGCTTCGGAGTTCATTCATACCGATCAGAGACCTGGCAGCCAGCAGTAGTCGTAGGAACAAAGGCATCCGGAATCATCTCAAAAAGGCAGTTAGTGAAATTACTGGCCATATATCTCCGAACCGATGAATGAGACGTCGACCAACAATAACCCCAAAGGATACAACCAACTCTGTAGCACTCTCGGCCAATTCATCGCAATATCATGGGGCTCAAAGAAGGTCTTCGATAGCAGAAGAGCTAACAATCAGTACACACGGTGCAGGAGCAAAAGCCATAAGCATCTCCAGTGCCCAATGTACAGCGCTGAATGTGCGTTCAAATCGAGTGCCAATCATGGTAGAAGTCGCGGCAGCAGTGGCAGATATCACCAAGTGAAACGACAACAGTCGTTCGACACTCAACAGTCAAAACACTTGCATCCTTCTCCGGTCACCTAGCGAGGGAGAAGAGGCTGGACGAAGAGGAGTTAGGGCTAGAGAGCTTGGAAATGAGATCGTTGTTAGTGATGATAGATGAGATCCAGTCGCACCGAATCGCTCTCAAATCGAGAGTTATCCTTGAGCCCCACCGAGCACTCATTTCAAGTCAATACTTATATGGTACAGAGAAGCCGGATTCGTCTTACATGGTTCACGAAGTACTCGTACAAGATCGACATGACGAGATGAAGCACATTTGGGCTCTAATCAACTGCTGTATGATGAGTATCCTTATGTGCTCAAAGCTGCTCAGGTGACTCGGACTATAATATCAACCGGCATTTGCAGCTACACAGTGTCTCAACGGCCAAGTAATGATGTCTGTGAAGGAAAGTCGAAAGAGAAGTATCCCTGTTCAATATTGTGAGAACTTAACTCCGGTTGATGAACTGGAGGTGCTGGTCATACCCATAGCATATGACCTGGTTCTAAGGTTGCCTTGGTTCAACGCTAGGAATCCTGAGGGTGACTGGATATCCGGTTGACATGTAGCTCTGCGGACCCCTAGTGGCGATGCAAATATACCGATGGCCACCGTCCATGTGATGTCGAATTCTCCTCAGGTATCTGACAAGCTTTGGTCACAGGAGTGTATTGAAGTAATTATATCCCCTGAGATATATCTGCTCGGAGCCACCGCATTCGAGAGTCTCTTATCTAGCGACGAGATTCTTGTGGTATTCGCCACATATATTGTTGATTGCACTGTATTGCTGGGAGCGTCCATGGAAGGTATCACAAAAGGTCAGAGGAGCACCTGCAACTGGACGAGAGGGCAGAATCAGCATCAGTAGTTGGGGCAGAAGATTTATCAACAATGCGGGACTGGAATGACTGCTACCGGCTCACCGTATCAAGAAGGAAGTTCACCGGCTGTGGTGTCTTAGTTCCATCTAGTGTTGCCAACGAAGCGGATCGGTTTGTCGTGGATAGAATCAAGGCTGAGTTCGAAGCAGATTCAATCCGAAATTTAACACAGTTCTGAGGTTTGTCACAAATTGGTATGCGAACCATCCATCCTTAAACAATTATAAGTAAACGAGTTCTTCATCAATTGGCTCGATTCATTGTGCATCATGTAGCGGGTGAGGTTAGCTACACGATGAACTACAAATCAGGCCGATCGGACAAGCACTTGCCTACCTATTGTCGTTCGCAGTTGTGGGCCAAAATGGTAGGGTTTGAGGGGAATGGCATGGGAAGGATCCACTTCGCTCGAGCCAAACCAGTTTGTCAATGGTACGAATCCCGAGCAGTTTGTTGCCAACACCAGTTCGATCGATGATGGCCGTTGGATCCGTAGATCCTGATATCTAAGACACTTTCGCTTCCATTCTCATATACAAACTTAGTACTAACAAGTATAGATAGAGCTTCAGTGCCTGAAATGGTACCTACAGATATCGGCAGCCATATCCCCACACTTATCAGGAATTCATAGTGGTCTTTGGTAATACCAAGGCAGAGACGTTATCACCCCACCGGTCAATTGACCATGCGATCGACCTAGAGTCCAGTTTTAGTTTACCATATGGACACATATATTACCTGTAAGAGGTCGATCCAAAGACTGTGAATGTTTACATCGAGATGAACCTAGCAAATGAGTTTATCCAGCAGTCATCCTCATCAGTGGCAGCACCGAATATTCTTGCCAAGAAGAAACACTGGGGAATATGACTTTGTGTGGACTACTGCATGCTCAATAAGGCGACGATTAAGAACCGGTACAAACTTCCCTTGATCTCGGAGATACATGACAATGTTGGCAGTGGAAGGATATTGACAGAAATCGACCTTTGCGGAGCCTATCACCTTATTCGTATGAAGAAAGGTGACATGTACAGGATAGCCTTACGAACTCAATACGGTAAGTTCAAATACAGTGTCATACCATTCTGCCACACAAATGTACTGGCTACTTTTCAGGCTTACATCGACTATTGCCTATAGTCTTACATTGATGACTTTCCCCTGTATAACTTCGACAACATCCTAATCTACTCCACCGATGAGAAGGAGTACGATGAGTACGTATGGAATATACTGCAAAGGCTGCAGGAATTCGGCATCTATTGAAAAGCAGAGAAGTGCCAATTTGGAGTCTCGGAGGTCGGCTTCCTCTATCAGGAAACAATCCCTGCACCCGGGTGTATTAGTCATACCTGGACGTCGGTAGTGCGCAAGGAGCGCCTGGAACGTCGGTGAACAGGATAACATGTAAGTCCGAGACGATATGATGTAAGGCACTGCAAAAACAACTCCTGGTGCTAGGTATTCACACAGTCGCATATCACTCTGCATAAAACCTTGGGACGCTTAATATATTGTATTCTTTGTCTGGCCGTTCCAATTGTATGGTGACCAGCCAACCCGTGAGCCAGCCAGCCCGGCTCGATCATCTCTCACCAGCCCGGCTCGATCATCTTCCGCCAGCCATGAGCCAGTCCAGCTCGATCGCATCCAGCCAGCCGTAAGCCAGCCAAGCTCGATTGCGTCCCACCAGCGGTGAGTCAGCCCAGCTCGATCATCTCCCGCCAGCCGTGAGCCAGCCCTGCTCGATCAGCTGCCGCCAGTGGAGAGCCAGCCCGGCTCGATCCCATCCAGCCAGCCGAGATCCAGTATAATGGCGGTACCAGGTACACTTGGCTTGGAAGTGCACTTGGCCTCGTAAGTGCATTTGGCTCGTGAGTGCACTTGGCCTCGTAAGTGCACTTGGCTTGTGAGCACACTTGGCCTCGTAAGTGCTTTTGGCTGATGAGTGTACTTGACGTCGTAAGTGTACTTGGCCTCATAAGTGCACTGGGCCACGTAAGTGCACTGGGCCTCGTAAGTACACTTGGTCTCGTAAGCACACTTGGTCTCGTAAGTGCACATGGCAGCTGAGGCCGGATATGCACCCTTCATATATTGTCTGACCCTTTTCCCCCCTTACTTTCAACCGTATTTGCACTCTAAGTACTAAGTTCTAAGTTCTAAGTTCAACTCTATGATACTTCTCTCTCTCTCTCTCACAGTCTCTCTCCTTATATGCAATGTTAACGGATGTACAAACAATTTTAACCGAGCCAACCAGCCGGTCCTTATCAATTAACTCCAGCCAGTCCGGCTCGATCGCGTGCAGCCAGCAGTGAACCAGTACGGCTCGATCGCGTCCAGCCAGCCGACAGCCAGCATGGTTCGATCACGTTCAGCCAGCCCAGAGCCAGCACGGGTCGATCGTGTCCAGCCAGCCGAGAGCCAGTACGGCTCGATCGCCTCAAGTCAGTCGACAGCTAGCCCAGCTCGACCTCAAAATGAACTTCCAAGTGCACCTGATTGAAATGCTAATGCTTCCGTCCAGATCGGCTTGTCGCATACAGCCAGCCGAGAGCCAGCACAGCTTGATCGCGTCCAGTCAGCTGTGAGCCAGTACGGCTCGATCGCTTTCAGCCAGCCGTGAGCCAGCCAATCTCAATCGTCTCCCGCCAGCTGCCCCAAGTGGATCCAAGATCTGTCATGATTGTTTGTATATAGTTAGCAATAAATTTGTGAATCAAGTGTGACTTTAATCAATTGACTGCTGTGGTAAATCAAGGCTGTGACCGGGAATCAAGGCTGCGACTGTACTCGGAGGGTGCCAAAGGTCAGGCGCGCCCCATAAAATGCAGAAATTCAACACCTCCACCACAACAATAGAGAGAAATTCAAAAAGAGCAGGGAGTTAGAATAGGCCACCAGAGATGGTTCTATGAAGTTTTCTCAGAAAAATATTTGTTGTGTAGTGAATGATGAGGATCTTGGCATTTCTCGTTGTATGGAGGAAAAAAGTCAGGCGCTCTTTGCCCTGTGTTACCGCGCCCCTTATACCCTTGTACCCTAGTACAGTGTACTCTGTCTGCAAGTAAATGTTCCACCTGTAAGTGTGTACGGACGCAAATACTGTGTCTGGAAGTGCGTCCGGATGCAAATGCTGCGTCTATAGTGCCAGGATAGTGACAGGGTACGACGAGGCTCAAGAGGTTTCGTTTGAAGCATCTGATGTGTCCTAGCCATTCTGGAATCCGCGGCACAACTTGGTTATTTTCGCGATATCAGCTTAGTTATCAGTGGCGAAGGTATCAGCATGGAAACAGATCGAATCACGACGATCGAGGATTGGCCGACTCCAAGTCGCTACGGGATGTCCGAGTCCTCCTCGGCTTTACAAACTTCTTCCGGGGGTTCATCAGGAAATACGCGAAGGTGATACTTCCTATAACCGAAATACTGAAGAGTGAGCCTAGGAAACCCGGAAAACAAAACACCGGAGGTCGTTCTAAGTCAACCAAGATGTCAATGACCAAGTGGAAGTGGACAAGAGATCCTGAAACGGGCCTTCCAGAAACTGAAGAAAGCCTTTTCCGTGGCACCAATGTTGCTACACTTCGACCCTTCAAAGCCGACCATCCTCCAGACGGAAGTGAGTGGCATTGAGATTGCAGGTATTCTGAATAAGTATGATGGCTTCAGAACCCTTCAGCCAGTCAATTTCAACTACTGAAAATACTGTCCGGCTGAGCGGAATCACGACATGTACAATCGGGAACTCCTTGTCATGTCGAGACCTTCACGCAACGGCACCACTATCTGGAGGGTATCCATTACAAAGTTTTGGTGTGGTGTGACCACAAGATGCTTGAGCATTTCCAAACTTCCAAAGTACTCTCACATTGACAAACTTGGTGGTTGGAAATTGTCTCCGGGTACGATCTCTAACTCAAATACTTGGAAGGCACCATGAACCCAGCAGACAGCTCGTCGAGACACCCTAATTATGACATCGGCTATGAGAAGCATGTCGGGTGACTCTTGGTGACCCTGACAGTTGAACCCTACGATGACCTCCTACCAACGATTCAGAAGGCCCAGACTACTGACCCATTGGTGGTTGACATCTTGGGTAAGCTAGTCCATAACCAAAAGGCCACAGCCAAAGCCAGAGCAAAAGTCAATAACCAATGGAGTATTGTCGCTGGAGCTCTGCCCTATAAAGGGAGCATATATGACCCTGCAGACGATGCTTTCCACAGTAAAGTGACAAGTCTCTTTCATGACAATCCTTAGTCCGGCCACTTTGGAGCTCTTAAAACTGCTGAGTTAGTCTATTGGGATTTCTTTTGACCTGCAATGGACATGCACAGAAGGAAGTACATCAGCAGCTGCGAAGTATGTCACCAAATCAAGGCCATGTGGCTATATGTCCCTGCGGATGATATTCTCTGTAGCAAAGTGATAAGTCTCTTTCATGACAACTCCAAGTCCGGTCACTTTGGAGCTCTTCACACTGTTGGGTTAGTCTCTAGGGATTTCTCTTGGCTTGTGATGGACATGTACAGAAGAAGGTATATCAGCAGCTGTGAAGTATATTACTGAATAACGTTCCCGCGGCATGTCTGCTACGGAGTCAACATGCTACTATTACTACCATCATGACTCTGGCAAGGCGTCACCATGTAGTTCGTCACTGATCTGCCAGAATCAACCAAATCAGGATAAACAGAGATCGTAGTCACTGTTGATCGACTGACACAGATGGGTATATATTTGCCTGGCAAACAAGGTATCGACTCACCAGAGCTGGTCAGACCCTTCTTTGAGCATGTGGTCAGCAAACGCGATATTGCTGACAACATCATCACCGATCGAAGCACTCAGTTTAAGATCTGATTCTGAACAACAGTGCGCAGTCATATGAGTCTGGAGTACGGACTGTTGACTGTATTGATTCATATATGATTGGTTAGAGAGAGAGGCAGATTCAGTCAATGGAGCAGTATCTCAGGATCTTCTGCAACTACGAGCAGGATAACTGGGTAGAGCTGCTTCAATTGGCAGAATTCACCTTCAACAATGCTGTGCATACTTCAACAAGGATGTCCCCCATTTGGGCCAACTTCAACTACCGTTGGGTATTGCAGTTCAAGGTACCCCAGAACCTAGCCCCCTTGAAGACGGAAGCCCAAGCGGACTCCATGGGAACCATCCTCGAGGAGGCACACCATATCCTACAGGACAATAGTTCTGGAAGTCCAACCCATCAGATGAAATATACTGGCGTCAAAGAAATGATATTCGAGATCGGAGACAAGGTCTGGCTCAGGACTCAAAACTTCAAGATTGCAAGGGTATCAAAGAAGTTAGATTACAAGCATATAGGATCATACACAGTGTGTAGGATCATATACAGTGTGTAAAGTAATCAATATGAATACTTACAAATTAGACTTGCCAAAGACAATATATATACACAATGTATTTCACACCTTCCTGCTAGATAAGAACTCACAGTCTGCTATCTGCCAGCCACTATGGAAAGCACAAGCGATGAATATCAATGATAGGGATGAGTGGGAGTTTGATCAGATTCTCGATTCTAAGTGACACCACCTGAAGATCCTCTATTACATTCTGTAGGCCAGTAATAACTATCCACGCATAAGCTGGGAGCCCGCAGAGAATCTCAAATCTGCACAAGAGTTAGTGTACAGGTTCAATCAGGAGAATCAAAAGAAGCCACTGCTATCATCTATATCATCATCATGGACGGTTGAAAGGTAGACTTGGATGATTCAGAGTCAATTGGATATTTCTTTCTCTCCTCATTCTTCTCTTCCAATGGATTCAGCCTAGTACAAATGGCATTGATAGGGGCTTTACCATCACCAATGGAGGTGGAGTTTTCCTGTGCATCAGATCTGCTGCACGGCCACCTTGATGATCCCGATCAGGTATGGAATCTATTCAGACGTACGAAGGAGTACATGTCAAATTTGTCTTTCTTTATGGATATATATATGTTGTAGCCCAGGAGGTTTGCGGATAAAAAGGGGAATGATATAATGGCAGTACTTTTGGCATGCTAGTGATTATGTTACTTGCTTTATGTTACAATTGATATCTTTACCACTTATTCCCATTTGCAAACATATCTACACATATGCATCCATAAGAGGATGTAAGTCCTTACACTATATGATGATATAAAGTATACTAATATTTCACATTTCAACTATTATCTCTTCTTATATTACATGTGAAATCTTTAGATATATCGGGACAAAAATCATTTAGTGTCAAGAGTATACATATATTTGGAATGCTTTACTAATTTCGGATGATATGTTGATCACCTTGTATTACCTCCGAATTGAACTCAGAACTATGAATACAGTATGTCATCACAAATGAACATTAATTTATAGTCACTACCTTGATATTCAGTCGTATTGCTTTTCCAGTAAATATGTTTATTTATAGTTGTAGTCACAACCACACTTTTGAGTTGGAAATATATCACCAACAATACACAAACCTGTATTGAAGACAGCTTAAATGCACTTGGAGCTAATACTCATTTACATTTGAAGCTGATACTCAGATGAATTTCGAACAATCATTGTGAGTATTTGTAGGTAACCTTGGAACCAGTACTCATATATGCTAGCTGGAAACGATCCAGATGGATATTGTGGAATCACTGGGGATGAGTTGGCAGGAGTTAATTCAAATTGGGTAGCAGGACATAATTGAGCTGGGCTTGCTGGAGATGATCGAATCTAGATGGGTGGCAGCACGATGCGATAGTCATTTAGGATATATTGTTACCTAACATCCAATCATCTGCATGTCTGTTATTATCATATACAGGAGGATTTCGAAGTGTTCTTCATGTGGATTCTCAGATACACTTGAAGCGGATACTCAGGCACACTGGCTGCTGATGATAGAGACAGTAGGATCGGACTGAATAGAGCCACTTCAGATGGGAGGGCTGGTAATAATTGGGAAGAGCAGGATGGAGAAGATCAAATTGAGCAGATATAAGACTGGTACAGGATATGTAAGCTATGATGTCTGGAGATGATACAGTTGAGCTGAATAGTAGCTGAGTATTATGATCATTCTGATGATAATATTACCTCGCTTGTCATCGACTGCACATCAATTTGCATTACAAATATAATACAATCTTTGGGGAATATCATTGTAAGAAAGACTCATGATAAGGAAACATAGACCTTTCCATATGAAGAAAGGGGTGACAAAAGGGGTTCGCTAAAAACAGGTAAAGAAAACTAAAATTAGTAGTACTAATTCTGTGTTGTATGAAAGGCAATCCAGATATACAACTTGAAATAATATCCCCAGCACCATATATTCTGGACATACTAGATGGAGACAAGTACAAGGAATGTATATCCTACTCTGGATGCTTATATTTCTTCGTGAGGTAGATCCTATACCTAAATTCACAGCATGCTGAATGTGATATCTATACTAACAATATACAGTTGTATAGATATTCAGATCCATCTGATTGTTCAATGACCATATACCTTTATTATTTCCATCTTGACTGGCTAATACTCTTTCAATATCTATAATCAAATATACAAGCCTAAAGATTTGCTGAACTGGTACTACCTATATCCTGTGTACCAGCTATATCACTTTAATAAATCTAATTGTCATATCAGCTCAGCCCCTTCTGTCTTGAAACCTTATTGGAATTACCACAACATACCTCAGGAATTGAGCACAAATAATTTATCGTTGTCTTGTTTTGTATTACTTAGATAAAGTTGATAATATTTTGCTGTGATATAGATGTTCTTAAAACTGAGAAATTTTGCTTGACAGTATCTGGATAAAATAAAACTAAACTGGAACTGATGAATTTCAGCCTTCAAAGTAATTGTCATGATTATTATTTCAGTTCTGTACATATTCAATCCATTCAGTATATATTGCAATGATGATGTTTTTATGAAATTCATTATATTATACCTTATACCATCTGAAAAATGAAAGTTGAGATCTTGTATATTCAGGACACTCATCTTGCTTACAGTCATCTTGGTAAGAAATTCCAATTATTGTCATTCTGATAAAGTCGGCAAGATTGTTCTCATCACAAGTGATAGATATACACACTGTTCAGTATTCACAGTTCTTTTCCCATTTCAGTATAAGATATAGGATATCTTTAATAATTGTGAAGTATTCTTAGACAAATATTGATTTTCACTTAAATTGGATATGGTTTATAAAGTGACTCTACTATTATTGAAGTCATTGGGAATCTAAGATCTGGATGTGAAACAACAATGACTTCTGCACAATTCGTTTATACATTGCTTTGTGATCAGATAAGTACTGGTCAAACTAATTGGACCAATATGTTGGAATGTTTGTGAGTGTGGCCAAGCGTATAATAAGCAAATGTTTATTTTTCAATGCAGTCAAGACCTACTTGTTCAACAGTTACAGGATTATTGAAAGGTTGATAATAGTATAAATGACTGCTTTGTAATTTGATTCAAACTTAATCAATTAATATTTTAAAATTATAATCCAATATAGCACCTGTAATTTTCTCAATTTAATATGATCCAATTAGAGTCTGAAGTAGCATTTGAGGTTTGAAAATATTGAACTGTTCAGACATATCTTTGAGAGAATTTAATTTGCCACTCATATACTTTCTATAAACATATATTTCTCTCTATTTATATATATTTGGCAGAACTGAAAATACTATTGGTGCTGACAGATCCTTCTTGATGTATAAGCAGTTGGCTTGCCCGAAATTCCATTATTTATTATCAGTTAATAGAAGATGGTATTGAGGTGACCGATTCAGTACAGATATTATGTACTTGCCTAATCTCAGATTTGACTAGGCTTAGGTAGTGTTAACAATAAACTGAATCTGTTCGAGATGGATCAAATCGAACAAGAATTAGGTTCGAGTTCAACCTGAAATTTGTCGAACTTGGCTGGTTTGTCACAAACCGATTGGAAAACCACAGAATTTCTCACGAACATAATTAATCAAGATCCTGTCCGATACCCTAGATTGGTAGTGCATTAGCAAGCACTCGATCTCAGCTAAAATATGCAGCCAGAATTGCGGCAGTCATTTGGGAATGCACATACTTATTGTTGTTCAAAATCATTGTGTGATTCTTACAGGTTGCAACTCATTAGTTTTGGCAAATTGGAACTGTTTTGAATCGAATTGATTAGAGAATTTTCTCAAACCTACAGAGTTCATTGCCAATATGAGACATGTGTACGAAATAAGATGCCATTTGTATGTTAGTGTTCCTAATACAATGGCCTAAAGTAATACATCTTCATGTCATATATAACAACTTGGTAATATATCAGTACAAGTGATATGTATTCTATACGTCAACTTACATACATCTTTGAGCTCTAATCAGTTTGGTACAACAGGTTATAAGTATTTACGTATTGTGTATTTGATAAATTATAATCTAAGACTTTAAACATACAGAAGTCAGGATTCAAATTTCTACTGAGTAGCTTAATCTTCTATCTACATTCCGCTGTACAATTGACAGCAACTGCTGGATATCAGCATACATACTTTGGGCACGAGTATAACTGATATATCTGAAAGGGAAAAGGGAATCGCAATTGCTACTGTAAACATTATCAGTAAGACTACTATTGCTACCACCAATTATTTTGTCGACTGTGATTACTATTTCAAAGCTTAATAGTACGAACTACAAGTAATCTTTAGGTGAAATATATTTGCTCTTGTACCCCAAGCAAGTTGATATACCTGTCACTGGAAAAGATGTGAGGCAGAAGAATATTGTAGAGAATACAACCATGACAGAGATGCAAATCTATAGAACTGCAGTTAAAGATTGTTTGAAAGGTTTGATTTAGCTGGATTGACAGTATTACATGGAACAACGCCAAGGTTGCAGTCATCCTACATGTCAAGCAACATCACAAGGATACTATGGGAGAAGCTGACGGTAACATACATGACAAAATTATCATTCTCTATATTTCAGATTCGGGGAAATCTCTGGCAGTTTAAACTCAAGGATTGTAGTGAGGTCAAGGCTCATACTTTATTTATGTACCAGAAAGATCAGAATTACAATCTGTTTGCAGAGCTATTATCAACAACAATAGACACACCAACTTCAATCAATAGTATCAAGACCATCTGCCAGATGACCAATAAGAAGCATATTATTTACCATAAATGTGAAAATATAAAGAACAATGATTGGAAGGTTATTCTTATGTTTATGATGGATAAGAATGTAACTGTGACTGTGATTCCCAATGAGATTGTCATGACATTAGTCTGGAAGGATGTTTCGATCAAGCATTAGAAAGGCAGGAGTTCTGATAGTCCACTGTTTACACAGAAGGACAAGTGCAAGAGCAAGGGCAAGAGGAGAGGAAAAGGTGACAAATGCAATAAGGGTGACAAAAAAGGCAGGAACAATAAGAAAGACTGATCTAAACCAACACGTTATTATTATTATAATCAGGGCTGTATTTTCCAATCCAGTCCAAGCAGGAAGTATGGTGATCTGCAAGTTCCACCGAAGACAGATACTGGAGCAACTTCTATGATGAATCTTGTATTGATAATAACAATCAACAGATTTTGGAAGGCAGCATACCAATATATATCGCCAAATAACTTTCGAAGATGGTTGATATATGATACAGCTATCTGTATACTAGTAGTGATTCATATTTTCCAAGTATACTGTATAATCTTCAAAAATGAAGAAAGTCAAGGGATACAATGGTGTTATTTCCTATATAGCTGGACATGGTCAGGTCAGGCTAACAAGTCAATGATCAGATAGAAATACGAAGTCGATCGTTTTGCAGCTTGTTATTCATTTGCCTGGATCTTTCCACTGTATCTCACCATTGCAAATTATTAATAATAATGTAAGGATTGAGGTGATTAATTGTTTGGAAATGTATCTGTACAAGGGTCATGGAAAGATATTGTCGATGGCACTGTAAGTGGATGGATTATTTCAATTAAATTGGGCTTCAGACTTCCAGTTCAATTGCAGCACATGTATTGATAAGCGTATCGATAATGATGATAAAATTCATCTGTTGTCCTACAGGTTTACAGGCCATACTATTCTATCTGATTCAGTGAAGCGAATATTATGTCATCAGTATATACTATACTTCGGTTGAATGGTTTAGAACTTGGTTTAGATTATTGCTGATGCACTGCAAATGACTAGAGTATATAATCACCAATGATGTATCAGGTGCAAAGTAACAGGAAATCTGTTCACACCCAAAATATAGCGAGTGAAGATACTACTGGAGCTCATCCGACTTGAAATATGTGGATTCAATGTTTCTGTAATTGATAAAAAACATCATATTCTACTCTTTATCGACAATGATATCTACTATTCAACTGCATATAACCTGAAGCATAATGTGGAGGGCAGGAACAAATTCAAGAATGGCTTGCTCTTATGGAATAGCAGTCTGAAAAAAAGGTGCAGTGTTTTTGCACTGACTGAAAAGGTGAATACACCTTAAATCAGTTCACCTGTTACCTCAAGGAAGATGCTATTTTCAAGGAAATGATGATGCTTATATTCTACTGTCAGATAGCATAGATGAGAGACTGAATAAAACGATTTCTCAATGGATTGATCTATACTAGATAATACTCAATTATCTAAGACGTAATGTGCCCTGACTCTACAAGCAGCCATTTATATCAAGAATAAGATGCCAAGATGATTGGTGATCAGAAGAAGACAATATGAGGCCTGGAATTGGACAAAGATATCGATGAAGTATTTACAAGTATTTGGATGATTCACGTTTACATATTTACCAAACATTTCATGAAACAAGATTGATTATTGTTCGACTCTGTACACTATTGTTGGCTAGTACATATTGAATATGCAGGATGCTGTGTATGATCTCATTGCAAATACTTGGTATTGCTTGAAAGATGTTTTTATTATTAATAAGTAGTAATACATGGTACCAAATAGTACAGGAGAAGTATTTTCGAGTGTGAATATTTACAGAGATGTATGGGTAGCAGAGGAGTCAATTAAGCTGGAAGATGTATCTCAGCCAGTTGTTTCATGTCGACTTATCAATCAACCTAACAGAATTGGAAATCTCGCTACTGAATCAAATGTTGACTATGTAACTGGCCATATGATAGTGGAAATCATTGTATAGCTTGAAACAGTCATCTCATGTCTAGTGTTGGCAACGAACCGGATCGATTTGTCACGGTTCGAATCAAGGTGGAGTTTGACAAGGATTCTATCAGAGGTTTGGGCGAAGTTTCGAGGTTTGTCAAAAACCAGTTCGCGAACCATCTATCTTCAAACGATAATAAGTAAGCGAGTTCTAGTCCGATTGGCCCAATTTTTAGTGCATCTTGTATCGGGAGAGGTTAGCTACAAGATGCACTAAAAACGAGCCGATCGGATAAGAACTCGCTTACTTATTTTTGTTCGCAGCTGTAGGCTGAAATGGTGGGGTTTGTAGGGAATGGCTTGGCAAGGATCCGGGTTCGCACGAACCAAACCGGTTCGTCAATGATACGGATCCCAGGTGGTTTGTTGCCAATACTACTCATGTCTAGTATGGCATATCAAGAGATTTCATTACTTCGATTGGATTTCAGACTTCTTGTATCAATTGAGGTCTCTTTATAAATGATAACAAGGAATATACCATTCATGCTGAAGTTGTCCTATATGTTGACCAACTCCTTATTATTGCAACCACTTATCTGATGATTAAAATCAAGAAGTAGATGCAGGTAGGATATCAAATGCATACTCTTAAAAGCATTTGGATTTATTTCAATATGAATATCGAGTTCTATAGAAAGCTTCACTTCATTCATATCTACAAGCGCAGCAATATTCAGATGGTCATTAAGAAGTTCAACATGGATATTAACAATTCAGTTGCAATATCCTTTGCCATGAGACTTAAAAACTGCAGCCCAGATGGAGATACCTGCAATTTGGCAGATTGTCAATAAATAGTCGGACACCTTATTTATGAAATAACTTCAACCTGGTTTCATAATATGTGTGCAATCAGAGAGTTCAGCTGTTACTGTCATGATCTGAGCCAAAGATTCTTGTCAGCTGAGAAGGATATATTTGGATATCGTAATAGTACCAAGCATTGAAAGCTACAACTCAGAGAAGGTAATGACGATTAAATATAGTACTGTATCAACTCCGTATTCGAGAAGATTATGTGTCCACTTTTGGATTGATCATCACTTTTGAGGAGCAATTGACTGGATGTCTTGAAAGTGGAAATTAACTGCTCAATTCATCACTGATACTGAGTGTTATCATTTGGAGTCAGTAGAATGGAACTAACACACATATTCCATCTCATGGATAAGTTCGGAATCAACTGGAAGCCTAGAATATTCACTGATTTGTAATCAACACTTACAAGTATCAATAATAGGAACAATCATGCCACAGTAGTTGCTCACATCTCATAGAAGTATCATTTGACTGCAGGTATGGTCTGAGTCAGAGAAATCGATATTGATTACATTCCAACTAATGAGATGATTACTTACATGTTTACAAACACCATCCCAAAGCCCTCTGTGTTACAACGGCACGTATCAATGGGAATGGTAATACTTGTAATTTGTAGTACAAGGTTTAGACAATTTGGCTCTTGTTTGTATTATGTCTGAATATTGTACAACTCTATTTTGATACTTGTTTATTACAGCTGTTTGAGGAGATCTACAATATTTGATCAGCTTCTATTTGTTTGATTCTGTTCTCTCCTTGTTTGGTGGATGTGATAACTATCCTGTATCAGTATTGAGATGACTTATTCAGTAATGATATTATGTGCTTACTTAATAGCAGGCTTGGCTGGAGTAATGGATGATATGGCATGTCATTAATATGTGAATATTCTTGGTACGATGATATTAGGTATCACAGTGTGGCCTTGATGTCACATATAACAATATGGTAATATTTCAGTACAAATAACCACTGTTTTCTACATTGATTAATCCACTCATATGTACTACCATTAATCGTTACAATAGATTGAACACTTTTGTTTCTCTTAGCCTGTTAGTATTATTATATCAATCTAAAAACTATTTTCCTTCCAAATTATCACAATCTGATCTCAGCTTCATCAATATCATATTAGCCCTGCACTAGCAGGTGACAAATTACTTTGTGCATGTAGTTAAGGCCAGTGAAACTTTCACTGTACTTGACAATTTACACAATGTAATATACTTTATTACTTCCATTATATATATATTTCAAATTTGAAATGGAGAACAGTTGCAAGATATCAGTTGTGATATTGTCTTTCAAATCCATTAGCCATATTAACTCTGAATCATGACTAATCAGATATATCTGGAGGTATTCAGTATCTTGAACAGGATACGAAACTCCCTCCTTGAGAGGAATCTTTCTTGCCAGCCAGTGCAGAAATACATCTCTTAGCAGGGGGAAGCTGAGAATTCTCCGAAGGCCTATGCTATTGTTATTTCTGACGATTAGCAAGACTTCGAACATTTGGTACGCCTGGAATCGTATCAGAGTGAGGGCTTTGGGAAGGCATAGTCCGATATAGATGTTCGACGTTAAGAATATAGGAATACTTTCTTCTGCATACATATGTAATGGCAGACGACATAGACTCCTATTTGAGCGAGCAGGGAGGGATTCGAAAAAAAAGGTAGGTACAGTATAGACTGCGCTAGACTCTAAATCACTATCGCCTGTGACGATACTCAGGGACGAAATCCCTTCAAAACCGTTCAATTATGGGGTTGACTGCCATCAAATTAAACTCAGATTAAACTCAGCATTGATATTCACTATTACAGCAACGTCTGAACGTCTATTTGTACCGCTTGAAGGGTACTGATCCCTTCTTGGTGCGATTATGATAGTATTGCACTCATTCTTGGCACAATGTTTCGAACCATCGATTGTATATATCTTCAGCTTCCCAGTGGAAATCTCCATTTGGCAGAGCTAAAAGCATCGCCAAGCAAACAATGACGTATTCTCTATCATATGATATCTGTTGCGGATGCTTTTTCTACCACTAGACTTGTTGGTAGCCATGTTGGATAGTTGCACATTTGGGACAACCTGAGAACTACTTAGTTTATCGTCCGTGACGATACTTAGAGATGAGATCCCTTGAAAAGCATTCATTTATGGGGTTGACTGCCATCTGATTAAACTCAGATTAAATTCAGCATTGATATTCACTATTACAGCAATGTATGAACGTCTATTTGCACCGTTTGAAGGGTGTTTATGCCTTCTTGAAGTGATTACCATAGTATTACACTCGTTCTTGGCACAATACTTCGAACCATCGATTGTGTATATCTTCAGTTTCCTGGTGGAAATCCCCATTTGGCAGAGCTAAAAGTATCGCAAAGCAAACAATGACGTATTCTCTATCATATGATATCTGTTTCGCATGCTTTTTCCACCGCTAGGTGTGTTGGTAGCCATGTTGGATAGTTGCACAGTTGGGACAACCTGAGAACTACTCAGTTTATAGCCCGTGACGATACTTGGAGACGAGATCCCTTGAAAAGTATTCATTTATGGGGTTAACTGCCATCAGATTAAACTCAAATTAAACTCAGCATTGATATTCACTGTTACAGCAATGTATGAACGTCTATTTGCACCGCTTGAAGGGTGTTTATACCTTCTTGGTACAATTATCATAGTATTGCACACTTTCTTGGCACAATACTTCGAACCATTGATTGTGTATATCTTCAGCTTCTCGGTGGAAATTTCCATGTGGCAGAGCTAAAAGCATCGCAAAGCGAACAATAACGTATTCTCTATCATATGATATCAGTTGCGTGTGCTTTTTCCACCACTAGGCATGTTGGTAGCTGTGTTGCATGGTTGCACAGTTGGGACAACCTGAGAACTACTCAGTTTACTCTGAGATGCACAAGGTCTGAGTAGTAAAAGTGGTGTATGATGCAATAACAATGTGCGGCATCGTAAACCTTCCTCACCATGAGTACTAAATCTCATCTAGAGGCTTCTCATTCATGAGCTATCTGGTGGTTGTTCAATATGAAAGCTGGGATGTTTTGTGTTCGTTAACCAACAAAACGTAGAATATAAATCAAAATTATCATATCTCACAAGTTGAACAAAGAAATCGCAGGAACTCGAGTATATATATCCCTTGTTACTGCCGACACCTCCTTTCTATTTTCCTCCAATATTAAACACATCGCCAGCATTCAGAACTATCTCGACATCACGTTACTTGCACAAAACAACGCCTCTCGTTCTAAAACACACCCGATCATCTACACAATCTGTCGATGGCATCAAAGGGCAGTGGCAAAGGAAAGGGGAATGCAACTGCTGGGGCAAAGATGTCAATGTCGGTTATAAATCGATACCTGGCATTGGATTGGGACCGTATAAAGACTTTCATCTCGGAACACATCTGGGGACTCATACGGATATACAATGTTGGTGGCATCAGGGATGAGAGGGCATGGGACCTCTGCTACAATATAATCTTCCTTGATCCAGTCACCACTCGCCACTTTGCCCAATTCCAGCTCATCTGGCCACACCGCAGGAGCAGGTGTTCACCTTTTTGGGAGTGGTGGGTTGCCTTCCGCTTATAAATGGGGCAAATGTTTGACAACAACTGCGACCAAATGAACAATTGGAGGTGGGACAACACCTATACCTTCAGAGATCAAGTCGATCACTCCAATCCGCAGACAACCAGCTCGGGTAAGGTTAAACGTACCAGTCAGCATTTCTCTTAGTATGGTAGAGATGATCTCAGAGCAAAGATTGAGCAACCAATCTGCCGACCTTACAAGCCAGGCGACTTCCTGGTCGTTAGGCCACTCAATTGAGATGAGATAATTGACGAGGATGATGATGATGAGAACTGGGTGGATCCCAGAGTGCCGAGCGGTGGAAGCCATCCTGGCAATAGCCATGACAATGACAATGCCGAGGGTGAGGAGGACATGCAGGGTAGTGAGAAAGGGACCGGGAAAGGGAAGGGAATGAAGGATGAGAATGGGAAACAGAAGGTGACTGAGGACAGGAAGGGGAAGGGAAAGACAACCGAGGAAGGGAAGGGGAAGGAGAAGGCAACGGAGGAAGGGAAGGGGAAGGGGAAGGGGAAGGGAAACGGGAAAGGGAAAGGTATTATTAAACAAACCCCCAGGAGAAAAAGCTCGCAGATCGGTAGAAAGGCTACAGGGAGCAAGGAGAATGAGCAGCCTAAGAGATCCATCAGAAATGATATCTCTCATGCCGTTGCTTTGCAGTTGCAGAAGGAAATATATGAGGCAGACTCGGACAAGGAGGGATAACTAGAGTAGGTATATTTAGAGCTGAAAGCAACGCCCGGTGTGTCAATTGCCTCAGATAATGATACCGATGCTATCGAGGAGTCGGTCAGTGAATGTGACTCAGATCCTGATGTGGATATGTGCATGGATGATGCTGTGCACGCACCGTAGTGCATTGATTTAGACGGCGATATTGATATGGAAAGGGATAGTCACGATGAAGAAGAGGAAGATGAATAGGAGGAAGATGAGGAGGAGGAGGATAAGGAGCAGGAGCAGGATGAGGAGAAGCAGGATGAGGTGGAGGAGGATGAGGATGAGGAAGTGGATGAGGATGAGGATGATGGCAAAGAACCTTGAACGATCGGCCAGGGAGAGATGGTAAATACATTGGCTGCCGATATAGATACCAAGGTAGACGATCAGCCAATCGTACTATCTGAGCAAGACCAGGAGATGTGCGAGCATACTCCACGGCAACAACCTCCGGTACCTGCCCCACAGCCACAAATCCTGGAGTCTTGTCCATGACAACAAACTCCGGAGACTCATCCCCTCAGTGGGCTCGGGTTTTTGAGGCTTGTGACGCTGCAACAATCTCATCTGGCGGTGCCCACTCTGCGAGAAGCTGAAGCAGCCGGAAATATCTCCGATCTCGATGTGGATCAGCAGCTGCTCGGCGAATCGGTAGGTGGGAACAGTCTCTCCTATGTCTCTCTTCCTGATGTCCCTCTCCCTGAGGCGTACCCGAATGGCTCGGTAGGTGAGCAGTTATTCAGTCCTCACGTTGCAGATGAAGCGATGGTTATTGCGTTCGGGTTAGGGTCAGATTCTTGTCTTGTGAGTTTCCTTTGCTGTAATCTATTCATCTCAGGCACTGATTAAGGTACACATGGAGGTGTTTTGTTCGCTTAGGGTTTTTTTGTTTTCCGGCTCATTTGGATTAGAGGTTGGATTGTGGGCTTGTTCGTTACCTTTGTTCTAATCAATTTATCTCAGGTATTGATTATTACACGCATCATGAGGTTTTTGAATCGCTCAGGATTTATTTTGCTTCCTGGTTTTCTATTGGTTTTATTTTTTTCATAGTATTATGGGACATCGCGTATTTCGCATTTTTGCAACTCCTGGCATGTAATGAACCGCCTAGTTATGGAGTTGAGGCTCTATAAAGCTCTCAAGTTAGCTGAAAGTATCGTGAGTATATACCTACACCAGACTGCTCAGGCCTGGTACCAATATTCATCCCTTTCAATATTGTATACTCCACTCCTTGCGTGTCGTCGACAATACCAGAGAAGATTTCTTTCCATTGCCTCAAATGTTCATGCCGAAAAAAGTTCACCTCAGACAGCTGGCAACTTAAACATATCAAATTACACCATCCGGAACACCTTCAAGTTGCACGTGAGAAGAATCTGACTAGTCACAGTGCGTCCTGGCACGTTAAACCCACTCAGCATTGTGAATTGAATGCTAACAAAGATACATTTGAAGACTTGGATGTGTGTTCCTACCTCGAACACCTTGAAAACATCAAAGACTCGAAGTCTCAACCACCATCACCTCCACCTCCTCTGTCACAGATGTACACATAACCTGGCGCCGGCATTCCACTAAGCAATTACATTGCTGAGCCATGAGAAGACGATGCTCAGGGTTGCCTTGAGACGAACCTACAAAACAATCCCTGCTACGCATTTGTGACGCGTGAAGAGTACAAATATATCCAGTGTGGGATCAAAAAGAAAGGCATGAAGACGTACTATGATAACGTGCTGAAGGAAGACAACACCACTCTGCATTTCCCAAGCTTCAAAAATGCGGATGGCATCCAGAAGCTTATGGCTAGCATGGCAGATGATCAGGCTCTCGGGGAGTGGAAACTACACACTCTCGAGGATATGAGATAGAATGACAATTACCCACACCCTATCAAATACTGGAGTCGAGATATTATCAAAAGCATGAGATGGTTGATGCGACAGCCAGCCTATTCCGAGCATCTTATTTACACCCCTCAGCGTTGCTTTAACAGTGATATACCTCCGAAATATCTCTATACTGAAATGCACATGGCGGACTGGTGGTGAGGGACTCAGTTAATGAGAGATACTCGAGTATAATAATGTGCTAATCCACATTAAGTCAACGCTCAGAGTGGGGGATATACTGGTTCCCTTGATCTTCATGTCTGATGCAACACATCTCTCGAATTTTGCTAGTATCAAGAAAGAGTGACCTGTATATATTACAATTGGCAATCTATCTTCGAAGATCCACCAGACGCCCTCAAAGTACAGCATCGTAATGGTCGCTCTCCTGCCAATTCTGATTAAGAACCGCAATATTCCTCAGAACTGGCTGGATGAGTAGTGGCAAACAAACCGAGAGGTGATGTACAAGGTATTCTGGTAGGTACTCCACCCTCTCACCTTTAAACAAAATTCCAGCACCAAGAGCAGGTATTACAATGTTCTCTGTGCAGAAGAAAACTTCAGGTGTTGCAAACCGGTTTTAGCAGCATGACTTGCAGATTGCCCTAAATATAGCAACCTACATAATCTCGAGCGGAATGTCTGTTTTTGGTGCGAATGTCTAAAGAACGAACTTGGAGATTATGTCCCTCCTGACAAGCAACACCTCCGGTGGGATCACAACCTATATAGAACACTCAGCGATACCAATACTAAGACAGCCGATGCCGAACTCTTGTCGAGCCATGTTCACCGTGGATTCAACGTGTTTCGACATATTTCCTCTATTGTGAGTGACCTCCCAAAGACCTACCTCCTCCATACAATGGAGATCGACAAGCTTGACTACCTCCAGAAGTGGATTTTCCACTTCATGAAGACATATGAACGGCTCGACAAGCACAATGCAATCTGGTTTTCCGTGCCTGCTTACCACGACCTCACACCAAAACATAAGTGATATGTGGAAGTTTCTCAATGGAATGGGAAGGAGATGAACAAAATGAGCCGGTACCTGCTTGGAGTTGTAATCCAGACTCTACGAGGTGGAAGCCCTGCTCAGCGTCCCATATTCAATTGTGCAATTGAGTGTACATGGTCATTGTTAGAATTGTATATGTATGCTCGATATAAATCTCACGATGATGCAATATTGAGTTATATGGATGCCATCTTGGATTGTTTTCAAACCTTCAAAGATGTTTTCACACTCGGGGGAGCCGGCAAAAAGGCGAAGGCCAAAGCCAATACCTTAACAACGGAAGTCGTAAACAAGCGAAAGGTAGACGACAAAACAAATGCTGAAACTTGGATGCCATCCAAGATGCGGCACGAAATGAATGCCTGGCAGGATTATATCAGCCATGAGATAGATATTTTCAAGGAGTTAGATACCAAATTCAACTTTCCGAAGATCCTCTTTATGTCTTATTGGGCCAAACAGATTGGTCGTTATGGACTCTTGCAACTGTATTCTGCCAAGAAAAATGAACAAGTACATAAAACGAACCTCAAGGATGGTTGGAACGCCTCCAATCACAATCTCAACTACCTGCCACAAGTCATCATCTTTCAGCGTCGTATTATCTGCTTCGAAATCAGAGAGCTCAATCTCCAAGCCCTCACTCAGTGTCGGGAAAACAGTGCTGCTACCTGCAAAATCCTCTCTTCTGGTGCTTATCTGGCTGCCCCCCTGAGATCCCAGTCATATGCGAAGCCTGAATTCATGGGACCCCAAAACCGCCTTGATGGAAAGCATCCTGACGCTATGATCAAAGACTTCAGAGCATTACTTGACAATACGCAAGACGCAACGCACCACGTGGCAAAATACAATGCCACACAGGAGTTTCTCAAGTATAACAGTCGTAACAAGACGTATATATCGAATGAATAACTGTACGGAATAGAGCTCTGTATTTACCATGGTATTAAGGTTCAGGTTGAGGATTTAGAAGGGGAACGTATATCTCAGATGTGTTGACGCACAGAAAGCCAGAGCTGGCGTGGAGGAGACTGACAGAATGACTGGATATGGGTAAAGTAATGCCTGGGGAGATATTATGGCATGCTGAATGGTCATCTCTGGTAGCAACTGCAACGACAATTCAAAATCAGGTTTCTGAACGAGCCTGGAGCTTTCGTTGAGTACTGGTTAGCCCTGCTGCTCACCACAATACCAGAAACCTCGGGTATCTTGGATCCTATCTCGAAATTTGTACAAGTGAGAAAAGTACCTGCAGCCATTGCTTTGGAAGTTTTCAGCGTGGGAAACATAGTTAGCTGCACGCACATAATTCAAGAGATAGCTACTAGTAGCAAGACAGGAGACGGTCGGAACGAGCGATGGATTGTCAATAGCCACGTACATCTGGCAACTTGGAATGATGTGTATGATTAGTAAAAAAAGAATTGCATTTTGTGCGCAGATAGAAGGAATGCAAGCAGAGGTATTCGCAGTATCATCCATCACATTGCAATCCCGATGCAAATGCATACTCAAAGAACACCTTCCTACGTATAGTCATAGTTGGTCACAACGCCAGAGTGTTCATTATCATAGACGACTGGCAGAGCAAGGAGAAACGGTGAAACTACAATCGGAGGGTGATATGGAATGTGATGCGAGGAATTGATACTGAACACAGAGTAAGCCGCTACTGGGGTATCTCTGACGGCTCTGATGGAGTGCGTCCACTCTGACGGAGCCATTCTGCCCAGACGGAAAGATTCTTTGCCCATGTCACATTCCTGACCTCGGCTCCCAAGGGTACTTGTTTGCCAAGCGCACCTGTGATCCAAGTGCACTCATGAGACCAAGTGTATCTATAATCGAAGTGTACTTACAAGATGAAGTGCCCATACGACCCATGTATACCTACAATCTAGGTATCTCTGTGAGTCCAAGTAGACTTATGAACCATCTGTACCTGCAAGTCAGATCCCCTTTCAAGGCAAATTGCATCTGCAAGTCAAGTGTACTTACGAGATTAAGTACACCCACGAGCCAAGTATATGTGTGAGCCAGGTACACTTATGTGGTGTAAGTGTATACGGATGGATGTGTATAGATATGGTTGCAAATGCAATACATGATAGAGAGGATGATATCAATTGTAGAGTATGTAAGTAAGTAGGTGAGTAAGTAAGATAATCGCTAGCGTGCATAAAGCACATTGCAAGGTGATTATATATGAAGGGCGGTTATCCGACCTCAGCAGCCAAGTGCACCTCGGCAGGCCAAGTGCACTTACGAGGCCAAGTGAACTTACGAAGCCAAAGTGTACTTACAAGGTCAAACGTACCTGCGAGACCAAGTGTACTTACGAAACCATGTACACCTGGTACCGCCGTAACATGTGGCCAGGTATACCTAAAAACTATGTACCTCTGTTACTGCTAATGTACTGGCTAGATGCAATCGAGCCAGAATGGCTCCCGGCTAGCTGAATGTAATTGAACAGAGTACGCAGACAGCTCACTACAGATGATCAAACTGGACTTGCTCTAGGCTTGCCAGATACGATTGAGATGGACTGGATCACGGCTGACTAGAGATGATTGAGTTCATCTGGCTTTTGATTGGCTGGATATGATATAGCTGAGCTGTCTGTCTGCTGGCTGGAGATTATCGAACTGGTCTGGCATTTGGCTGGCTGGATGTAATCAAGCAGATATGACTTGTGGCTGTCTGGTCTCCAAGCAATTGAAATGACCAAATGGAGAACACAGGATAATAAGTATCTCAAGGTACTGTGCAGAGTGATATGCGATCATGAGAATACCTAGTACCAATAGTTCATTTTGCAGTGCCTCTCATCGTATCTTCATGGACTTATATATTAGCCTGCCTACTGATGTTGCAGGCCTACCAGTCATACAATTCAAGTCCTGTTGTGACTAATATCCCCTGGAGGTGAAATGTTTTCCCAATATATGAAGCATATACCTGACAATTCGAGGAGATATTTGAATGATATCTGCATCCTGAGACTCAGAAATTGTATAGTTGTTGAATTAAAGAATCGGAGATTACCAGTTTAGACTCCTAATGTGTGAGTATAGCAATAGATTCCACCACAATCAAAAAGTACAATATCACAAAGAGTCAGTTCCGGAGATATACAGTGAGATATGTAGTATCAGGATGTAATGGTAATGACAGGTGCACTTGGTTGTAATGGCGGAGCCAGGCACACTTGGCCTCATAAGTATACTTGGCTCGCAGGTGTACTTGCCCTCATAAGTGCATTTGGCAGCTGAAGCCGAGTAGGTACCCTTTATACATAATCACCTCGCAAAGTGCTTTTGATAAGCTAGTGATTGTCTTAACTATATATTTCTTTTCTATATTATTTATTTCCATTTGCAACCGTATTTGTACATATCTATACTTACGAGGACGTACATCCATATACTATAATCGGTCTTCAGTGACCAGGTATGTTTCACTCACCGGTTTCATCATTTGTTTACCTCTTGACAGGCCACGACAGGTATACAAATACATGATTTGTCGATTTCATACACTTGCAGCCATGATACCCTCAAAGAAGTCATCTAGAACTCAATTACGTGTCACTGACAATTGTGACAGCAAGGATATTCTGAAGGCCATAACCTCCGCATCCAAGAACCAAACATGTCCAATCACCAGATTCAGATCCACTCTGATGTCCTTATCAGAGGTCAAAAAGGATGACGAAGACGAAGTCGACAATAATGATGAGGTCGACGATGAAGGAAAAGATCACATCAATGATCACGACAACAGCTTCAGATCCATGATCATCGACGAGGATCTTAGCAACATGTCAGCCCAAAACAAGATGCTAAAGACAATGTTCAAAATATCAGGTCGTGTTGGTTAAAGGACAAGCGAGAACGAATGGCATTCGAATGAGAGAAATAGACCACCGAACATACTGAATGCGAAGATATGATATGTGTGAAACCTGTATTCTTCGCCATGATCAACCTTGTACGATACCGTGGCAGAGCCAAGTAGTTATACAGGTCTATTGACATGTTACGCTCCAATTTCGACTCACACAAGTACTTTTTTCCATGTGGCTGACGAGATCAAGTCAAATAGAGGGTTTCTTTCCTCAACTGCTGGAGCAACCACTCGGATCTGACGCAGCATCAGATGGCAAAGATGGACCCTTTCGAATGGTCCCTCAATCTATGGGTACACTCCAATCCCTGTTTGGAAGATATTGACCTCACTGTGCAAGAGATCGTCTGATTATATGGAGGCAAGAATTGCTGAAGGAGCACGGTGATACAGGCGATGGACAAATACAATCAATTGCCCAATGAGCCGGTTAGAGTCTATGCGAACCGTGTGAACGCTAATTGGAAACATTTCAGACAGACCATACAAAAGAACGAGCAGATGCTCCACGACATGGCCTGAGGAGAGCTTCCGCAAACACTCACAACCAAGATAGGGTGGATCACCGCCACTTATAGAAGGTTCGAGACAATCGAGGATCTTTGCGACAGAGTCGCAGCCACGGAATTCATACATACCGATCAGAGACACAGCATTCAGCTGCAACAGCAACTGCAGAGACAGCCGGAATCTTTTCAACAAGGCAGAAAGCGATGTTACCGACCATCTATCTCCAAAGCAATGACCGAGAAGTTGACCAACGATAAGCTTAAGGGATAGGACTCACACGGTGATACTCACGGCAAATTGACTGCTGTACTATAGGTCTCAAAGGAGGTCTTTGATAGCAGAAGGGCTAATACTCAGTGCACACAGTGTGCAAGCAAAAGATATAAGCACCTTCAGTGCCCATATTTCACCGCTGGTCATGCGCCCGAATCGAGTACAAACTATGGCGGAAGTAGTGGCAGTGGAGGGGATGGCGGATATTGCTAAGTGAAACGCTGAGAGTCATTCGATAGTCAACCGACATAAAACTCATATACCTCTCCCGGCACCGAGCCCAGCGGGACAGGCTGAACAAAGAGGAGTTAGAGCTAGAGCGGTTGGGAAAGAGATTGTTGTTGGCAAGGATAGATGAGATCCAGCCCCACTGAATTGCTCTCAAATCGAGAGTTATCCTAGAGCCCCCCTGGACTCTCTTTTCAAGTCAATACTTATCTGGTACCGAGAAGCCAGATTCATTGTACATTGTTCACTAAGTACTCGTGTACTGGCAATATCGACACGGCGATATGCAGCGCATTCGGATTCTAATTGACTGCGACTTAATAAGTATCCTTATGCCTCCGTGACTGCTCAGGCAATCTGTGATACAATATGAATCACCATTCACAGCTATGTAGAATCTACATGGCCAAGTGATGATGTCTGTGAAAGAGAGTCAAAAGACAAGCATCTGGGTTCAGTATTTTGAACACTTAACTTCAGTTGATGAACCGGAGGTACTGGTCATACCCATGACATATGACCTGATTCTATGGTTGCCTTGGTTCAATGCTAGGAATCTGAGGTGGACTGGACATCCGGTCGACTTCTAGCTCTGCAGGCCCCAAGTGGCGATAGGAATATACTGATGGCCACTGCCCAGGTGATGTCGAATCCTCCACAGGTATCTGAGAAGCTTCGGTCTCAGGAGGCCGATAAAGTAATTCAGTCTCCTGAGATACATTTGCTCGGAGCCACTGCATTCGAGAGTCTCTTAGCTCACGGTGAGATTTTTTCGGTATTCGCCATATGTATTGGCAATTGCACAGGGTTGCTGCGAGTATCAATAGAAGGTATCACAAACGGTAAGAGCAGTATCTGGAGCTGGGCAAGCGAGCAGGAGTAGTCGTAGTAGCTGCGGCAGAAGAGTTACCAATAATGTGGGGCTTGAATAACTGCTACCGGCTTACCGAGTCAAGTAGGAAGTACACCGACTGCGGCTAGTATTGGCAACGAACCGTCTGGTGTTTGTACCATTGACGAACCGATTTGGTTCGTGCAAACCGGATCCTTGCCAAGCCTTTCGCCTCAAACCCCACCATTTCGACCTACAACTGCGAACAAGAATAAGTAAGCGAGTTTCTGTCCGATCAGCTCGATATGTAGTGTATCGTGTAGCTATTATCTCCCGCTACAGGATGCGCTACAACTCGGGCGGATCGGACTAGAACACGCTTACCTATTGTCGTTCGAGATAGATGTTTCGCGAACTGTTTCCGATAAACGTCGGAACTTCGTCCAAATCTCGGATCGAATCCTTGTCGAACTCCGCCTTGGTTCACTCCGTGATGTACCGGTCCGCTTCATTGCCAACACTAAATGTTGCACCTTGGTTCCATCGTGGACGGCCATTACTAGACCCGTGGCTCTTGGTTTCCGTGATACTTCCGCTCCAATTCTCATATAAGAACTTAGTACAAACGAGTACAGATGGAGCTGCACCTGAGATGATACCTATACATGACTGCGGCCATATCGTTGTCAAGTATTGGGAATTTGTACAGGTTTTTAGTAATGGCAAGGCAGAGACGCTGCCACCGTACCCATCAATTGACCATGCGATCGACCTGAATTCCAGTTTTAGTTTACCATATGAGTGTATATATAACCTGCCAGAGATTGAGCTAAAGACTCTGGAGGCTTACATTGAGACAATCCTAGCAAATGGATTCATTCAGTGGTCACCCATATCTGCAGTGGTACCATTACCTTTTGCTAGAAAGAAGGATGGAGAATTAAGACTTTGTGTCATCTGCCATGTGCTCAATATAGCGATGGTTAAGAATCCGTACCCTCTTCCTTTGATTTCAGAGATTCTTGAACGTGTGGGAGGCAACAGAGTCTTTACGAAACTCAATCTCTGTGGAGCCTATAACCTTTTTTGCATTAAGGGGGATGACTAGTACAAGAGAGCATTCTATACTTGATACGGTCAATTCGATTACAAAGTCATGCAATTTGGCTTAATGAATATACCAGCTACTTTTCAGGCTAATATCGATGATTGTCTGCGGTCTTATATTGACGACGTTGCCATATACTGTCTTGACAACATCCTGATCTACTCCACAAACGAGAAAGAACAGGATGAACATGTTCGGAAGGTTCTGGAATTGCTCCAAGTCTTCGGACTCTATTCCAAGGTGGAGAAGTGCCAATATGAAGTTACCGAGGTCGGTTATCATAGCTGAATGATCAGTCCCACTGGTGTCGGTATGGAATTGCACTGAATATTAACAATCGAAGATTGGCTGACTCCTAAGTCAGTCCACGATGTGCAAGTGCTACTTGGATTTACAAACTTGTACTCGAGATTTATCAGAAAATATGCGAAGGTGATACTTGCTCTTACTGAACTACTAAGATCAAGTGAGCCCAGGAAACGCAGGAAACAAAACACTAGAGGTCGTTCGAAGTAAACCAATAAGTCAATGACCAAGTCAGAGTTGATGAGAAATACCGAGCTGACCTTCCGTAAACTCAGAAAGATCTTCACCACAGCACTGATGTTGCAGCACTTCGACCCTATCAGTCTGATCATCCTCCAGACCGATATGATCGACTTTTTGTTTGCAGATGTCCTGAACCAGTATGATGTCTGCGGTATTCTTCGGCCAGTCAATTGTTACTCTGGAAAGTGCTCTGCAGCCAAGCAGAATTACAACACTTCCAATCGGGAACTCCTTGCCATCATTGAGATCTTCAAGCAATGGCGATACTATCTGGATGGCATCCACCACAAGACTCTGGTATGGTGTGACAACAAGAACCTTGAGTATTTTCAAACTTCCAATGTACTTCGATGGCGACAAGCTAGGTGGTCGGAAACTTTCTCGATGTACAACTTCAGTATCGAATACTTGGAAGGTGGCCGAAACACTGCCGACAGCCCAATTATGAGATCAGCTATGAGAAACCTGTCAGATAGCTCTTGGTGATCCTGACAGTTGAACCCTATGATGACCTCCTACCAGCGATAAAGAAGGCCGAGGCTACTAACCCATCGGCGGTCGACATCTTGAGTAAGCTAGTCGATAACCCCATGACCACAGCTGAAGCCACAGATGGAGCCAAAGACGAGAACCAATGGAACGTCATCACTGAAGCTCTGACCTATGAGAGGAGGATATATATCCCTGCAGACAATGTTCTCTATGGCAAAGTGATTAGTCTATTCCATGACAACCCCGAGTCGGGTTACTTCGGAGCTCTTAAAACTGGTGACTTGGTTTCTAGAGATTTCTTTTGTCCCGCAATGGTAATGCGCATAAGGAAGTACATTAGCGGCTGCAGGATATGTCACCAAATCAAGGCCCCACAGTATATCCGCTACAGAATTATCATGCAACTGCCACCACCATCACGACCCTGCAATGGCGTGACCATGGACTTTGGCACAGATTTGCTCGCATCGACCACATCCAGATACATGGGAATCCTAGTCATCATTGATTGGCTGACAAAGATGGCGATCTACCTCCACTGCAAAAAGAATATCAACTCACCAGAGCTGGCCAGGATCTTCTTCGATTATGTATTTTGCAAACGCAGTATCCCTGACAATATTGTCACCGATGGAGGCAGCCAAATAACAAGCCGATTTCAATGATATGCTGAAGCCACATGAGTATGGATCACCGACTGTCGATTGTGTTTCATCTGCAGACAGTCAGCCGGACAGAGCAGCAGACATAGA
This sequence comes from Wilcoxina mikolae CBS 423.85, assembly GCA_014904905.1. NCBI lineage: Eukaryota > Fungi > Ascomycota > Pezizomycetes > Pezizales > Pyronemataceae > Wilcoxina > Wilcoxina mikolae. Next base: position 438,260 of record MU122093.1, read on the forward strand.
CGATAGAGTAGTACCGCCCTGCATTCTGCAACTATGAGCAGGATAACTGGGTGGAGCTCCTACCATTGGCCAAATTCGCGTCCAACAACACCATTCATACTTCGACAAGGATGACCCACTTTTGGATTAACTAAAACTACCACCCAACAATGTAGCTGATGGCATCCAACAATATAGCCCGCTAGAAGTCGGGAATCCAAGCGGACTCCATGGCAACCGCCCTCGAGGAGACACACCATACCATCCGGAAATATATATTGCAACCTTCAGCCAACCACACGAAGTACACTGGCAGCAAGGATATGACGTTCGAGGTTGGAGATGAGGTCTGGCTCTCGACTTGGAACATCAAGATGGCAAGAGCGTTAAAGAAGGTAGATAACAAGCATGTGTGACCAGACACGGTGAGTAAAGTCATCAATAAGAATGCTTACAAATTAGACTGGCCAAAGATGATGCATATACACAACATGTTTCACGTCTCCCTGCTTGACAAGTACTTGCCATCTGCTATCGACTAGCTACCATAGGAACTGCAACCGATGATTATCAATGATATAGACGAATCAGAGGTCGATCGGATTCTCAATTACAAGCTATGCTACCCGTATTTCCTCTGTCTCGTTCATTTGGACAGTTACAACAATCTTCGTACAATGTGGTAGTCTACAGAGAATCTCGACAATAATTAATAGGTAGTCGACAGGTTCTATCGGGACATTCCAATCAAGCCACAGCCATAATCGATATTATCGCTGTGGACAGTGTAGAGGTGAAGTTGGACGATTCAGGATCAATCAGACATTTCCTTCTCTCCTCTTCTCTCCTCTTTTTTGTCTTTGTTTCTTATTGATATCGGTCGGAAATAAATGGCAACCGCATGAATTTCACCATCGCAAATAGATGTGGAGTTTCCCCATGTACCAAATCTGTCCCGAGGCTGCCATTGTGGTACTGATCAGTCATGGAACGTATACAGACATACGATGGTATACGCATCAAATCTTGTTCTTCTTTATCAATATATATGATGCAGCTCAGGAGATCTGCAGATAAAGAGGGGGATGGTGTAATGGCGGTGTCAGATATACTTGGCCTCATAAGTGAACTTGGCTCGCAGGCAAACTTGGCCTCATAAGTGCACTTGGCTCGCATGGGCACTTGGCCTCATAAGTGCACTTGGCAGCAGAGGCCGTGTAAGCACCCGTCATACATGATCACCTTGCGAAGTACTTTGGCACAGTAGCGATTGTCTTACCTACATACTACTTAACTATATTACTTACTTCTGTTTGCAACCGTATCTACATGTATCCATATTCACGAGGATGTACGTCCTTACATTGGTGTTGTAAATATACCTGATCTTACAGGTATACTTGGTCTCGTAAGTCCACTTGGCTTTGTAAGTGCAATTGGCCTATAAGTGTACTTGGCTAGCAGGTGCGCTAGGACATCAAGGCCAGATAACTGCCCTTCTTATATAATGATCTCGCAAAGTAAGTTTTACATACTAGTGATTATATTGCCTATATTACTGTACAATTGATATCCTCTTCATCACCTATCCCGTTTGCAATCATATATACGTATACCTATCCGTATGAGGATGTACACCCATATAGTATAATATCTTTTCGGTCACCAGATATATTTCAGTCTCAGGATTTCATTATTTCTTTCTTGTTTACCATGTTGGAACATGTATACAGGAACTGAAATTTAGTCAATTACATGCAATTGCAACTCAATGAGTGCAACAAAATCGATTAGAGGTCAATTGCGTGTCATTGACAGTTGGGAAAGAGAGGAAACTCAGCACGTATCAGTGGCATGCAGTCAATAGGATCTCTTAGAGGGACCATCAGACTATTTGGAGGATAACGTTGAACTTAATACCGCAATTAATGATAATCATGATGCCAACGATAATCATTACGATGCTGACAACAGAAAACTAAATTCCGACCAGGGAAATCTTAATGCCGATATCAGTGATCTCAATCTTCACAGGTGGCATATACACATCACAGACGATGATGATGAAAATAACTTCATATCAATGATTTATATAGATAATCAGCATGATATCGCCACCCAGAATCAATTGACAGTAAAGCTCCTTTTCAAACAATAAGCTGTAATATGAGCTGAACGATGGGCGGAGAACGACATGAGAGCAGCCAACTAAATACAATTGGTCTGGGATAGAACAGTAGTTCGGAAACAAGAGGCCGCTAGGGAATGGAGTGCAGAGATAGAACAAGGGAAACCTGAATTCTGTAAGATAGTCAATCGTGAGTGATACTATGCAGGTACCCTCGAATTAGATAACTTTATTAGTGTTTATCATAGGAATCATGACTCACACTACCACCACATTTCGAATGGCGCACAGGATCAAGTCGAATACACCTTGATTCTACTTGGCAGCTGAAGCTGCATTAAGGATCATTCACAACTGAAAACGAAGATGAAAGACTCAGTCACTAGGGGTCAAAGGTTACGAAATTCGAACCACCGTACCATGAATGATTTCAATTTCTTTAAACAACTACAAAACATATACGCTGACCCCGACCGTGTGCTGAATGCAGCCATGCGGGCATATGGAGAGTTCAATCAGGAGTTGCATCATCAGGAGGAATGAGTGCACATATGAGCCAACCGGCTCCATACATTGTGGCACGAAGCTGGATGGGACAAAGCACCAGACTGTACGAGGTTATACAAAATGGCCAGGATGGGCATGAAGCTTGAACTATGAGCAAGAGTTAAACTCGTAAAGACAAATGGGAGGTTCGGAAATACTGGCAATCCTTTCGACTGAGTAGCAGCAGTGGAGTTCCAACTCGGACTTGGAAGGACGAGTGGCAAGCAACAACAACAACAACATCAACAGAAGCAGCTCACCGGGAGTTCTTGCGGTAGCAGAAAATCGTCCCATGACCGGTCCAAATGAACAGACTAAAAATGTAATTTCAGACTGAAAACATCCGAACCCACCAAGAATACTTCCGATGGAAAGACTACTGGCAGTGGCAAACATTTCGAATTACCTCTGCCACAATGGATATCCAGAGATGTTCTTGACAACCACCTCGCCAATAAGATGTGCATCCGCTGCAATGGTAGCCCCTTGATGTACACGTGTCTACAATTCAGTTGAGCTAACTATCTATACAAATTGAATCCTGATCCTTCAGACAGCAGTGGCCACCAAGTCAAACGACAACAGTCATTTGATATCGAGCACTCAAATAACTGGTTTACCTCTCCGGATACCTTGCTTTGCAAGAAAGGATGGATGAGATGCAGCTGGAACTGGAGAGGCTTGGAGCGCCGGTACTCATGGTGATGTTGCACAGAGTATACGTGTACCAAATCTTACTAACATCAAGAGATATATTGGAGAGCCCAAGAGCTCAAATATTGAATCAGTATCTGTGCAGTACTGAGTAGACTAGTATGGCATATATCATATATAAAGTGCTTATTCAAGATGCTCATGGTGATATGAAACATGTACAAGCTCTCATTGACTGTGAAACAATGAGTATTTTCAGGAAGCACAAGCTGCGAAGGTATCTCGGTATACCAGACGAACTAGCATTCACCATCAGCTCACATCTTGATTTCTGCAGCATGATAACTACCAGAGTAAGTTGGAATAGTAGGCTCTCCGTTCAGTATTTTGAATATTTGGCACCGGTTGAGGAATCGTATGCCTCAATTGGGATAACATCAGAATACGACTCGGTTTTGGGACTGCCTTGCTTCATGGCTCAAAACGCAGATATCGATTGGAAAACTGGTGGACATAAGGCTTTGTGAACCTCTAGAGGGCTGCAAGCCACTATCCTGAATGGGAATAAACAGAATAGTTCATCCAGGCGATAAAATCGATATATCTACAAATATGATATTCTGAGTAGTATTAAAAGTCAATATATCATGTTCTATCACTATTTCTTTTTTAATGTTATACTTGAACAATATTGATATAATGTAATTTCCTCTCCAAGAATTCCCAACAGTTCTCAATACTGTAATGATTCCCCCTTAGATCTTAAGGAGTATTTGAAACTCTGATAATTCTTCTTATTATTTTATGGTATAAATTTCAACAATTATCAAAATATGTACAATGTTCTAAATAGGTTAAAATGTTATTAAGATGATGACATATATATTCAAAAAACATTATATTCTGCTGATAAAGTCTAATTCAGATTATATCACCTCAGTAGTTAGAACAGTCATACAGATTATTCACAATAGAATTATCAGAATGTAGAACCTAATTACCCGGAGCCATAAGTTATATATATCGAAACACACTGCAATATATAATTCCAATATTGTAGAAAAATACTATTTGAGTATTTATAGTAATTTCAAACATGTATTGAATTGAACCATTCAAGTATTATAGTATTGTACTTAGCGATTTCTTAATTGCAATAAGTCAATACAAATATGCAACTATTATCTATATTATGTGTGTTAAAAGGTTGAGTAGAATAAGCAGCAAAACTTCAAAATGATAAACTGAATAATATACATGAGTATGAAACCTGAAATACAGTGATAAGTTAAACTATTAATAGAAATAGAAATTTAGCAAGTATAAAAGAACTCTAAAAATGAATAGTAGAGTCTTGAACAAAGAAGTGGGACAAGTATGGAGTGTAGTACAGTACTATCAGTGGAAACAACCTACTAGTGGAGATTGATTGAAGTGAGTCACTACAATGTATACTTATTGACCATTGATTTCTGAATATATGAAATTGATAGCTTTCAGGATAAGATCCACTGATCACAAATATAGCAATTTGATTTTCTGAACTATCGTTTTGAAAGATATATTCAACAATTGAATATGCAATTAGAAGTGGATTCAGTGTATTGGTGAGTATATAATACATGTTCATCCAATCTTTTGCTACGCCAATTATCATATTATACTGTATACCTACAGTACCAATGAATAGAGCAGTGGGCAGCAAGTAATAGAATAGCAGACATTCGATATTGAGCTGTAATGAAGCAAGATTATTGCAGTACCTTGTTCGGTAGGAATATTTGAATCAGCTTGAGTAATAGATACATCATTTCAATACAGATATACCTATATGATTATTGGATCAAGAGTAGTCTTAGTAAATTGTACTAAGTCAAGACTTATTTTAAAAAACCTGAGTAGTTTCATATCATACAATTATCTGAGCAGTACTAAAATACTGATCTGGTAGAAATCCATGAAAAAATAATTCTAACTCAGAGACAACTAATAGGTTGCTACAAAACAGGAAGTTGAATTTAAAGGAATTTTGTGAGGGTGTAAATGAAGGCAAATATAAAGATAATTGTTTGATTGACTGGAATATTATATAAAAAGGAAAGACAAGAGTTGATGAAGTCTTATGTATGGGGTGCTATGTATTGAAAGAATTTATCCCTAATAATAGTGTGATGTAGAGCCTTAAGAACTCCAACCCAACTGCTAATCCAACAGACTGTTTATGGTATACATTACATATAATCTGTAGATATGAGAAGTATATGGTGATCTGCAGTAAATGTAAACCCTTATCAAGTATGAAGCTAGAAGCATCACTATATCATTCAAGCTCTAGAGGCGATATGGATTGATTTTTGGACTAATATATACTTTGATGTTAAATCTGAATGGCTGCTTGATGATTTATTCCAAAGTATATCAGAAGACAATACCCTCATTTAACAACTCTCAGAGTTTAACTCTGATTAACCAATTGGATTCATTGCTTGTATTGATACAGATGTACTACTTAATATTAAATATGCTGCAGGTTAAGGTCTGAGATCTGAAATCTTCTGAAGTACTGGATGATTAATGGAATCACTGATCTGGAGTGTACTGAAGATCTCCCTATATGGAAATTATAATATGCTCTTCAGTATATATACTACTGTGGGCAAGGAAGCAGATCTGTTTGTGGCGGATCGAACTGAGGTGGAGTTCAAGTCAGATGGGATCTGAGGTTTGACCTGAACCTCAAACCGTATTCCACAACTGTGAACCAATATAGGTAACCGAGTTCTTGCCCGATTGGCTCGATTTCTATTGCATCTTGTAGCACTTAAAGTTCATTACAAGATGAACTTATAATCGAACCGAACGGACAAGAATTTGCTTCCTTGTTTTTGTTCCATATTGTGGGCCGAAATGGTAGGGTTTGAGGAGAATAGCTTGGCAAGAATTCGCTGTGTGAGAACAGAATCAGAAAATCAATGGTACGAACTTCCAATAGTTCGTTACCAATACTAATATATACTATATAAATTGTTCAGTAGTAGGATGATAAATCTTTTGATATTAGTATTATTCGAGTAACTGTATCCAATGATCAATATTTTAACAACAATTGGGAAGAGATTGAGACTGTATATTGAAGAGTATATTAGAGTGCTGTGTATATCACTGTGAGTATCAGGTGACTATTTTTCAGATTATGGATACAACAAGTAAGCAGAGTGACAAAACAAATTGTTAGAATTGATTGATAAAGTTGTGGTCTGTATAATATTGCGGTTGTATTGTAAGTTTTCTGTAAAGTCCAAGTATATTTGATTTCTAAATTCACATAGTTTTCAAGTTTGTAGCAATATGCAGGTACAACATATTAATCTTGTATCGATAAAGGTATATGTCTCGAACTGTTGTTCTTCCTAGAATATATCCTCCTGATAAAAAGATTGATTCAGGATAGTGAGTCTCCGTACAGCAATAGATATCAATTGAAGTACGGTCATTGTTACAGACAAGATTGTATGAAGTAGAGTAGTATGAATAATTATTGCAATAGTACAATCACACTTGCCACATGAAGTATAGGTACTGCAGGGCTCACACAGCCATCAGCCTGGCCTCTCAGATTGCTTATATCACACCAAGATGTTGATACAACCAAAGTGATTGGCCACTATTAAACCATCTCCCTCATTATATACAGACCTACTGAGCTGCTCAGTACATACAAGGAATGAAGGAAACACAAGCAAAGTATATGGCTCTATATACTATTATAACGTTCCACAACTATTTGGTATATCAATGTGGCCTTGAAGTGGATTCAGCACATATATATACACTACATCCTGCAGCACATGGAAAAATCCATACCAATTCCATTTCAACCAGATCAAAATCAATAAGAGCAGTGAATAGAAGGGAAGAGAGAAACAAAGAAAATCCAAAGAAACTATACAGTTTGAGCCATTCCATATGTCCAGATTTTCAGACTTATAGATCTACTAAAGTTGTAGATTTTGGAAGAGTTAGTTTTAGGAGTTCAATTTATAGCAACATGGTTATGGATATGACCAAAAATGGCTTGGTATTGTGGCTTCAAAGATTGCTCCAAATGGAATTTGTCAACTAGTACTTGGACATTGTCAATATCCTCTCCCAGCACTCAGCTCATCTGGATGTAGTTGTAGCCAGACTACGGTTCAGGGAAGAAAAGCTTTTGATAGGGTGGTATTGAATCAATGATATAATAGACTTTCAATATATCATTATCATCAACTATTGTCAGCTGCCGTTCTGATGTCTCCTGGCTCAACGTAAGAGGTATGAATATATAAAGCAGAGAGATATGAAAGATATTGTGAATGTACATTGTACTCGGCAAGTCTAATTTGTAAATATGCATATTGATGAATGTACTCACAGTGTATGATACATCACTTTTATGATTGAGATTCTTGTATGACCTAGTCATCATGATATTTTGTGGAAATAGTCAGACATTACATCCAATCTCAAGGCTGACTGTTCGATATCAAGCTACTTGATCTGCTGCTAGAGACATGGAAAATATTCTTCAGTAGGAGTTTGTAGGTTTAATGCTATCCAATGGATATTGCATCTATACATGCGGCGGACTTGACGTTAGTGGTGTGTAGTGTCGTGAATTGAACCATTAAATGGATGTTATAATTGGCCCACAAAGTAATTATTCTCGTTAAAGCCTGCTCAGAGATGTTGTATGCTAATTTTACCAATGGCAATTACTTTACACGATTATTATACTCTTCAGTGCAGAACATGAAGGCATAGAGATACTACTCTATCCTGTGATTGTACTACTGCATCTGTTTGTCCATCTTCATATAATATATCGTTGACAATCAGTAATCTTTATACATAGGACTGTAAACTCTTGCAAAGAAATCAGTAAGTATATTGAGTGATATGATTGGTAATGATAATGTCAAGAATAATATGTTTCTGGATCACAAGCTCAAGGAGCTCTGGTGAGTCAATATCATTGCTGCATGCCAAGTAGATCACCATCTTTATCAATTGATCAGTGGTGACTACGATCCCTGTTTATCTGGATGTGGTTGCCTCAGATAGGTGATTGATGATGTCTATGGTGATATATATCCAGGGGTCTAATGGTGGTGGCAGCGACATGTTGATTCCATAGCTGTCATGATATAGAGGGTTGATATGTTGGTATATTTTGCAGCTAACCACATATTGCCACATATATATATCCATCATAGGCAAACTAGAATTCGCTAGATACTACTTTAACAGTGATATAAACTACAGTGTGACAAGATTCTGAGTTATCATGAAAGAGACCTATCACTTTACTGCATCGGTTATCATCTGCTGGAATATATATCGTCCCCTGGTAAGTCAGGACATTCGAAAGTACTTTCGTTTCAATTTCATTTACATTCTCTGCTAAAGGCCTGTTGACTAGCTTGCCTGACATATCGACAAACAATATATTGGTTATCTAGACCTTGTTGATCGCTGATAGGGAGTCATCATAGGGTTTGATTGTCAGCATCATTAACAGTTGACTGATAGATATATCATAGACAACCTCATAATTGAATTGTTAGTAGCATATTTTGTACCTTCGCGGTGTTTAATAATTGTAATGGCACTGCCAGGTACACTTGGCTCTCAAGTGCACTTGGCTTCCAGGTGTACTTGGCTCTCCCAAGCGCACTTGACTCCCAGGTGCACTTGGGTCTCAAGCGCACTTGGCTCCCGAGTGCACTTGGCCTTCTCAAGTACACTTGGCTCCCAAGGCCGGGTAACCGCCCTTCATATATAATCACCTCTTGAAGTGCTTTTGGCACGCTAGCGATTATCTTACCAAAAACCATACAATTGAAATCTATATTACTTATTCCCGTTTGCAACCGTATCTACATGTATCCATCCATACGAGGACGTATGTCCTTACAAATCAATCGCTTTCAGTCACCAGATACGTTTTGGTCACAGGACTTCGTGATCTTGTTACTTTTTCAACGCATCACGATACTTACACCAAAAATAGACAATCAGTCAATTACACTCAATTGCACTCCAATGCCTCCAAAGAAGTCAATTAGAGGTCAATTACGCGTCGCTGACAATCGCGAGAGCAAGGAAACTCTGCGAGCATTGATGACAAGCAGCCAACAGATCCCAGTCGAAGATACTGCTGCGATCGATGATAATCTCAATGCCGATGATCAAGATCCGAATTCCGACGATGGTGATGTCAATCTCAAGCAGAAAAATACATGCGTCAGAGACGACAACGACAATGACATCGATCTCTTATCAATGATTACTGAAGATGATCACCGCAATATGGCTACCCATAATGGATTGATGCTGAAGCTCATATTCTAGAAACAAGCTGAAATGCGAGCCGAATGATGGGCCAAGAGTGACGCAAGAGCAGCCGAACGAGCCGAATGGGCTCGGGAGAGAGAAGCAGCTCGGGAACGAGAGGCTGCTAGAGAGCGAGCCACGGAGCAGGTTCACAGTAAGTCTGGAATCTTTAAGATGGTTGACCCTGAGCGATACTGCAGGGGTACTCCCGAATTGGATAACTTCATCAGTGTCCTCTGTGGGAACTTCGACTCACACCAACACCATTTCCCAAACGGCACACCGGATCAAATCAGGTATATCTTGAACCTACTCGGCAGTTGGAGTGGCTATAAGGATCCTTCGAAATGGAAAACAAAGATAGAGGACCCAGTCACTTGGGCCCAAAACTTATGGAATTTGAACTACTCTGCCATGAACGATTTCAACCTTTTCGTTGAGCAACTCAAAAAGACGTACAGCGACCCAGACCGTGTGCTGAACACAGCCATGCGGGCCTACCGACAGTTCGAACAGAGATTCCATGACCAGGAGGAACCAGTACAGGTATAAGCCAACTGGATGGGTGCCTTGTGCCGAGAAGCCGAATGGAACGAAGAACAGGACCCTAAGATGTTATACGAAATGGTCTGGATGGGGATGAAGTCTGGGTTACAATTACAGGTTAAACTCTTGACGACAAATGGGAGGTTTGGAAGCATCAACGAGCTTTTCGACCAAGCAGCAGCCATGGAATTCCAACCCGGACCAGAAAGGACAAGCGGGAGACAGCCTCAGCAGCAAAAGCAGCCAACGGACATGTTCCACAAGAGTGGCAAGTGGAGCTACCGACCATCCATCTCCGAGCCGGGAATCACCACTGGCACTGGTGACAAATCCGGCCAGCCTGGATCGAACAAACATCGCAAAACAGGCGGCGGTCAATCTAAGGCTTACCGCCAGCACCGTGGGTTTCGATGGAGGTCTTTGAAAGCCGACAATCCAGAGGTAAATGCATATGCTGTGGATCGCCGAACCACAAGACGAGTTTCTGCCCCAAATATTCTCGAGTTAATCCACCACAAGACCAGAAATTAGCCCCGGGTAGAAATGGAGGGCAACAAGTCAAATGACAGAAGTCGTTCGATAACTAGCAGGCAAAAAACTCATAAGCCTCTCTCAGCATCTAGCCTGGCAGGAGAGGTTCGACGAGGGCGAATTGGATCTGGAAAGGGTGGCAATGCAGGTGTTGATGGCGGCCATAGATAGCATACAACTACATCGGATCGCCTTGAAGCCAATGGTGGTGTTAGAGAGCTCAAAAGCTCTCATGTCAAGTGAGTACTTATGCGGCACAGCTAGAACAGACACATCACATATTGTCCATAAGGTTCTTATAAGAGATAGGAAGGGGGAAATGCAACTTGTGCGAGTACTTAACGATTGCGGTGCGATGTGCATCTTCATATCACTGAGATTAATCAAACGGCTTGGTTTACCGGACGAATCCCCTTTCGTCACGACTTTGGGACTTAATGGCCAGGTGATAGCTCACACTAGTGAGAGTCGAAAAACGGCGATCACGGTTCAATATTTGGACCACATATCACCGGTTCAGGAATCGCATGTGCTAGTTGTGCCCATGCAGGCTTACGACTTGGTTGTGGGATTGCCTTGGTTTCAGTTCAGGAATCCTGATGTCAATTGGCAATACGGTCGACTTTTGGCTCTGTGAACCCCAGGGGAAGCGGAAGTTGTGGCGGTGGACTGGGCAGACCAACCAGAATTCCTCGGGAATACACCAGAATCTACAGCTTGGGAGAAGACGTGTTCCGAAGGTGGCAGTACTTCGGATATTCAAATACTTGAAGCTACTGCCTTCGACGATCTATTGGCCAGAGGAGAGGTCATCGGGATATTCTTCCTAAGAGTGGAGGATTGTACAGGACTGCTGAGAGCGACCGTGAAAGGCATTGCCGAAGGAGGTGAGATTGGCTGCAGGTGCTGGACGGGCAAGCAGGGAGCAGCAGTGGTAGTTGCGGCAGAAGAGTTACCAACAATGCGGGGCTTGAATGACTGCTACCTGCTCGCCGAGTCACGAAGGGAGGAGGCGCGCCACGGTCATGCTCTGTTGCAATGGGTCGGCTGGTATCGCTACTCCTGGGAATTACTACCCTCCATCCGATGAACACACAGCTAATGAGTATAGATGGAGCTGCACCAGAGATGGTGCTTACAGACGATGGTGGCCATATCCCTGCCAAGTATCAGGAATTTGTGGAGGTCATTAGCAAGGCCAAGGCAGAGACGCTGCCATCACACCGGTTAAGTGACCATGAGATCGACGTGGAGCCCAGTTTTAAGTGACCATATGGGCGTATCTATAACCTATCGGAGGTCGAGTTGAGAACTCTAAAGACCTACATCAAGACAAACCTGGCCAATGGTTTCATCCAGCGGTCATCATCACCGGCAGCAGCGGCAATACTCTTTGCAAAGAAGAAGGACGGTGGCTTAAGACATTGTGTAGACTACCGTGCGCTCAATAAGGCGACGGTTAAGAACTGGTACCCACTCCCATTGATTTCAGAGATGTTTGACCGTGTTGGCAGTACCAGGATCATTATGAACCTTGATCATCACAGAGCCTATAACCATATTCGTATTAAGGAAGGTGACGAGTACAAGACGGCTACCTGAATCCGATACGGTCAGTTCACGTACAAGGTCATGCCATTTGGCTTGACGAACGCACCAGCTACTTTCCAGGCTTATATCGACAATTGTCTGCAGCCTTATATTGACGAAATTGCCGTATGCTTCCTTGGCGACATCCTGATCTACTCCACAAATGAGAAAGAGCATGACGAGCATGTTCGGAAGGTACTGGAATGACTCCAGGAGTTCGGCCTCGATTGCAATGCAGGGAAGTGCCAATTTGGGGTCTCGGAGGTCGGCTTTCTCGGCTTCGTCATCTCTGCTGATGGTGTCAGCATGGAAACAGATCAGATCGCGATGATCGAGGATTGGCCAACTCCCAAGTCGGTACGGGACATCCAAGTCCTTCTCGGATTCACGAACTTCTACCAAAGGTTCATCTGAAAAAATGCTAAGGTGACCCACCTGCTCACGGAATTATTCAACTCTGAGGGGCAGAGCAAGTGCAGTTAGCCGAAACAACCATCATATTGATCGCAGCCGATCAGGTCGAAATGGGAATAGACTCGAGAAGTCGAGCTGGATTTCCGGAAACTCAAAAAGGCCTTCACCGCTGCACCAATTTTGCAGCATTTCGATCCAGCCAAGCCCATAATCCTCCAGACGGACACCAGCGGCTTCGCGATTGCAGGTATTCTGAACAAAGTATAATGACTTAGGAACCCTCCAGCCAGTCAATTTCTACTCCCAATTATACTCTCCGGATGAGCAGAACTACGACACGTACGATCGGGAACTCCTTACCATCGTCAAGACCTTCAAGCAATGGCGCCACTATCTGGACGGCGCCCATCACACAATTCTGGTGCGGTGTGACCACAAGAATCTTGAGTATTTCCAAACTTCCAAAGTGCTCTCATGGTGACAAGCTAGGTGGTCGGACATTCTCTCGGCATACGACTTCATAATTGAGCACCTGGAAGGCACACAAAACCCCGCCGAAGGGCCATCGAGATGGCCCGATTATGAGATCGGCTACCAGAAGCCTGTCGGACAGCTTTTGGTGATACTGGCAGTTGAACCCTACGATAACCTCCTACCGGCGATAAAGAAGGCTCAGGCTACTGACATATTGGCGGTCGATGTCTCGGATACGCTAGTCGATAACTCAATAGACACAGCCATAGCTGAAGCCAAAGCCGAAGCTGAAGCCAAAGTCAAAGCCAAAGATATCAACCAATGGAGTATCGTTGCTGGATCTCTGACCTACGAGGGGAGGATATATGTCCCTGCGGACGATGTTCTCCGGGGCCAAGTGATAAGTCTCTTCCATGACAACTCTGAGTCCGGTCACTTTGGAGCTCTTAAAACTGCTGAGTTAGTCTCTTGGGATTTCTTTTGGCCAGCAATGTACGTGCACATAAGAAGGTTCATCAGCGGCTGCAAAGTATGTCACCGAATCAAGGCCCGGTGGCATGTCCACCATGGAATCAACATGCCACTGCAGCCACCATCATGGCCCTGGAAAGGCGTCACCATGGACTTTGTCACAGACCTGCCAGAGTCAACCGCATCCAAATATATGGGGATCCTAGTTATTGTCGATCAGCTGACCAAGATGGCGATCTACCTGCCCTGCAGAAAGGATGTCGACTCACCAGAGCTGGCCAGGCTCTTCTTCGAGCATGTGATCTGCAAACATGGCGTTTCCAATCACATCATCACCGATCGGAACACCCAATTCACGAGTCGTTTCTGGGTGAAAGTCTGCAGTCACATGAGTATGGAACACTGACTGTCGACCGCCTTTCATCTGCAGAAGGATGGCCAGATGGAACGGCAGAATCAGACAATGGTACAGTACCTCTGGGCTTTCTGCAACTATGAGCAGGATAACTGGATGAAGCTCTTACCATTGGCGGAATTTGCCTACAACAACGCGGTGCATGTTTCGACAAGGATGACACCCTTTTGGGCCAACTACAACTACCACCCGACGATGCAGTTCAAGGCACCCAAGGACTTAGTATGCTTGAAGTCAGAAGCCGAAGCAGATACCTTGGCAGCCGGGCTGGAGGAGACACACCGCACCCTGAGAGAAAATCTGTTGGAAGCTCAAGCCTGCTAAACGAAGTATGCCGGCAGAAAGGAAATAACGTTTGAGGTCGGAGATAAGGTCTGGCTCTCGACTTGCAATATCAAGACGGCAAGGGCGTCAAAGAAGTTAGATTACAAGTGCGTGGAACCATACATGCTGATTAACATTATCAATAAAAATGCTTACAAATTAGACTGGCCAAAGACGATGCGTATCCAGAACGTGTTTCACGTCTCCATGCTTGATAAGAACTTGCTGCCTGCTATCATCCAGCTGCCATCAGAACCGCAACCAACGATTGTCGATGATACGCATGCATGGGAGGTTGATCGGATTCTCGATTCCAAGCGACGCTACCGAAAGCTCCACTATCTCGTTCAGTGGACCGGTTACAACTACCTACGTATGAGCTGGGAACCGGCAGAGAACCTCGAGAATGCTCAAGAACTAGTCGACAAGTTCCATCGGGAGCATCCAACTAAGTCACGGCGATAATCGATAAGGTCAGAGTTACAGAGGATCACGGTTACGGAGGATCAGGGTTATGGAGGATCGGGAGGATTTGGAGCAAATGACACAGCTCCTCGAGTTTCCTTCTTTCTTCTCTTCTTATGGATTCGGCCCGGTATAAATGGTATCGGCACGGATTTTACCATCTGCCACTAGAGGTGGATTTCCCCGTGCACTGAATCCGCCATGAGATCACCGCGATGGTACCGATCGGTTGTGGAACTTATGCAGATGTACGAAGGCGTACACACCTTATCTTGTCTTTCATCATGTATATATGATGCAGCCCAGGGGGTATGCTGATAAAGAGGAGGATGATGTAATGGCAGTGCCAGGTGCACTTGGCTCCCAGGTACACTTGGCTCTCCCAAGCGCACTTGGCTCCCAGGTGTACTTGGCTCTGAAGTGCACTTGACTTCCGAGGCCAGGTAACCGCCCTTCATATATAATTACCTCGTGAAGTACCTTTGGTACGCTAGAGATTATCTTACCTACATACCGTACAATTGATATCTATATTACTTATTCCCATTTGCAACCATATCTATAAGTATCCATCCATACGAGGACGTATGTCCTTACAATAATGAAGTTAGAGAAGGCTCTTTTGAGTTTCTGGAAGGTCAATTCTGTATCTTTCATTCATTCCCATTTTTGTGCAAGTGTCTCTGTTTATTTTTTTCAAGATCTGCTTTATGTTATCTGATGCTTAGTTCAGGCAGAATTGTCCGCTTTGATTAATAACTCCATAAGTGAAACTGTCATCTTTACCTAGTCCCTGATTATTCTGCTGTAGAAGTTCTTGAATCTGAGAAGGCCTTGAATATCTGGGATTGACTAGGAAGTTTGCCAATCCTGAATGGTCACAATGGGTTCTGTTTCCATCCAACAACCATCAGGGGAGATGACAAATCCCAGGAAGCTGATATATGAAACTCAAAGTTTGTACATTACTACTGTGGAGTAAAGGTGGAAATCCTGAAATTACTTCAGCACTTGTCTTACATGCTGTTCATGCTATTCTTGAATTTGTGAAGAGATGACAATATCATCAATGTAATATGTGGCAAAGTCATCAATCCAAGATTACAGGTAGTCATCAATGTAGGCATAGAATGTCACTAGTATATTTGTAAAACCAAATGGAATGACCTTGTACTCAAACTAGCCATAATGAATTCTGGATGCCATATTGTACTCATTACCTTCTCTAATTTACATAAGATTGTAGACTCTACAAGCAAGGGAACTTCTAATATTGACCTTACCATTACCTCACAAGCTATCCTTTACGCAGATATCTCTTGGGTAGTTGATGACACTGTATCAACTGTCTCAGACGATACTACAATTCGATTTGACATTGTCACAGTAACTTAACTAGTCATCACCAACACCAACACCATGAGATGCAACTGGAATAAAACAGAGAGAGACTTATGTTCTGTAACAGTCAGTACTCTCTACCATACCTGACATAATATTGTGGCAATATCTCCATGTACCTCTGGCGTAATCAAATCTTAACAAATCAGCTGACCAGCTGGGAGACTTGATTCTTGAAGCTGTGAAGGACTCCACCTCTGCCCTACAGCTCAGAATCTATTCTAAACTCTAGTAGATACCACAATTGAATATCTTTCGAGTCAAGATTAACTGTACTCCGAAGAGGTTGAACAGAATACATCTTGATACATATTATATCAATTTCAAACTATTCAAAACTCATACCTTTGGGATAACCGTGCTTTAGAAACATCAATATGAGTTACATATATTGCAAATACACCAGGCAAGGAGATATGTACTGCCATTTGTTATACAACATCAAGGATATTTCAGAAAACACTATGTCTTACATTCTGCAAAACAATACCTGTTACATTTGAATAGAGATCTATACTTTTCCCTACTTCTATGTTCCCTCTCCCAGCAGTTACACCTCATCCTGCTGATGCTACCAACCAACTGATCTTCCCATCGATCTCATATACTCCTAAATCAATCAATCAGGGCCATTTTTATATCTGCGCCATATAAAGCTATCGGATCTAATAGACTTTCCTTTCACTCTTTCCGGCAGCCATATATGACAGCCGTATAATAATTTTCAAGTCCTGTTGCTATTTGTAGAACTACAGAATATTACTCAATCCAGTAGTGACAGTGATAGTTCTCAAACAGAGAAAACCTGATTATTCAATACCTAAGGTCTATCAACCTATTGACCTTCTCAAATACCTGCACAATATACTTGAGAAGCTGATTGCAAACCGACTTGCATATATGGTTAAGAAATACAAACTCTTACATAACGAACAAATAGGGGGATAAAGATAACACTCTGCGATTGATGCTGCTATGGCACTTAAACATGAAATTGAACAAGGAAATCAATCAAAGGAAATTACTACTGCCCTGTTTATGGTTGTCAGTAGGACATTCAACAATGTATTCAAAGACCACCTCCTCCAAGTCCTACACAATTGGGCTATCCAATACTAATCAATTTGTTGGTAGATCACTTTCTACCCAATCAAATCACTACACTCGTATTTGATGGAAATAAGAACGACCTTAGTCCTGTACAGATAGAATTTTCTTAAGGATTATCCACTTTTCCAATTCAATACCTCCTCTATCTCAATCTTCTATTTCATGAACTGACAACCCAACACTCCGACTCCTACACTCCAAGCTATATTGATGATATGGTAATAATTATTTATAGCAAATTACAATACTACAATAAACATTGACTTGAAGTAGCAGCTGCTCGAATACCCTTTAGATGGACTTAAAACATTAATGTACAATCTGGGAACTCAAAGTGAGAAATATTTAATTTTCACAATGAAGGGAATAGCAATGCCACAGACCATAAAACGATTTCCCTTCCTAATAGCACTACTATTACTCCTTGTACACAGTTTATTAGTCCATATATGATCAGGTGGATCAGTCTTTGGTTTGACAGGAAAATCAACTTCAAACAACATGCTATTCTAAAGGTAGTAAGTGGCAAATGAGCCCTTAGAGTCCTTACATCACTAGACAACACTGAATCAGGACTGATATCAGATGCTGTCCAATAACTATATAATGCCTGCATTATATCTGTCTGCTGTGTTGGATTGGAAATCTGGTGGAAACGGCTAGCAACTTACCAACAGAGGTTTGAAAATGTTGGACATATGGCCCTTCACTGTATTCTTGGAGTGGTCCGGGTATAACAAACAAGAGTCTTCTCCAATGAATCTGCCATTCCTCCAGTAGCTGTACAACTAAATAACTTGCAAAGAGAATGTGGAATTGGAAGTTTAATATTTCATGAAAAGCAATCAATCCGCCAGTGGTGTCCATCATTATTTACTCCATCCTATGAGATACCTGAGTCGAGTAATACAACTGGACCCTAGAAACAGTGGGACAGTATACCATAGAATGATCGCAAATATGAAGGCTGTTTAATGCAGATCTTTCAGGACAATAGTTGCAATTATGTAGTCACCATACTCACCTACTTAAGTGACTTTTAAACTGGATATGGGTTGCAAGCTTATGTAAGTCGCAACCATACTGATAGTTGTATTTGTAGCAAACATTGGCGTTACTAGTACAACTTTAAGTGGAGTTAGCTCTATTTGCAACTAACTATCGCAATTACGGATGGATTCACTTTGTCTATGGACAACACATGTTTACTCTAGTCTGAGGTCAAGGAGATTATATCAATGTGATTTGTCTGCAAGTTATATACCATTGCGCATGCTCCTTGCAAGTTTGTTACATCTATATACATTGGTATTCATTCTATCATCACTATCATTATACACAGTAACATTACCATATATACAGTATGTCTACAGATATTTCAGAGGTGACAATACGACTTGAGAGGTTGATTTGATGTGGCTTTGCATCTCTACATCGTCAAGAATAGTATTGGCAATGAACTGTGGAAAGTTCATACCATTGACGAACCGGTTCAGTTCAAACGAATCGGATCCTTGCTCAGCTATTCGCTACTAACCCTACCAATTCGGCCCACAATTGCAAACGAAAATAAGTATGCAAGTTCTCGTCCTATCGGCTCGATTCATAGTTCATTGTGTAGTTAACTTCAGGCGCTACAAGATGAATCAGAAATCTAGCTGATCAGGTAGGAACTCGCTTACCAATACTGGTTCGCAGTTGTGGAGTTTGGTGCGAGGTTGGAGTCGAACTCTGCAGTTTGAGTCAAATTTCAGATCGAATCCGGATCGAATACTGCTCGGTTCGATCTGCCATGAACTGATTCGCTTCATGGCCAATACTGGTCAAGGAATCTTCTCAACGCTGTATCGTTGTATTATCAATTAACTTATTTCCTTACCCAACTCAGGGTGATGTTATTGGAGTATATCAATGGCACATAGAAAACAAAACTAGTATCTATTTGGCAAATACATGTACAACTTGTGAAATTACAACAATAACAATTTGGATTGATGAAACCTTTTTCCCCCACAAGCGAGGGTCTCTTTCAACTCCTGCTCAATTATATAATATATTGTATTCCATATTTTCAACTGAATATGACTATTTACACTATAGTGAGTGTTAATATTCTTTTAAGTGGATGAAACCTCAGATATAAGATGAGCAGTAGTGCATATAGAGCCTCCGGCCAACCCCATATAGGCATTGTCTCCGGATGCTGAAACAATACTGACCATTGAAGAGATAGCATTTGGCAATCTACTATGGTATGAATTTGTTGGCAGTACAAATGCTAAATATAATATATGACTGGGAATCTGAAGATTGAAAACACAAAGTAATTGGTATGATATATATCCTTACAATGATTTATAGGCAGATCACGTCAATGTCTGGCATTGTGAGACATCGTCACCCATATCCAATGATTTCTCATTAGTTCTCAATTCTGTCCTATTCTTCGGGTAGCCCACATTGTCTTGTATGTTAATTGACCATTGAATTTGTTGATAGGAATATTAATAGTATAGAATAAGGTGGTCTGGTATATTCATAGATAATTGATATCATTACAATTGTTGGGAGGCATTGAGATATGAAAATGTCGAGTTGATCTGGCAACTCTAGAGAATTCTGTCATGGCTATACGAATTGCAAATATCTCCAAACATAGTTATTCGCTTCTATATCAATTCAAACAATACCTCTCACATGACTTTGAAAACTTCCATACTGCTTCCACCTGTGGCAGCAGTCTGATAGCTCTCATCTAGATCAGATAACAATTTCATAACGTTCTTGAAACTGTCGGCGATGTGGTTCATTCACCATACTGTAAATACATCTCAGTGGAGATATTAATTGACAACCGGCCGATAGATATCTCTGATCTAATTAGACGTCTGATATCCAAATATGTTATGGATTCTGTATACAGTATTGCCAACCTGAACCCAGAAAACCAAAACAACCACTACCTGAATCAAAAGACTGGTTGATGACTCACAGTATGCATGTTTGCAACATTCAAGGGCACTACAAATATCTCTGTAATGGTTTCACTTGATCAAGAGCATGATCCACCTATGATGTCAAACACAGTTGGCCGAGTTGAATAGAGTTCCATAGGTGATGTGAACAGAATCAAGGTCAGTCAGTCAGGAATTTCAAACGTGAGATAGTAGAAGGTGCTGGATGGCAGTATACATTTCCAATCACACTGTGGAATGAAAGAAATTATACCAAAGAGTCATTAGAAATAGGACCAATGAAATCATCGACTAATATTATGTTAACTTACTGGTACATTGACAAGGCAGGCGAACAAAAATGAATCACAGAAAATGATGATAATATCGATATTATATCAGAACAATATTATCAGTATTTATAATGGCAGTACCAGGTGGACTTCGTCTCGTAAGTTCACTTGGCCACCGAGACCAGATAACCACCTTTCATATATAATCACCTCATAAATTACTTTTTGCACGCTGATAATCATCTTACTTTCGTACTTCCTTCCTTGCTTTACAATTGATATCTTTATCACTTATTCTCGTTTGCAATCATATCTACATGTATCTATTCATACCAGGATATATGTCCCTATACTATTATTGCTTTTCAGTTACCAGATACATTTCACTTATGGGATTTCGTGATTTCTTTACTTTTTCAACGCATCAGGTCTACACCGAGAACTAACGCTAGATTGTCAATACAAGATAAGTAATCATCCTATTGAGTTGATTGACAGTAGTAACAAAGATTTCGAAATTATTCGGATGTCAATCGTACTCAAGGGACGTATCACCGGCCCTTGTAGCCCCCTCTGAGAAGACCTCAAAATCCGTTCAATGAGATCAATCGCATATGTAGAGACGATCGATGGCAATCCATTGATCAGCTCAAGGACTAGCGATGCGTTGATCTACATTGATACGTATCGATTTATCAGTTCTACAATAATTACCTCTGAATACGTCGGTTCATTGACGATCCAGTCTGGCGAGAGGTTACCAACAATAAATGTGTTTAATTAAGTATACTTGACGATTACCTTCTTTTGATCTGAAGCGTAATTGACGATTACCTTCTCCGACCTGAGTGGATGCTCTGAAGTGCTCTTGACCATTCCCTCCTACAATATGGGGGGAAGCTCTGAAGTGCACATACAGAGATTGATTGCACAAGCACAGAAGTATATTTACAGAGAAAGACTACCGATGGACAGAATCAACGCCAATACTTCACTGTGTTATTCCACCACATAGATGAGAAAAGAAGTCAGATTCATCTCACATTGTTCACGAATATATCAATCAATACCTGATCACAAATACAATCTACATTACCCCTGAATGATAATCAATCAAGTTACCAATCATCGTTCGAGAAATCGGCAATGCCATATGAGACAGCAATGACTATCAACTGCACCATGCCGATTGCTATTGTCATGAGAGGCATCCAAGTCAGGAGTAAATTGATTCTCAATTGAGAATGTACGATCCTTCGCACATTGACAGAGCGGTCTTACCTCTAGGTGGGATGGATCTGCTCTTCATCGTATCCCTAGGCGGAACATACATAAACTTGGTTGTGTCCCTATGTGGGTCTGACCTCAACTTCATGTTATCCCTGGGCGGGATGGATGGCCACTTGGCCATCGAGACAACTTCCGGTGGAAAGACCACTGGCAGCGGAGTCTCATAATGCTCAAGCTGCAACGGCAGCTCAGCATACGGGACAAACCAGCATTCATCACAACCTCGAGCCTCCATGGCAGCGAGATCATATCTGCAAGAGAAAGTCAAAAGACTAGGCTCTCAGTTCAGCATTCATCCCACCTTTGTTGAGAGCAAAAGAATGAATTGTATGATTTGTCTACCGTACAGAGAAAGAAAGTTGAGCTCTACATATACTAGAATGGCATCATGCCCAGGACCTCTCGTATCTGAAGCCGGATATCTGGAGCCATATGTTGTGCTCAGGTCTGGGTCCCTTGGTCCGAGGTTGGGCCTGAGGTCCGGAAAGGTTCCAGCTATTCCTCCATATGACGTCGAAGTTCTCCAAGCTAAGCCCCGAGCAGTGATATCAGTCTACTGACATCAACACTGTCCCTTTAGCCCTTGAGCCTCGACAGGCATACAAAGAAAACAAACAAATAGTTGAAGTAGAAAGAAATTCTCCAAATCCATATCCATATCCATATCCTTCCAAAGCTATCCTGAGTCTATATCCTTCCAAAGCCATTCCGAGTCCATCTAGTGAAGTCCAATATCCTTCACAAATTCACTGAGTTTCACTCCTCCGAGGGCCTTAGTAAGGGCATCGGTAAGCATATCTATACCTGGCACATTCCTGATCTCGATTTCAGCCTTTGCAATGGCTTTGTAGATCGAGTGATATCGGAGTTGGAGGTGTTAGCTTTCAGACTGGAAATTTCCAGAATTGAGTATCATGACACAATTGAGGCCATCATTTAAGATGCTCCGTTTGATACTCTTATCATGCCTGAAATCGAGGCTGGGCTTGGAAATAAGGTCACAGAGCCAATCGTGTTGAACCTTGCCATATGCGCTGGCAATTATCTCAGCCTGTATGGTCGATTGGACTACTACTGTCTGCTTCTGCGATTTCCAAAGCACAATATGCCGAGCACATAAACTATGATTCCCGAGATTGACTTGCTTGAGTCGGCATCTCCCTCCAAGTTGCCATCGGGGAAGGATGTCCTTCACTCTGAGTCATGTCCAAGTTGGCCAGTTCAGGTAGAATCGTAGATAGTCGACTTGAAGTCGGAGGTACTATAAAGGTAGTGGAGGAGATGTCTTACAGCTTCCCAGTACAAAGTAGAAGGTCGGGCTACATATCGGTCCAGTACCGTGATCGTGGAGGCTATCTCTGACCATATTCTGAGGGCAGCATAGAGGATGGAGCCGATAGCCTTCTTGTAGATTTCAGGGTGAAACAGCTCTGCATCAGATTTTATGGCATCAGGTTTTATGGCATGGAGTTTGGAACTGATCTCCATAGGGGTCAAGTGCTTTCTTGAGTTGGTTATCTCGAACCTTTCGAGGACTCGATTGATGTATCCGATCTGGTCGATGGTGATTGACTGCTTTTTGCGGTCTTGAGTGACCGTTTCATCAAGATACTCAGACTTGCTGTGTATGGGTATACGGCCTGCAGCTTTGAACCTCTTGTATAGTTGATTAGAGATTGAGGTGACATATTTCAGGTTGCTGATAATCATGATTTCATCTACATATATGGAGATGAGTACACAATCTGATTGGCAGAGCCTGCTACCAAAGAATAGGCTGGAGGTGGCAATCGAGGCTTCGAGTCTGAGGTCAACAATACTGAAGTCATATACTTTCTCCAAGTACTCTCGGTTTACCTGCTTGATACCATAGAAGATCTAGTACAACTTGATCAATGGTCGATCTCGGCCATACAGAATGGGCCAGTGACCTTCTGGAAGGTGCATGTATAGTGTCTCATACAGTGGATAACTAAGGAAGACTCTCGGTATGTCTAACACTACAATTTCAAGGTAAGACCTTGCCGCCAGGCCAAGGGCTCATCAAATTGAGGCCGAATCAACAACCGGAGATGTGATCTCAGTATAATCTCCGGTTTTCTGGAGGTCTCCACGACCCACCAGCCTCACTTTGCCTTGATCAATCTCGCATTTGCCTGCCGATTCCTCCCCATCACCCATCGGCTCTCGATCAGACTAGCTCCATCCGGTACCTTCTCCACATACGTAAAGACTCCATGGCTCGCCATACAGTGCATCTCTTTATCCAATACTTCTTTCTATTTGCAAGAGTCGTCTGCATCCAGGGCTGCACGGTAGTTTTTTGGCCCTGGCTCAATCATCATTATGTTGCTAACCTTGGTACTTGAACTTGAACTGGGGTCTTAATCTGTGCTGCGAGTCCTCGAGGCCGGTCCATCTCTCCTGGTATGAGTGACCCGGGAAGGGGCTGCTGGAGCAGGGGCTGGAGTCGACTCGCAAGTATCGGGTGGTGGTGAGAGGGTGTCATTGTCGGAGTCAATCAGGTTCGTGGCCTCGGTCTTAAGTGGTCGAGTAGCTTCACTTGGTTTTTGGGCCGCCGGTCACTGGGCCACCAGACTCGGAGTTCATTTCATAGTCAGGTCGTCATTCCTTTGTTCTTTGGCATGCTTGAGGGCAATGCTTGGCTGGTTGGGAGTCTTATGGAGCTCGAAGAAGAGTGTACCTTGGTCATACTTGATATCACAGGCATTGAAAACTTGTCCAGAGTGGATATCCATTACTCGATTCTGGGTTGCAATCTCCGAATATCTGAGTAGCACACAATGGTGTGCATGGTTATCTACCTTCTTCCTTACATCTGCATGGATCCAAGTATATGCCAAGCCACGAAACATATGAAGGTGAGAGATGTCCAGCTTTCGTCGAGTCCATCTTTCATATGGAGTCGAGTTTGGCACGGGGCGGATCGAGAGTCGGTTTTTTATATATTCTGCTGTAGCCACGGCTTCCATACTCTCCACCTCCATCAACTCGAATCTGGCACACCTTCATCTTTGAGTGTCAGACCTCGGCCTTCGCTAGATACTCCTTGAAGCAGGCTGTGGACTCAGACTTGGCCTTCATCAAGAAGACCTCGGTGTTCCTCGAGTAGTCATCGGTGATTATGATGATGTAAAATATATCCTATCATGGTTGTGGTCTGCATTGGCCCGATCACATATGAGTGCACCAATCTGAAGTATCGAGTGTGAGGCTTATCCTCAGCGGTCAAGACCTTGAAGGACTGCCTGAACATCTTGCCTTTAATGCATGTATCGTAGGTGCAAGTCGAGTGGCTTCTGGTGTATAATTGGATGCCTTCGACGGTGTTCTGAAGTCGCTTGATAGATGGAAGGGCCAGGAGTACGAGTCATGCATGTCAAAGTAGGATATTCTTGTCGTTCATCACTGCCTGAGTACTAGCCCCCACAGGATTTGAGGTCTAGATCAGGGCCGAGTTCAAGGTTACTGCTGAGTTCACTGTCGAGTTCGAGGCTACTGCTGAGGCCGCTGCCGAGATCATGGTTTGCAGTATGTAGAGGATATTGGAAGATGCTGGAAACTGGCAGAGAGTGGTGGAGCCTATGCAGGCCATCACCTCTGTGGCCGAGAATTCAAACACAACTTCCTTCTTTGTCAATTGGGTAATTCTCAGTAACTTGTTTGAATATCATCCAGGCACATAGAGGCTGTGTTGATTGGTTATCTTTGCAGACTTCATTCCATGCCTTTCAATAAGGAACATGAGGGTTGAAGAGCCTTCAGTATCGATAAGGTTATTATTCGCTGTCTTAACTTTGTGCTCCCCTTTGGCCAACTTGTTGAATGACTCAAATAGGTGGCAATTGTCAGTTACGTGGTTGGTGGCTCCTGAGTCGAGAATCCAATAATTCGAGGCTGAATCCGAGCCTATATCTATTGTTCTGACTGTCAGCTCGGCGGCAGAGAATAGGTAGGACTCAGAGTCAGTATTTGAGGCTAGGTTAGCACTATTTCTTTGGTCCTTCTTATTGTATAAGGTTAATCTAGTGTCCCACTTATCTTTGTTGGGGCACTCGAACTTCCGATGGCCCTTCACACTGCATCCATAGCACTTACTGAGAGGGTCCTCCGGTTCGCATTTCTCTTGTTCAAATTCGAGTTAGAGTTCGTTGAGACATGTTTCCATTTACCGAGGCCAAGACCCTTCTTGATAACAAATTGGAATACATCGGGTGCCAGGTTTCAGTTTCATCGGAGACGGGCCTCAAAGCTAAGGAGGTACGGGATAATATCGGTTGCCTTCTCTGCCTTTCCATCCAATTCCAGGGCTGACAGGTAATTCAACCATTCTTCTGTCTTTGGAAGGTTGGACGTAATGGAGAAGGCTCTCCACACATTATCAAGTGGGATATTGCAGGTTACTAGATCTCACATGATCGCATCTTGAGCTGCGATCTACTCTGAGACACTCGAGTACAATTTGATTTTGCAGGTCGCTAGCATTTCTCATTAAGAATTGCCATCGAGCTTGATGATCTCTTGGGAGTCAGCCTTGATCTTATCTCCAAGGGTTTTCGACTCCTTGATCGACCAGTATTCTGGTTGGAGGGCTATATCGATGGACTTGATTATCTGTCCCTGAGCCTGCCTGTTGTTCATCTCCCAAGTCGTCCAGTCCTAATTGAAGGCTTCGAATCGGCTCAGGTAGTTCAGGTGATCAGATTCGAATTGAAAGTCGAGGTCAGGACTACATGCATCACGCCATACGAATTTTTGAGTCTTTGTGATACTGGTGTCGAAGCTGAGATTGAAGCTAGTATATTCAGGGGTCTTGGGACTCACATATCACCGGTGACATACTTCAAGATGCCATAAGTGGCAAGGAATACTTCCATCTGGATGGCCTACTGCCGATATTTCCGCTCATTGAGTCTGACGGAATCAGAGGACATATCGTTTGGTGGTTCTGCAAGTTTTGGGGGGGGGAGGAGTGCTCGAGGTCGGTACTCGAGACTTTCAAAGGTGCTCAAGGTCGGTACTCGAGACTTTCGGTGTAGGGTGCTGGTTCTTGAAACAATTTACACTCAATGTAACTAATAGATGTAGATTTCAACTTGAACGAAGAAGCGCCGGGCTCATAACCTGTCGAGAGTAAAAGAATAAACTGTCCGATTTGCCTACTGTACAAAGAAAGAAAGTAAAGCTCTATATATAGTAGAATGTTATCATGCCTGGGACCTCTCGTATCTGGAGCCGATCATCCGAGGCCGGATATCGTATTCAGGTCGGAGTCCTTTGATCCGAGGTTCGGCCCCAAGTCCGCGAAGATTTCGGCCATTCCTCCGAGTGGCATAGAGGTTCTCCAGATTAACCCCCAAGCAGTGACATTAGTCTTCTAGCGTCAACAACTTCGGGCCTTGACGGCAGCGAGATGATGTCTGCAAGAGAAACTTACAAGGCTAGGAAACAGCATTCATCACAACTTCGAGCCTCGATGGCAGCAAGATGATGTCTGCCAGAGAAAGCAGAATGTCTACTCTCTTGGTTCAATATTTCAAAAGTTTGGTACCGGTTAACGAATCGGGTGTCTTAATTGTACCCATCAGGGAATACGACTTGGTTTTGAGATTACCTTGGTTCAAGGCTCAAAACCCAGATATCGGGTGAAAAGCCGATCAACTCGTGGTATTGCAAACTCCTAGATATCTGCAGGCAATGAATGCGAATCGCAATGTCACCCCACATGGGGATAGCAATGGAACTTCTCAGGGGCGCGGTGGTAAGCCTCCAGACCTTGATTTCCTTGGAGCACCCGTATTCAACAACCTTCTTGAGTGCAACAAGGTCATTGAGGTATTAATCCTACTGTTTGGAGAGTGAACCGGCTGCTGGGAGCATGATGGAGCGAGACCTGAGGTGAGGAACTCCGATGCTGAATGGGTGAGCGGGGAGCAGCAGTCGTATTTGCGGCAGAAGAGTTACCCAGTGAAGGTGCTTGAATGACTACTACCTGCTCCCCGAATCAGAATGGAAGAACTGCACGATGGGAGTTCCTATTGAGGGTAACTCATTATGACAAGGGCTCCTGATTTCCGCAACAATTATCGCTCCATCCATTGCATTATCAACTTAGCTAATACAAGTGGAGCAGGCACAGCGTTGTGTACAATATAGAGGCCAATAAAGGTGAGATGACAGATGTACCGACAGCACAACTGGATATCCTGACCAATAGATGCTTGGGCGATACATGAATTCGGACCGGAATGGCCGAACGATTGGCTTTGTGATTCGTCCCAGATGGCCGGATCACCGACTGATTTTGTGCAGGGATAATTGGTTAATTTGTTAACTGATTGGTATCCGGATAGCTGGATCATCAAGACGGAATGATTTCTTCCTTATCGGATCATTGATTGGAATGATGTTATGCCTGATGTCACAAATCGATCATGAATTTGAAATGATTTTATGCCCTGGTGGCCGGATCAATAGGGAATATAGAGAAACCATTGGCCTGATTGGCCGAATCTTGGATGTTGATTTCGATATGATATATTTCGGATCGTAGATATGCGATTCTAGGAAAAGCTTGCAAGGCGTACGATGAGGGATGATGATTGTGTGGAATCTGATCTTAGATCAACTATTGTAGAGGTCAGTAATGAAGACTCGATAAGGCTTACAGAATCTCAGCAGAACCCACTGCATATAGGTCAAATGAGTGCAATTGCACATTCCAAAACAAATGGCAATCGAAAATGTCATATCAACAAGTCAATCGATGGGAATTGATGAGAATCGATACTGCATTCACCGCCCACATTTAGTTGTCGATGGAGTGGCGACCTGAACAAGAGGGGAATGACAGTTCTGCAATCCAATAAACTGCTACTATAATGAAATCCGTACCAGAAGTGCTGGAACGAAAACCTATCAAGCTGCAGATGTCAAGTGCATCTGGCCTCATAAGTGGACTTGGCTTGCAGGCGTACTTGGACTCATGAGTGGACCTGGTTCTCAGTTATGCTGGAAGTCAATGAGTTCTTATTGGCATGGCCCGATTATGAGATCAGATATGAGAAGCCTGTTGGATGGCTCTTCGTGACCCTAATAGTTGAACTCTAAGAGGACCTCCTACCGGCGATTAAAATGACCCAGGCTACTGATCGACTTGCGGTCGACATCTTGGATATGCTAGTCGATAATTCAATGGCCACAGCCAATGCCGAAGTTGAAGCCGAAGATGATAATCAATGCAGTGACGTCATTGGAGCTCTGACCTAAGAGGCAAAGATATATATCCCTGCCGACGATACTCTTCACGGTAACGTGATAAGTTCCATCATGACAACTCTGAGTCTGGTCACTTTGGAGCTCTTATAACTGCTGAGTAAGTCTTTAGTGATTTCTATTGGCCTGCAATAGATGCACACATAAGGAAGTATGGCAGCCGCTGCGAAGTAAGCCAACAATATCAAGTGCAAGTACACCGACAAGGCTGGGAGCTAATGAGCAGTCAACGTCGATACTATTGGTCTTCATCACCAAATCGGAAGCACCACCGAATGCATCGAATGTGAACTGGCTGCTATCCTTAATGGATGAATGAGAAGGCTACCACGATGAACCTTCAGAGATGAAAGCACAAACATACCGAATTGCATGGTAACTATGACCTTGTACGGAATGCTCACAAATTAGATATATAAATACACAATACACTCTGCAACTGGCCTTTAATTGCCAGAGAACTGAACGAAGTCACGACGATAATTGATTGACGTCACCACAAAGTGCTATACTTGGAAGAGTATGGTCTGCGCAAACATAATACTTTCATAGATTTGGAAGTTGAAGGCATAGAGAATAACTGCCTTGATATATATGGAGCGGAAGTATACTTGATTACTGTGTGAGTACAACCTTATGGTACACTTACAGGTTATATACCACAACTCGAATAAGCATGTATGAATATATTTCGACATCTCATGAGTGCTATCGAAGGCTGAGCGAGGAGGATACAAGTCAACCAATCTGAAGCAGAACAACTGTGGTTAGTTGAATCTCGATAACCGATATACGTGTCAATCTGGAGTCTATTGGTGAGACACATATGATCAGACTATCACCGATCAGGTCTACAGTATACTTGGATATACGAAAGTACAGAGACATTAAAATCATCCGAATTCAAGAAGATCTCAAGAGCATCCACAAAGACCAAGATAGGTATATCATGCAATTATACTAGTTGACTGCTGCTGCCATACATTATGAGCCACGATGGCCTTATCCCTCTGATAAGTTCACGAATACGTTTGACAAAAGAAATCAAATAGACAGAAGTCAATTCCATCACCGATTCGAGCATCACCGAGCCAACACCACGGAGATTAATTGCTTGAATTCGGAGAAACTCAAAGTCCACTGGGATATTTGGAACCATGGACTTGCTAGCCTGTTGATGGGGTGGGCTTGGAATAAGACCTGCTGAAGGAGTGGCTTCAATTCAGAGGTGGACTTGGAGGAATCAGGGTCAATTGGAAATATTCTTCTTGCTTTCTACTTCTATTCGTCTCTTCATTTCTTATAGATCATGGTCCAGTATAAATATCATCGGCCTAGATTTTACTACCTACTACTGGAGCTAGATTTCCCCGTACACCGGATTCGCCATCACGCTACTGTAATGTTACTGATTGGTCATGGTACTTATACAGACATACAAATGCATACACACCTTATCTTGCCTTTCTTTATGTATATATGTGTTGCAGCCTAGGAGGTCTGCTGATGAAGATTTGGATGCTGGAATGACAGTTCCAGGTACGCTTGGCCTCGTAAGTGCACTTGGCTACTGAGGTACACTTTGCTGCTAAGTGAAATCGCAATGCCAGGTGCAGTTGGCCTCGTAAGTACACTTGGCCCTGTAAGTGCACTTGGCTCGCAGGTGCACTTGGTCTTGCAAGTGCACTTGGCAGCCGAAGCCAGGTAAGTGCCCTTCATATATAGTCACCTCGCGAAGTGCTTTTGGTACGCTAGCGATTTCCTTACTTACTTTACCTTACAATTGATATCTTTATCACTTATTTTCGTTTACAACCGTATCTATAAGTATCCATCTATACGAGGATGTACCTCCTTATACTATAATTGCTGTTCTATTAGCAGTTATATTTCACTCACAGGATTTCGTGATTTCTTACGTTTTCGACGAATCAGATCTACACCGAGAACTATCGTGAGATTGTCGATACAAGATAAGTAATCATCCAATTGACTTGATTGATAGTAGTAGGGATGATTCCAACATGATTTCAATGACAATCGGTTTCGAAGAAACATGTCACCTCCCATGATACGTATACCGGGAACTCCAAATGTTTCAATTAACAATCTACAATGAGTATCATAACTAGAATGATGAATCAGGGTAAGCATATTTGTCAATCCATTTAGTTGACTGTCACAGAGGCGATTCCGAAGTCAATTGACTACTGCAGGGACCATTCCAAGGTAATTCGGAGGTCAATCGATTCAAGAGTTGCATTACCGACTGCGATTGTTATACATTCACACATATACTCTCACGATCTATAAGTATCGAAGCTTGATAAGTACACATAAATCAAGTTAACTGAATATAGCAGAGACGATTCGGGGGTTAATTTATCCGGAGAAATACATCGCCGTCCATTATGGACACTTCTGAGTAGACCCTCAAATGTATCAATGACCCTTATGGCTACTGCTGAGTTGACCTCGAAGTGCGTTAAAAGATATTCCTCGCCCACGAACAGAAGATCGAGACAAATCGAACATAATCGAACATGAAGTACCAGTGATCATTTAAGAATGACACTCTCACATGTCGATTCATTATTTCTACGATACCTCTTTTTCAACTAATCACAACTCGTAGTCCATACAGATTATCATCGCTAGAGCAGTGATTCGAGATACGTATTCCATCTGTTTGATTGATTGATGTGAGCAGAGTAAATTCCGAGACGATTCGGATGTCAATAGGCCCTGAGATATTCATGAGCAGTCTGATGGCTATACCACGAAGAAGTCCTTGAAGAACGTTTGACAAAGGCATTCACATACGATCGATTGATCGAAACTAGTCAGAATGCCATCGAGGGCAACCTATTCAGCAGCACGAAGTACTAGCGAAGCCTTCATCGACATCCACTATACACATCGATTTATCGGTTCAACGATAGTGACCCCTGAACAGTTGAACAAGCTGAGCAGAAGCTCTCAAGTACACTCAATGATTACCTTCCTCCGATCTGAGTGGAAGCTGTGAAGCTCACTTGACAATTACCTTCCTCCGAACTAATTGGAAGCTCCAAAGCGCACCTACGACGCTTTAACATCCACGAACAAAGCTGCAAACTCACTTATGCAGTGTCGGCTTTACTCGGAAGTATACCTATGCAGAGCAACAATACAAGCATGGAAGCACACTTACTGAGAATTATTACATGAGAACGTAACTGCACTTACGAAGAAAGACTATCGATGGCTCAGAGTGGGAAGTTTAACTCCGAATGTTCTGAAGTGTATCAAGCAGATCAAAATCGATACTTCATTGTGTGATTCTACAAAATGGATGAGCAAAGTGGCCGGATCCGTCTCACATCGTTCATGACATGCTTGTACGAGATCGACACGGTGAGATGCAGTGCATTCGGACTCAATCGACCGCGGTGTGATGAGCACCTTTATGATCCGAAAGCTGTTCAGGTGACTCGGACTAACGTTATCATACGAACCGATATTCATCTCCATCTGGGCCTTGATGCGCAGGTGGTAATATCTGCGAAGGAGATTCAAAAGATGAACATCACGGTTCAGTGCTTTGAGCATCTTTCTGGTCTCGAGGTTGCTCAGGTGACTCGGTCTACCACTACTATATGAACCAGCATTCATATTCACCTGGGCCTTGATGGACAGGTGGTGATGTCTGAGAAGGAGAGTTGAAAGACGGGCATCTCAGTTCAGTATTTTGAGCACTTAATTCCGGTTGATGAACTGGAGGTGCTGGTCATACCTATGGCATACGATCTGGTTCTAGGCTTACCTTGTTCAAGGTTTGGAACCCTGATGTCGACGGTACATCCAGTCGACTTCTAGCCGTGCGGATCCCTACCGGAGAAAACAGATTAAAGACTGCAGACTCAAATGGGCCCATGGGACAGGCAGTCACCCAGGTGATGTCGTAGACTCCACAGGCCAAGGGCAGGGTTCTAGACATATATCTGCTTTGAGCCGCCACATTTTAGAGTCTTGTAGCTATCGACGAGATTCTAGAGGCATTCTCCAGACCACCTGGTGATTGCGCAGGATTGCTGGGAGCTCCTATGGAAGGCACCACCCATATGGCAGAAGCCTCTGGAGCTGGATGGGTGAGCAGCAGCAGTGGTAGTAGTTGCGGAAGAAGAGTTATCAACAATGTGAAGCTTCAATAACTGCTACCGGCTCACCGAATCACGAAGGGAATACTGGATGGCACGGGTTTTTCCATTGATGATAACTTGCTACGACAAGGACTCCTGAATTCCCACCTTCGCTTCGATCTTAAGATTATAAATACAAAGCTAATGAGTACTGATGGAGCATCGGCACCTGAAATGAAACCTACAGATAATTATGGCCATATCCCTGCCAAATATCAAGAATTCGTGAAGGTCTTTAGTCAAGGCAGAGATGTTGCCACTATACCGATCAATTAACCATGCGATTGACCTGGAACCCAGGCACAAGCAGCCATAAAAGTGTATCTATAACCTGTCGGATGTCAGATTGAGACCTCTAAAGGCCTACATCGAGACAAACCTGACCAATAGTTTTATCCTGCAGCCATCATCACCAGCGCCAATATTTTTGCAAAGAAGGATGGGAACTTAAAACTCTGAAGTTGACTACCGAGCTCTCAACACGAGCACAATCGGAAATTGGTACCCCTTCTATTGTTCTCGGAGATTCTTAACAATATTAGCAGCGATAACAAATGGCTGCTGGGGGAATGGCACTTATTGAGCCACGGAAGAGCCACGTGATTCAGAATTGTCGAGTGTAGAGTGCAACTTGCCAATATGGCGATATAAGGTTGCGTTTTAAGTCCATACTTTTCTTTAAGAAACACTTACTTTAGAAGAGATTCTGCAAGACTAGCAATTGAATGCAGATACAGATGTATAAAGTCTCAATGGCAATCCAAATCGTCTTATCAAAGAGAGAATTGATGGGAATCAATGAGAATCGACACCACATTCACTGGCCGCATTTAGTTGTCGATGGAGCATTGACCTCAAAAAGATGGGAATGATCGTTACGGAAACCGACAAACTGCTACTTCAAATGATATCCGCACTGCAAATACTGAAATGACTCACCTTTACCACTGCAATGCACCCATCATGCTGCAGATGTCAAGTGCACCTGGCCTCGTAAGTGCGCTTGATCTTGTAAGTGCACTTGGCTCGCATGTGCACTTGGCCTCGTGAGTGTACTTGGCCTCAGGTACGACTTCACTATCGAGTATCTGGAAGTCAATGAGATTTTATCGGCATACAACTTCACTACAAAGCTCCTGGAAGGTACAAAAACCCCGCTGACAGCCCGATTATGAGATCTGCTATGAAAAGCCTATCGGACGGCTCTTGATGACCCTGACAGTTGAACCCTATGATGACCTCCTACCAGTGATAAAGATGGTCCAGACTACTGACCCCTTGGCGGTCGACATCTCGGGTAAGCTAGTAGATAACCCAATAGCCACAGCCAAAGCCAAAGCCAAAGCCTAAGCCTAAGCCAAAGATGAAAGGCAATGGAGTGTTGTCGCTGGAGCTCTGACCTATCAGGGGAGAATATATATCCCTGCGGAGATATACTTGGCGGTAAAGTGATAGGTTTTGTTCATGACAACTCCGAGTCCGATCACTTTGGAGCTCTTAAAACTGTTGAGTTATTCTCAAGGGATTTCTATTGGCCTACGATGGACACGTACATAAGGAAGTACGTCAGGAGCTGCGAAGCAATACAAATCAGCTGTCAAGATGTCAACCTACGCGAATATGAATTGGCTGCAATCCTTAATGGATGTATGAGAAGATTATCGCGTTAGACGTATGATAAGGCTACCATGTCGGGGCTTCAGAACCGAGAGCGTGAATGCACCGAATTACATGATATCTATGACCTTGTATCCAATGCTTACGAATTAGATATATCAACGAATTAATATACTCTGCAATTGGCCTGTATCTCAGAAGAGCACCAAATAAAGCCATGATAATAATCGATTGACATCGCCGCAGATAGTGGTGATCAACTGTATCAGTCTAGATATTAGCCTGTGACTCCTATAGCTAGCTTCGGAAGGGTATGGCTTATGAAAACCTACTGCTTCCGTGGATTCAGAAGTCAAAGGCATGGAAATCAGAGAATGGCTACCTTGATGCACTGGAACCAAAGCATACTTGATTACTTTGTTAGTACAACCTTATGGCACACTGACGAGTTAGATACCGCAACTGGTATGAGCATGAAAGAATGCATGTCGACATATGATAACTGCAATCCAGGGCCGAATGAGGCCAATACAAGTCAGCCAACCACCACAGCATCTGCAGCAAAATGGCAATGGAAATTTGAATGCCGACAACCGATATACGAGTCTACCTGGAGCCAATCGCAGATACACATATCAATACCGAGAGCGGAGGCAATCACCGATGAGGTCTGCCATGTGCTTGGATATACAAAAGCACATTTAATAAATCATACGAATTCGAGAGCTCTCAAGAGTAGCAGCTATGACCAAGATCGGTACATCATGCAATTATACTAGTTGACTGCTGCAGAAAATCAAGACTGGCTGCGATGGCCTTACGCTCAGATGACATTCAGGAACCCGTTTGATGAAAACAATCGTATACAATTGATCGATTAGTCAGAAGTCGAGGTGTTAACTATGATATATCGATGCCGAATGATGCCCGCAAGTTGGTCAATAGCATTTGCTGATTCGAGCACCACTGAGCTAGCACTATATGGATCAATTATGTGGATTCGAAAATAGACTTGAAGGATTCAGGGTCGATTGGACATTTCCTTCTCTTGTCTTTGTTCTCATCGTTTCTTATAGATTTCAGTCCGGTATATATGGCATCGGTATGGGTTTTACAACCTATCACTGGAGGTGGATTTCTCCATGTACCAGATCCGCTGTGAGGCTGCCGTGAGGGTACCGATCAGTCATGGGACTTATGCAGACGTACGAAGGTGTACATACCTAATCTTGTTCTTCTTTATGTATATATATGATGCAGGCCAAGAGGTCTGCAGATAATGAGGAGGATGATGAAATGGCGGTGCCAGGTACACTTTGCCTTGTAAGTGCACTTGGTCCTGTATATCTACATGGCTCGCAGGTGCACTTGGCCTTGCAAGTTCACTGAGCAGCCAAGGACAGGTAAGCACCCTTCATATATAGTCACCTTGCAAAGTACTTTTGGCACACTAGCGATTATCTTACTTATATTACCTTACAATTGATATCTTTATCACTTATTCCCATTGGCAACTGTATCTACGAGTATCCATCCATATGAGAATGTATTTACTTACACCAAGACTGGGTTACCACCCTTCATATATAATCACCTCGTGAGGTGCTTTTTGCATGCTAGCGATTATCTTACTTTCTTACTACCTTTCCTGACAATCGATATCTTTATCACTTATTCCTGTTTGCAACCGTTTCTACATGTACTTATCCATTTAAGGACGTATGTCCTTACAGTATTTCACCAAGACTGCTGTTAGTATGTTTTCAATTGAATAAAATGATGGCATCCTTAGGTTTGGTATTGATCTATTATGGATCACAGTCATTGAATCTATACATGTTAATGTAGCAAACGAAATTGAAATCAATTTGCTTCAAAAATATCTGTGCAGTATCGAAACATCCAATCAGTTTATTATGCAGACTCTGTCAATGCTCTATCACACATGATTCATTTGATTATGCAATTGATTTAAAAGATGCAGAACAATCTTTGTGGGATCCCATCTATACTCTCTCTGAGAAAGAGCTTTCGATCCTTAAAGAATATCTTCAAGAGGTACTCAATTTTAGAATGATTCGTCCAAGTATGGAACCTGCTACAGTACCCATACGTTTCATTCCAAAACCTCATACAAGGAGTGTAAAGTTATGTGTGGATCACAGAGTAAATAACCATGTCACGATCATGAATCGCTATCATCTGCCACCAATATACCAATTACAAGATAGGATCAATGACCCCAATATGTTTATCACAATTAATGTAAAGGCTGTTAATAATTTTATTCAGATCAAGTTAGGTGATGAATGGAAAATAGAATCTTGTACTAGATATAAAAAATATGAGTACCTAGTCATACCCTTTGGATTGGCAAATATGGCAGCTACTTTTCAGGATATTATAAATATAAGCCTAAGAGATTTAACCTCTCATGGAGTAGTAGACTATATAGATGATATCCTTATTTAGACAAAAGACGCAGTGACAAAGAAGAGCATGTGCAATTGAGAAGATAATATCTTCATCGACTAGAGCAAAACAACTCGGTCATAGTATCTGATGTGTGCAAATGGTATGAGAAATATATTAAGTTCCTTGATTATATCATTTCAAAAAGAAGGTGTCAGTATGAATGCAGACAAATTTGATATTATTCTAAATTGGGAAAGCGTGATGAAATCAAGGATGTTCAGTTATTCTTAGGATTTTCAAACTTGTACAAATGCTTCATTAACAACTTTTCAAGTATTTTCAAATACCTGATGGATCCAACGAAATAAATCTGTCAACGATTCAATTGGAAGGCAAATCCTAGTTAACAGCAGAACTTCTATCTGTTCAAGAAGTATTTTACTGATGTATCAATGCTTAGTCACTCTGAGTCTATATATCTGATTGTGATTGATACTGATTGCAGTGATATTACCTTGAGCACAATTCTTTTTCAAGTTATTGAAGGACAATTGCACCCTGTAATATACTATTCTCAAAAGATGAATAAGATAGAAATCAACTATGTGATCCTCAATATGGAGATGCTAGCAATAGAATCTACCTTTAAAGAATGAAAACATTAACTCAAAGGTGCAGCTCATCCAATCAGTATATTTACCAATCACAAGAATATTAAGTATGATACCACCACTAAGATCTTGAATTGAAGACATACCCATTGGATACAGGAATTGACTGGTTATGAGTTCACAATATTCTATAGAATAGATACTGCAAATGGAAAACTGGATGCATTATCCAGGTATTTGGAAAACTGCACTAAAAAGAGGGAAGGTAGTGCTAAAGAAAATAATAATCAAACAATTCAAAATATTCTAAGGCCCGATCAGTTGGTAATCTCTGAACGGAAAATAG
This sequence comes from Wilcoxina mikolae CBS 423.85, assembly GCA_014904905.1. Classification (NCBI taxonomy): domain Eukaryota; kingdom Fungi; phylum Ascomycota; class Pezizomycetes; order Pezizales; family Pyronemataceae; genus Wilcoxina; species Wilcoxina mikolae. Next base: position 476,686 of record MU122093.1, read on the forward strand.
TTGAGAAGACAGCAGTAATGTTACAAGGTGAACAGATTATGATTTGTTCTGGAATGTTAGGATCTAGTCCGGTTGTGAAGTTCAATTTGTGGTTGTTGAAAGCTGTAGTAGATGATATAAACAACAATTCTATAAGGTAGAAGGAGTACATCAGAGCAATATAAGTCAATCCTATTGCTGATATTGTTTTTGAAAATGAAGCCTTTTATTATAAAGGCAGCCTGTGGATTCTGGCCGATCTGCAGTTACAAAAATAGATACTTAAAGCAGAATATGATTGAAATGTAGCTTGACATATGACGTCAGATATGACAATTGAGTTGGTTTGAAGGAATATTATTTGATCTGAGATGGAGAAATTCATCGAAAACTACATATGTTCTTGCTCTGTGTATCAAAAGAACAATACAGCTCGCCATATATATTTTGATCTTCAACAACTTCTCAAACTATTGAACTGCCCATGAGATTTAATCACAATGGATTTCATCATTGATATATCTTTACCCAATGATTCCTTATCAGTCTGTATTATCATTGACAGATTTAGTAAGAAGACTTGCTTCATTCCAATGAAAAGTGGTGAGATGAAAGCTACAGACATAGTCAATTTTATGGGGATTCTATAGTCTCCTAATCAACATAGTATCAGACAGAGATTTCAGGTTCACATCAATATTTTGGTCCTCATTGGTGGAAGCCCTGGATATTCAATTGAATGTCTTCACCATTCTATCTGCAAACCGAAGGTCAAAGGGAAGAGCAAAGCAAATGTTTGAATACTCCTTGCAGAACTACTTCAATCATAAGTATGATAACTGGTCAGAAATATTACCAATAGCAGAGTATGTTTATAACTACACTCTTACTATCGCAACTGATATGTCACCTTCCTTTGCAAACTTTGGGTTTGATAGTTGAACAAACTAACCTATTGAAGCAGAGACAAAGAATCTGATAACAAGAAACTATGTTCATTGGATATCTAGTGTGCATAATCTATGTCAAAAGGGCTTTGAGAGAGCACTAGTTTCAATGGGGAAGTACCATGATAAATGTTCTAAAGAACTACCAAAGCATTCAATTGGTGATCTCGTCATGGTCAATGTGAACAATCTACAGACAAGGTGGCCATCTAGAAAACTAGATGCAAAGCTATATGGTCATTTTAAAATTCTAAATATTCTCTCACACAGAGCAATAAAGCTTCAATTATCTAAGTGATGGTATATCCATAATGTTTTTCATATTTTTCTCATCAATGCATCTTGAGCAACTAGTATTCCAATCAGACCTATACCAGAACTCGCTACAAGTAGCCCAGATAAGGAACTGGATTATGATGTGGAAGGTTATAAATATGAAACAAGTTATGAGGTGGAAGAGATTACCAGCAGTCAGTAATCCAAGAGACTAAAGAAGGTACTGTATTTGGTCAAGTGGAAGGGGTATCCAAATACAGTGGATTGCACTAAGGAAGTTATGAGAACTTTGATGACATGCAGTAATTCAAGGAGTATGATAAACAGAACTCTCAGGTGGGTAAGAATAAAATGTTGAGGTAGTACAGTTTCCCCACAAATGATTTTCAAGAGCTAGCAGGATACCTAGGTTACAGATTTGTTTTAGGACAGAAGGAGTCATATGTTTACCAATGAAGAATTGAAGGAAGGACTTTGATTCTGAGCATAAGACGTTATTCTCAACAAGGCAATGAAGAGAAGATTAGTATGAGAGTGCAGAGATGAACTCAACAAGGAGGGAGATAGTGTTATATCTCACATGTTGGATATAACCAGGGACCGTTGAAGTGGAATGACCAATGATCACTTGATTGATAATACAATTGTGATGGTACAACAGCTATCTCTGCATATTAGTCAATGTTCACAAGATATTTCTCATTCGATTACAATAATTAATGAAATTAGATGATCAAATATACAGGTAACTACATGACTGAAATGAAATAGATGGTAGTTACTGAATTGATACTATGCCAGCTTATACTATCGAAAATATGAAGACAGCTGAAAGGCTATAGATATGAAAGTATCTGTATTTGTATCATAGCTGACAGGGCCATGTTATATCCATACATATATATTCTCCTTACAACTACACCCCTCACCATTGTAAGGATACTATTCGCCTAGAAACTAAGAGTTCCCAATGATATAATTTGTTCAGACCACAGAGACTCAAAGAAGTGATATCAGCAGCGAAGCAATTCATTTATTTTGAGGATCTTGGTGGAAAGGTATCGACGGTCAAGCAGACAAGTAAGAAAAAACAGTAATCAAAGAGAATATATTGGTAAGTAATATGGTTAGAGAGTATGGCTCATAAAGAACAGTATAGAAAGAAGTAATTATTACAGTGAGAGGATTGATATTTAAAGACCTCTGGAATGTCTAATAGTAGGAGGGTAGGTGTTTTGATCTGGAGTTGAAGCCATAACAATATACGATTGGAAAGTCAAACATGTTTGTCTTGAATCTTTATTTTGAGTGATTGTTACATTCTGAGTAAATCTTGATAACTTCCATCGCAAGCAAGTCCTGAAAGAAGTAGGGATACAATGTGTGCTGATTAATGTGATGTGATTCTAATAGTATTACATATTAAAACCACACGATAATAATATTGTTATCGCTGTTGATCAGATTGACAAAGGCATTCATATATCGAGTCCAGTTATGAATATTCTCACAAGTATTTATGCATTATTTGTTGTTTCAGATAGATATTCAGATGCAAATATTCTGAAGGATTTGAAACGAGAATCGTTCACTCAAAATCAGGGTCACCTATTCAAAGAACAGAGAGCTTCTCAGAAAGGTCCTATTAAGTAATCCTAGTGTTGGCAATGAACTGTCTGGGATTCGTATCATTGACAAATCAGTTCGGTTCGAGGGAAGTGGATACTTACCAAGACTGTCCCCCTCAAATCCTACCATTTCACCCAATAAATTGAAACAATAATAAGTGAGTGAGTTCTTATCTGTTCGGCTCGATTGTTTATTCATCTTGTAGCTAACTTCAAGCGCTACAGGATAAACTGAAAATCGAAGCGATCAGAGAAATATTCGCTTAGTAATTATTGTTCGCAATTTCTAGTATTCGGTTCGAAGTTTGACTTGAACTTCAGAACTTCGCCAAACCTTGGATCGAATCCGCTTCGAACTCCTGGTCAGTTCGATTCATTTCAAACCGATCCGGTTCATTGCCAACACTAAGTGATACTGATTACACTTTGGATATATCTAGTTTAGTTAGAAAGATAAATATTTTCCTGGATTCTATTCATATAAATATCTTCATCCTACATATTATTGATTTGTATAACTTCTTACTTCCAAATCATAATATGATTAATTATCCATATAGAGTATTCATTAATATTCTACATTTGCATAGTCCAATTATTTATATTAATCTTATTTCCATGATTTCTCATGACGCCTTGTATCTTTCTAGCCAATATAAACCTGTGTCTATCACAGTTCAATATATTGAATTATCCACCAATCCTTTGAAGTATCTTAGTTGGACCAAGTCGATTATGTATTTATTTATTTATTTATTTATTTATTTATTTATTTATTTATTTATTTATTTATTTATTTATTTATTTATTATGCAGCCTGAAGGCTATAGCTGGTGAGGTACAAATATATAATTCTGAACAATAATAACAAATAAAACAAAATAAAAGAAAAATGAAAAATTTCTGACTAGGTAATATAACTCCACAGCCTACAGTCATTTCTGTTCTAGTTATGAAGATAATGGTTACAAGTTACAATATCTTTCCAGTTGGCAGTATACTTTATACAAGGTTGTGGGGAGAAGAGGTTGATATAAGGTATAGTTCGGTGGAAGGTATAGGCCGGAAGGGGTTACGTATATACCCCTGATGCTAGGTGATCCTCGAGGATGGACTGCTCCTTTAGACTAACAGTAGACTATCGTCACTTTATACTATTACATTGGCAACAATACCTGTCAATTGACTTCTACTATACTTTATATGTACTGGAGCCCAATTTTATTCGAGGTACAGTAGTTCGAACAATCACAGATAACTTCTGACAGCAAAAAACACGAATTTCGCATAAGGAAATACCACAACCACAAAAATCAAATGATGTGTGCTTCTGCACATATTAATCCTGATGGAGGTCGGAAAGACAATGGTTCAGATATCATACGTACGTTGAGAGCTCTCAGAGATAGCTGTGTGTTCTCAAATTGGTAGCTGCAGGAGTTAATCGTTCTCTAATAGTAGACCAATGATAACCGAACCTACTGACAAGATACGCTTAATCATCTGCCGGTTATTGCGCAGATAGATATTTCTGACGAGGTTGTCAATTGGTTCCATACGATCGAGGATGAGGACCGTGAACAAGTCAAAGATCTAATCTGAATGTACGAAGATACCAATTGTGAATGGGACACAATCGCCGAAAAACCTACCCATTCAGAGAAGAAACTAGGTGACAGGGAGTGGGGCCTCATGGAGAAACAGGTAGAGTGCGGAATATTGGTGCAATCAGCCTCGAATGATATGAAAAAAAAAACGGTGCCAATGTTGGTAGACAACCCAATCGAAATGGAGATGGCGAAGCTGAAACGAGAAATCACCGGAGTGGTGATATGGTGAGGCTGAAAGGCAGAAGGTCTATTATCAACACTCCGCCACACCTCTCACAGCATCCAAAGGAGATTTGTAAGAAAGAGTGGTACTGGCTCGAGGAGAGTAGGATGAGGGGGAGATAATATCATAGGATATCTGGCCATGAGGAACCACGCAAATTGCATGGATTTACGGAGTCTTCGGAATGTGTGAATAGGACCAAGAGTTGGGAATGATGGAGTGTGTATTTTCTGTCTGTCTGTCTGGATGGTTGCTATCTACCCTGAAGTCTCACAAATATATATACTCCGTGTCGATCAGTCTAACTTCATCATCCCTGCATCTCTGTAAGTCCCCCTATCCTGCCAGATCCCCCTGCCAAACTGAGTGGCGGTGGTGGCGAGAAATACATTGTCCCACCACAACTCCTTCCTGGCCCTTTGTGCGAAGCACACCTCTCCTCTTTCATCTCATATAACCTTATACCAAAACCCGAAAGAATATAAAAATAACATAAACCTCAAAGGAAAACCGTAAACTCAAAGAAAAACCATAAACCCAAAACAACTATAAACTCAAGGAAAACCATAAACTCAAAGAAAACCCATAAACTCAAGGAAAATCATAAACCCCAATGAAACCAATAAACACAAGGAAAACCATTCAGGTTCTCACACCTTGTACACTCACTTGTTCCTGCTACCCTCTATATCTGTCATTCTTTTCCCATGGCCTCTTGCGAAGTATGAGATGTTGCCATGCCAATTATCGAACCGAACTATCACCTCACATGTGGGGTATATAGTCGCTGTGACTTGTTCATGAGCTTCTATGAACAACTCAGGGTCTTCATTTACTGCCTGTTTGAAGAAGGGTATGGCTTTGTTCCCCATATTTCTCATGTGGTATGCCAACATCGTTATTTCATCGTCCAACATTCTCTTGAAGTCCGGATCAAGGCCGAGCCAATTAAAAAGCTGCTGATATGTTCTTCACTCTCGGTATTGTCGTTGGAACTTCTGCTTTCGCGATTGGGAGTGGGAGGCCGGACGATCTTTCGAGTACCTTTCTGCTTGGGATCGGTAGACTTCTCTGGGGTCGTTCCAGTCTCTTTTTCGATGGTGGTTGGTGGGATCGTATCGGTCTCTTTTTTGGTGCCAGCTCCATCCCTAGATTCGTCCTCGGCCAGATCCATCAAGAGTTTTCCAATGTTACTCCCATCCTTTTCCTTGGTTGATGGAGTTGGTGGTGGAAACATCTTACTCTTATTGGGGGATAGAGGTGGTACGGATATTCCATGGTCGGCAGGCGGTACTGATGGTGAGATGGTACGAAGTCGGTTGGCATGATTGCGATCATCCATGCCAGGGTAATAACTAAGTGGCATTACTAATCCCCAGTATCATTTCAGGCTCATAGTCTCGTAGTCGATTCCTTCTCCCAGCTGAGGGCAGCTATTATCCAACAACTTTTTAGCTTCCTGGAATTCTCCAGAAGTATACCACTTGTTGGCTTTCAACTTCCGCTTTAGCTTGGTGAGGCGGTCGATGTATGAATGATTGGGACATCTCTTCGCTAATTCGGGATCCCTAGATGTTTGGCTGGCGATCGCGGTTAAATGCAGCCACTTGTTACATATGCTGGAGTCACTTGGAATTTTCTGAAGTTCGGGATTGTGTTGCCAGAAGTCTCCCATCTTCTTCATTGCTCGTATCTTCCTCTGCTGAGCAGAGTAGTATTGGTTGATCATCTTTCTTGCCGTGTCAGAATGATCGAGGGCCCTTAGGAAGTCATTGTACCGTTTGTAATTCAACTTCCTCCAATCTATATTTCTCTCCATGAAGATCGATAGCCATGCGACTTGGGCATTTGCTGTATCGGTAATGTCGCCAAAGAGATCATAGACCTCGAGCATGAAATCAATCTGATCTTGTTGGGGAAAATTCCCGAGCGGCAATTTCTACCGCTTCTTGTAACGATCTGACAGGTCTATTGGAGAACAAATCCCTGCTGAGTTATGATAGTGTCTGCGATGAAAGGGATACTGGAGAAGGATTGCTAGCGATAGTAGAGATATCCGAGGAGGAGATATACGTAGTAATGGCAGTGGTAGTGGCTATGTTGGTGGTGGCTGTAGTGGTAGTGGCTGTGATAGTGGTGGCTGCGATAGTTGTGGCTGCGGTGGTGGTGGCTGCGGTGGTGGCAGCTGCGGTGGTGGTAGAGTCCAGATACGTAGTGGTGGTGGTGGTGGTTAAGAGCGCTTCGAAATCGATGGTGTTGTTGAGTGCTACTGCAATGTTGTTGATTGATGTAAACCTCATGTCGGTCATTGGTCGTCAGTTATAGTTCAGAAAGTGATATTTGGAGCAGTCGTCAGTGTGCAAGGAGGGTTGAACGATTCAGTGTAGGGGCTGTCTTTCCTTAGGAATGTGGGAGGGGGGGACTCTTTATATACCTCGGGGGATATCTTCAAGTTGAGCCGTTTCCTTCTTCACCCAGATTCTATGTTATTGCTGATTTCCCTCGTATGCTCCTCTTCTATTGCTTCACAACTTCTTTGTTTCTTCCCCTCCTGTTTTCTGGCTTGTACTCGGCGAATGAGTATGTATTGCTCATCGTTCCTGTTGTTGGTGGTGAATCTTTTGCCTACTTCTGCAATAGTCATCGCTTCTCTTGTCTTGAGATTATAAGAGGGTTAGGATAGAATGGTAGAAATTATTTTGTGTAATGTGGGTGTGACTTGGTCAATAGGAATATTTCTCCCCCCTTCCATCTCGTAAATCTACACAATTGTGTGGATTCATTATCTTCGACTCTTTTTGTCATAGTCTATGCGATGGATCTCCTCCCTTCCCCTCTTTTCTCCCACCCTCTCATCTTTCCCATCATTGTTTGGATGGGTAGTCTGCCAGCAGTGGATGTGTGGCGTTCCATTTATCTATTAGCTCCTTATACCCTGTCATATCCTCTACTCATACCTACGATTGTTTCTCCCAGTCTTTCCACTTTATTAAATATATCCATCTTCCTCCTATATATTTCAGACCTGTTACTGCCTCCACCTCGAATTCCTCGAATTCCTCCAATGCCTCCTTTTGTTTGGTATTAGGCATACTAATTACTGAGACGCTATATATGCCTTCGCAGCGAGTGAAGAACTTCTTGAGTCGGCTACTATCTATCCAGCCAGTAAGCTCTGCTCTGTCTAGCTCTGCCAGTCAATAAGTCCTCAGGCTCTGGGCAATTTCTGTGATACGGTATGGTCCTCGCCACCTCGTATCCAGGTTGGCGCTGTGGGACTGTTCTATCTTGGTTTCATGCACAAGGGCCAAGTCTCCAATTTGGAGATCTTCTGCTCGGAGGTTGGCTGCTTGGTTGAAGTAAAGTTTGTTGGCATTTCTCAATTCCTTTAGTTTTTGTATGGCAGCATCGATATCTTCTCACCATCGTTCCAGCTGCCTTGCTCTAGCCGCTAGCAGTGATGCTGTATCGTCGATTCCTTGAGTCCAGTTGGCAGTGTTCCATGTCAACTTCTCCAGCTCTATTGGAAGTGCTACATCTTTGCCACACATAAGATGGAAGGGCAAATATCCGATCGTACACCTGATGGTGATTCTGTCGGCGCGAAGCACAGCTAGTTGATAGTCAATCCAAAATTCTTTCAATTCGTTGGAGCAGGCCGTGAGTTAGGATTGCACATCAGCAATCGGTCTGTATCATTGTTTGATTACTCCAGTAGTGGCGGCATGGTACAGGCTTAAGGTGATCTTTCAGATATTGTAACGTTTGAAGAGGAGGTCAGTCTATTTCTTGTTTTCTTCTCCTACATCCACCACCACACTTTCCAGAGTTCCGAACTGGCAAATTATCTCCTTGTAAATGAAATCAGCTACCTTTTCTGATGTTATCTGTATTAGTAGACTTGCCTCTGCCCACCCGCTGAGATATTACCTGGCTGTCACCAGCAGGTAGTACCCATCCTCCGTTTTGAGCATGCACGAAATGTCTATTCCTACTTACTGCCATAGATGACTACCAGTTAGGCTTTTCAGGAGTTTATCACACAGTAGCGGCACTTTCTTCTTGCACTGTTCGCACATTTTCACCCAGTCTTTGATGTCGACGTACATTTCGGGACACCAATACCACTCAACTATGTTTCGTAGCATTACTTCCCTTCCATGATACCTGCTCAATTTGTGTGCAGCTTCCATTTCTTTTCTTTTCTGCTCCGTACTCACCAATATCCTTGCTGGTAGGTTATTGATTTTTCGTCTCCGATAGAGTACCCTGTCTGAAACGAAATATTTCGTAGCCTCCCTCTGCAATTGCTGTATCTCCTTTGAAGTGTTCTCTTTCGGCCACTTCAGATTCCCCAGAAATTCGCCTATCTCCTTCCATCTGCCTTTATATTTCTCTGTCAGTCTTAACCCAAGAAATTGTTCATAAGCTCTCTCCTTCCCCTTTCTTTCCAGCCCTTGTTCCACCTGTATTCCCCGTAAACTTGCTTCAATTGTTTCCTCTAGATTATCCTCCTTCTCTGGCTCGGACTCCTCTTCCCTTCGCAGTTGCCACCAGAGACCTTCAGGACCTCCATTCATCCTCTCTGGTACGTATCTAATGTAGAAATCGAACTGCCATATCCACGCGATCCAGCGGGTGACTAGTATTCCTGGCAGATCGTTGGCGGGTAAATCTAGTTGATGCACTAATGTGTTAGCGTCTGTTTCCATGAGGAATCTGACTCCATATACATAGTTGCGAAACTTCTTGAATGCCTTCATCAGTCCACGGTACTCACATTTCCCCACGCTATATCTCGTCTCAGGTTTGTTCCAAAGCCCACACTCATAGCGACATGGGTGCCGATCTTTATCTTCATCTTCCTGCTGAAAGATCGCCCCCCACCCTACTAAGCTGACGTCAACTCCCATGACTATTTGCCTGATACCATCGCTAACGTCTAATATCTTCAGCACAGAGGCATTGCAGAGGGCTTCTTTCAAGATTGACATGGCTTTCTTCTCTTCAGTCTCCCATTGAAATTTGACATCCTTCTGTAACATCCAGAAGAGAGGTCATGTGACTATAGCATACTCGGAGATCTATATTCGATAGTATGTGTAAAGGTCCAAATATGCCTTACACTCAGTGCAGTTCTCACACCAGAACCAATTCCACACCTTGTCGACCTTTGAAACTTGCAACCACCTTCCTGCTTCCCTGCAGACAAACTCAACTATTTTTATTACGTTCCAGTACCAGTTGAATTCTTCTCCTGAAATGGTGAATCCAGCTCTCTCCACATCGGCAAGTACGTTATCCAGATTCTGAAAATGTTTCAGTACAAATCTTCGAACTACAGGGAGCCCTTCTATCTCTTTGTCTCCGTATTGACTCTTCAGGCCTTTTACTCCAACATCGACAATGAATACTTCCGCGATTGAGTCCAGATAGGCATGTAGTATTTTCCGAGATACTCAGGCAAATGCCAATACCGAATTGGTGGCTCTCTGTACCAGTCTGGTCGGCCGATACATTCTTTGAGCAGTCTGAAAGGTCATATAGTCCCGGCTATCCTTGTGTAATACTTTTTGGTCATACTCAGAGTATAAGTCAATCAATGAACAAATGGGTAGTCCGGCAAAGACTTCAGAAAACTCTTCAATGTTAGGCGATATCCTGGCCACTTCCAGCCTATATCGATTCGGGCTCAAGGCAGAGGTGATGAATTGGTACTTCCCATTCTTCTTCGGAACTAATAAGTGAGCATTCCTGTAGGGACTCCAAGCAGGCTCGAATAGGCCCTGCCAAACTCTTTCTTCTATCATCTCTTTTTCCATGGGAATGAGTTTCTTAGGTATGCGGAATACACTATCCTTTCAGACTTTGTGATCAGATTCCAGCCAGATGCGATGAGGTGGCTCGACCTCGTCGCTAATCATTTCCAATTCCTCCCATATCCATGAGAGAACGTATTCTATTCGATAGCATACCCAGGAGGGGTTCTTTTTCCTTCGTCTATAATATGCTCCCTATCCGTAGTTCTCGTACTCTTTCAGGCATCAACCTTCCAGTCCTTTCTCTGCAGGAAAACGTGGGGATACACCACTCATCCCAAGGGCCTGATATTGGTACAGCCCAGGCGATAGCTCTTCCTCTTCAGTCAAGTCCGGCATGTGGAGTACTTCTATCTGACAAGGGAACAGGATTCACTTTCTGGACAACATATTCGTAGTGGACGTGCACTCAGGCTGTTTTGATGTTTTCGTATATATTGTACTTCGCTGAATGAAAGTATGAGGTAAAGGATTGTATTTGACAAAGTTCTGATGCCATACTATTTGTAGAAACCCGCACAGAAGTTGTGGATTCTCTCCTGATTACCTTCTTTTCCTTCACTAGAACCTCTTCTCTCATCGACTACTCCTCTGCTACCATCCTCCTATCCAACTCTCCAACTACTAGTCTTTCCTCTTCTTCCCACTCATCCTCCCAATTCATGCCTCTTCCCATCAGCTTCCTTACCGCCTTCGATAGTCCCTCTTTTCTGACTGACTGTTCTCCTTCTTCCTCAAACGATCCTTCCTCTTTCCATGCTAACATTCTCTTCCTATCAATCGACTTCTTCTCTTCTCCTTTTTTACTATTCACCTCCTTCTCCTTCCACTCTTTCCTCTCAGAATACTCTAACCCACCCCCTTCGTAGTGCTGGGCCCTATCCTTCCTAGTCGCCCTTACTTTAACTAGGCGTGTAAGTTTCCCAGGCTGCTGGCAAATCTATCTCTTTTGTCTCTCAGAAAGGTAGCAACAAACGTCTCCTGTTCTGACCCATCAACGGCGGATATGGTGATCTCACAACTGACATCATCTAGGTTCCTCTCGTACTTACGAGTGTAAGTTTTCCAGGGGCAGCTCAAGATAACCTGTTCGGATTCAGATTTTGTTAAAACAATAGGTACGGGAATGACGATACCAGGGATGTGGACTCACACGGACTGTGCCACTTTTGTCGAATCAGACTGATTGCCATTAGCAGTGAAAATCTTCCAGTCGGTACATTTCCACCCGATATTCAATTCTCTGGCAGTTTCTTCGCTCATCACACAGATCTCAGATCCTCCATCGATGATCATGGATAGCTCATACCGATGTATCCTTCCAAGAACAGTTGGAGAGGCCCTGGTATACCGGAATTCGGAGTATCTGATGTGACCTTTCAGGCTGGAAAGGCAGAAACGTGAGGTATTCCGATCTTCTTCGGGGCAGCTGGGGTCCTGATTACAACTCATTTGTCTTTGAAAACTGAGATCATTTTGGCTTTTGGCAGTAGTTGAAAGGTCAATTCACCGGATTCTTTTGCTTGACAGGCGAGGATAGTGTAATCAAGTTGGCTGCTTCTGAGGACCTCGTAGTTTCCAGTATCCAGGGCCAGTACTTTCTTTTGTGGTGCTTTTGGAACCTTTGGGGTCTTTGGAATCGTGTTTTCAGTGGGGTCTGTTTTGGCTGGTTGCTTGCTGAACGTCACTGATTTTCTGATAGTTCGTTTTTCTTTGTTACTAGCACTCGTGGAAACTTCCGGAACTTCTTCCTCAATACATATCCGCTTATCATCATCTATGATCACCCCATCCGCCCTCTTCCTTCTCTCATCCACAAAGGTATATCCTGTCTCTGTATGCACCACTGCCTATCTTTTCTCTCTTTCTTCTTTGTCTAGACATGCATCTCTTTCTTTCTCCGTTTTACTTTCCTCTTCCCCTTCGGCAGTGCTTTTGCCTTGCCCCTCTTCTTGTTCTTCATCGTCATCACTCAGTTCCTTGAAATGGTCTTCCTTACCTTCTTCCTTACCTTCCGTACCTGCAGACCAACCCAAGTAATACCCATCGATCTCCAACAGCTGTCGAGCAATCTCTCAGTTGAAAGCAGTCACCTGAGCGCTGGCTCTCTGAAACAGTTGAGATCTTGCAACGTGCTGCGGCAGAGACAGCTGTGGTGCAGTTGTGGTGGCTACCTCCCCTCCTTGCCCTTGTCGAGATACTTCCCAGACGTACTCTCACATTGACAAAAACCTTCTTTCCGGCCGATACCCAGATATTTCTCCTCCATTTTCTCCTCTTGATTCTAAGGTTAGTCTTTCACATTCATTCAGGTGGACTATAACCCGTTCCTGATCGGTACGCATGTCGGGACAGAATGAGTGGATGTGTCCTATCTCATTACAATAGATACAGGGTTCTAATCCTTGCTGTTGATACTGTGAGTAATTAGTTCCCAGTCAGTAATGAGCGGACCCCGTAGATACATTTGGAGTTGGAAAGTTCATCGGTATGTACGGAGGTGGATGGTCAGCTTGGATGGCATACGTCCTGGCAGTCTGATAGCCTCCGTATCTGGTTTCATTCGCTTTATTAATCTGGGAGGTCCAGGCCTCGAAGGCCTACATCATATGATCCATTTTTGTGTGATTTGTATTCTCAACTTTAAAGATAGGAGTTTCCTCTGTGGCTTGCACTGGTATCAGGCTTTCTTTGCTAGGGATTGCTGGAAGGTTCACCATTACCGGTATCTGTAGGAGCGAAACTCCAGCTGGGACTGAATAAGGAGAGACTCCTGGTGCTGTACATACTCTTTCTGAGTCCAGGTGGGTAAGGATATTGGTGGTCACACATTTGTCGAGATCATGCTTTCAGAGTTTGTCGTATTTGAACATCCAGGAGTCTCTAGGGTCTAGTTCAAGTTTTATTACCACTTTTGTCCTCAAATCTCTTGGGAGAGCTCTGAGCAGCATTTCCACCTGTTAGTACTCAGCCAAGGCTCGCTTGTCGATCATAATGCGGCTGATATTGTCATATGCAAGGATAAAGGCTTTCAGGCCAACGTTCCCATGCTCTAGCTGGTCCTTGCATAGTCGTTCCATGTACGACCACGTATACATATAAACTTGGCTATCAGCATGATGCAAGACATCTTTTAGCTCCACATTCAACAGCTCCCAGTCTTTCTGCAAATATTCGTTCATCATTTTGATCGTCTCCTGGATTGTTTCAGAACAGTTGTACGCAAATGTAGCAATAACATCTTGGGCTACAGGATCGGTCTCAGGGCGATATGACAGGCTTTCGTATGCTTCGAAAGATTTGGTAACATCCACTCCTCTGAAGACTGGGACATCCATGGTTTCCGGAAGTGGTATTTGTCTCTTTTCCTTAGTAATAGTGAGGTCCAGGGACTTGATGAATTGTCTTTCATCGTGTAGATGATTGGGCGAGACGTTGGCAGTAGGTCCGATGTTGGTGGGGGTACCAGGGTCGCTCGAGGATTCAGTACTAGAGGGGTCAGCATGGCCTCTGGAACTGGTGGTGAAGATAGATCGGATGTCCTCAGTTGACATTTTGATCGGTACTGTGACAGCAGTTTGGAGAATAGATGGTGATTTGGATGGTGAATTGAGAGAAATTGGTAATCTAAGGTCAATTACGAACTTTGTGAAATTTGGAAGGGGAGCTGGATCGATTGGCGCTCTTTTTGAGGTGAATTCTTTCTTTTTTTGCTTCCATCTTAATCCAGCTTCACTACCTCTCACAGTTTTCTCTTGTAGCTTTTTGCCATGTCATTTATCCCTCATCTTCTATTCCCTGTGCCCTTAATGTCGGCTTCATTTCTTGGTATTCCTGCAGATCAGTGTCTGCCTTAGTACTATGGTTGGATTGTTTTCTTCTTGTGTTTTCTTGTCCCGGTATAAGGTCTGTACCTGTTCTCAGAATTCATCTTGTCAGCAAGATCAGTGCCTTCCTTCTAGGTATTAGGTCGGTACTTTTCTTTCGGTGTTCGTCTCGGTATAAGGTTGGTACCTGTTGTCAGAATTGGTCCTGTATGCGATATAGGTGCCTATCGTCCTGGTGTTAGATCGGTGCCTGTTCTCTCAGTGTTCGTCTCGGTATAAGATCAGTACCTGTTCTCGGAATTCATCCCATCTGCAAGGTCGGTGTCTTTTGTCCCGGTATTAGGTCGGTGCGTTGCTTTCGGTGTTCATCCCAGTATAAGGTCAGTATCTATTTCGTTATTGATGTCACTGTATCCAACTTACCGAACCCGGCATTCCAATCTGACATTGTTAGTACCATCTCTAGGAACCTTGTTATTTCCTTTCACATTCACTCCTCTTGCAGGGTATGTATCTTTCATTTGTTCCTTCTCTCCATATTTACCCATATTAGTTTGTGGGAGTCATTTCCACCATTCCGTACTCAGCTTTCCGAATCAGGATCCACATTTGGACTCTATTTATGGTGAAACGGTGGGACTGGAAGGCAGAGGACCTATTGTCAACACTCCGCTGCACCTCTCACAGCATCCAATGGGGATTGGTGAGAAAAAGCAGTTCTGGATCGAGGAGCATAGGAAGAGGGTAAGAGAATATAATAGGATATCCGGCCATGAGGAACCATGTAAATTGCATGGATTTACGGAATCTTCAGAGGGTGTAAATTGGATCAAGAGTTGGGAATGATAGAGTGTATATTTTCTGTCTGTCTGGATGGATGGTTGCTATCTACCCCGAAGTCTCCCAGATATATATAATTCCTATCGCTCAGTCCATCTCCGTCATCCCTGTATCTCCATACATCCCCCTACCCTTCCAGCTTCCCCTGCCAAATCGTGTGGTGGTGGTGGTAAGAAATAGATTTTCCTGCCACACCGTCCAGAACATGCTCAATAAGTGGATGCAGGCCAAACTGAGTACTGCCTTACAAGAAGTCGACATAGTGTAGATGGTATTGTCCTCCACTGAAGACAAGAGAGATAATCGATAAAACGATGCAATAGGCTATGGTGGACCTGAACACTATGTATGAGGTCTAGATTCAAGTGAAGACTGGCTCTGCCCCACCGACACCACCCAAATTGACTCCAACAACCACATGAACAACGTCAAGATAACAGGATTGCCAACTTACGATGGTACGAGAACCATAGAAGATGTTACATCATTTCTATCCATACTGCACCGGAACTTCAGACCTCGCATACAGGAGTTACACTTGACAGACTAGTTGGGAATTCCATTGACCAACGGTTGGGCCGTGGCGGCACTGTTTCAGCTTCACAACAAAGCTGCAATTGGGGGCAATCACCATTTCCCAGTGTATGCAAGTGCAGATGTAATGTGGGAAGACTTTTCAGCCACAGTCAAAGAGGACACGATCTTCCCCGATGCTGTTATCAAACTGAAATGCAATTGAGAGTTACTTCGAATCAAAGGTGACCAGCATGTTTCCGTCTTTAATAAACGTTTCCGAGTATATTGATACCAGTTGGAACCTCATGCGCCACTCTCTGATAAAAGCCTTCGTGACACATACCCGTTCAAACTCGAAAGTAACCCAGAAGCATCCAACGCTTTGATTGAAAAATTGATAAATCAGCCTACAGCATTGTTCAATAACGTTATAGAGCATGTCTCTCGAGTGGATACCATGCTTCACTCTCAGAAGCAACCAACATTGACAAAGCTTAAGAAAGTAGATGGCAAACAGAATGAAGATAGCTGCGGCGGTGGCAGTAATGACCGGAGTGGTTACACATGTAGAGAAGTAGGCCATACTGTCCGGACATACCCCAACCAGGATAAGATCCTGGCCACATAGCGAGAAAAGAAACGAGTCAATGATAAGAAAGGCTCTGATGCGAAGAAGGAGGAGAGAGCAGACAGGTGAAGAGGTTCCCATGATAGTCGCAAGAAAGGCGGCAGCGGAAGCGGAGGTGGAGGAAAAGAACAGGGCCTTCGCTTGATTCAGCAGATCCCTGGAGAAGGTCATGATGCCATGGAGCCCAAAGTGAACGAATTGTTCGATGACAGTGATGATAGTTCAGATGAATCAAGCTCTGGCTCGCAAAATAGCAATGGGAGCAATTTCCTGCTAATCGACGCTGTAAAACTAAAACTATTCCTGTGTCTACTTCAATTAACAGGTTTACTCGTTACCATCATCTCAAAATTGATAATAACGATACCTTAGACCTTTATTTTCATAGGAAGCTTCGATTCAAAAAGGTAGATGACACATATGAATGTTTAGCAGCTAAAACAGCCAAAGATGATGTATTATCAGAGAATGACATGAGGAGAGCAATATTGCAAAAGTTTGAGAAGAAGGATGTGATATTGAAATAAATAGACGGTGACTAGATGATTGTCGAAACAGCCAATGATAAGGTAGATGACAGCATTGATACACAATAACAAGTGCACTGAATACTCAGACACGGAGACGATAGTTATGCGTACTCAGGATTATTCCCAGTCTATGATGTGAAGGAATTTAATATTATCCTTGGAAAGCATTGGATGCGTGAAATCAATGGAACATACAGCATTGACCATCCTACAAACGAGATGTGGATAATGTTGAGTAGTATACCATAGAATGACAGGGAAAAGGTGGCCCAGATCTACTATCTGCATGGCCTGCAGTCTGACGACGAACTAGATGAGGATGTGATAACAAAGAACACCCATACCATAGATATTGAAATTGTTGATGAGAAGCAAATCCATTGCACAAGCCACCACCCTTTGGCTAAAGTATTTATGGTTTGTGTATGATACAATACCGAAGAAATGCCTGAACTCGAGGAGTGGTCGGATGAATATTTAGCAATACTCTGATATATTGTGAAGTGTGGCCTCTTTGCTGAACCGACATATGAAACAACATGGAGTATGCCATAATTCAAGATTGAGATCTCAATCGAAGATGAGAAGAAGGCTCCGAACAGGCCTCCATCTCCACTGTCACCCAAAGAACACGCGGAGTTGCAACGCCAATTAGAAAAGGCACTCCGGAATAGATGGATACGCCCAAGCAACAGTCATTATGACTGCCCAGTATTATTTGTACCAAAGAAAGATAACGGTTTGCGAATATATGTAGATTACTGTACTGTCAATTGAATCACCAAGAAGGAACAATATCTATTACCACATATCGAAGAGCTGGTACAGCCATTAGGTAGATCAACTTATTTCTCAAAGATAGACTTGGCTGCACGATATCATCAAATACGTATATGTACTGCTGACCATCAAAAAAATGTTTTCTCAACTGAATATGGTCTCTACGAGTTAACGGTTCTATCTTTTGGACTGGCAAATGTATCTAGCCAGTTTATGCATGTCATGAACAGGTTATTGGCCTCTAACCTTGAATTACGCAAATCTGTCACCGAGTACATCAACGATGTATTGATTCATAGCTCGATCAGATAGGAACACCTTGACTATATTGGACCGATTCTGCAACTGCTGTGAAAACCTGGCCTCAAACTAAAGAAGTCGAGGTGTACCTGTTTGTGATACGAAATTGAGTTTTGTGGATTTCAGATTAATCAGAATGGAGTTCACACACTGTAGATGAAAATAAAAGCTATCGGCAAATTCCTCCAACTCCGAAATGCCAAACAGATCAGTAGTTTCCTTGAGCTAACAGGTTACTACCGTAGATTTATACACCACTATGCTCACAATGTCCTGCCACTGTACCGTATGTGCAAGTTGGAGAAGAGCAATGTTAAACTAAGGGGAGATCAATAAAGCTAGCCACAGCTTGGAGAAGTTGACATCCAGCCTTTCACCTGAACCGGTGAAGCAGAAGAAGCCTTTCAAATATTAAAAGATGCTATATACAAAGCTCCAATTCTGGCATTACCAGAGAAAGGGGGTGAATATGTTCTACACTCTGATGCCAGCAAGTATGCAGTTGGAGCTGTACTCTCCCAGAAACATCAAAATAGGGAAATCAAGGTCAAAGCCTTTTGGAGCCGAAAAATGAATGGGACCAAAACATGAAATCTGACTTACAATAGACATCTACTAGCTATTCGTGATTTGGAAGTCAACTGGCACTACTACTTACATTCCGATAGGAAGTATACAGTATAAACGTACCATACTTCATTGCAGTACATACTCACACAGCTCCAATTGACTGCAGGTCAAATTGAGTATCTGACCATCCTTCAAAATTATACATGCAACATTCGTTACATTCTAGGTGCCACAAATCTGGCAGCCGATGGGTTGACTAGATGATCTGATTTCAGGTGGGAAGGTTGTGTCGAACAGTGTTGATTCTCACTATTTCGACGTGATAAATGTCAACTCATACAATTGATTATCTATGACTCAGCAGATTAAATTGTCGAAGTCGTAGTGGAGACTAGGGATGACTCTTGGACAAGAGCATTGTGCAGATATTGAAGTCCAAGGATCGGGAACACCCACCAAGAGCATCCGCTCCAGTGACTATATGGAAAGATTGGGCTCATAGTCATCCACTTACCCATTATAACGGCCTGTTGTATCGTGACCTGCAAAAACAGGATTCCGATGCCACAAGAATGCGCCTTGTCGACTATATATCCCAATGACCTTGCATTACTGTCTACTCCGTGAGGCACACGATGTGACAGTAGGAGGATACGTTCGAGCGGCAACAAAGTACATGATGCCTTGACGATGCTTCTTTTGACCTGCAATATAGAAAGGCATAAAACAGTATACACAAGTATCTGACAAATGTGTAAGGGTTAACCAGTAGGCTGATAAAGGTGCAGGTATTTTGAGATCTCAGCCAATCGCAAAGTGCTGGTGGGAGCGGATAGGAGTGGATTTTGTCACTGATGTGCCAATCCCAAGAAGAGGAAACAACTCTATCGTGACATTCATAGATCATGTATCGAAACGAGTATACTGGTTACTCAGCACAAAAATGATCGATGTTGCTGATTTCGCACAACTATTTATGGAAGCTATCATACAAATTCACTGCATCTCAGGCGAGATCGTCAGTGACAGAGATGCCTGTTTCACATCAGATTTCTGGATGAAGGTAAGTAAGCAGTTGCAAACCAAATTGCTGATGTCAACTGCCTTCCATCCTCAAACGGATGGACTTTTGGAGATTTAAAATAAGCAAGTTACGAGATACTTGCAGGCTTTCGCTATCTACCACCAGGCTGGATGGGACGATATGCTGCCATTAGCAGAGTATGCATATAATGCTTCTATACACTTGCCCACAGATCAGAGTCCTTTCGAGTAGGATTTGGGATATACACCTTCCATTCCATTAGATTTCGTGGCTAGACGAAGGAAGGAGATGTGGAGCTTGGAAGAGGTATAGTTTGTCAAATGATTGCGAGTTTCACTCATGGATGCTCAGGACTGTCTTTGAGAAGCCCAAGATAGTCAAATGGCTGAAGCAAACAGGAGCTGTAGGCCTTGCACCCTAAAGGTGAGAGACTTCGTAATGTTGAGCACTAAAGACCTGCCGATCACATACGCGAACCAAGGACCTACTTGTTAGAAGTCACAATAACCATGGGCTGGATCCTACAGGATCATGAAGTTCTATACGCCACATGTAGTCGAATTGGAATTACTGGCAGATATGACAATTCATGATATAGTAAATGTCAGCAGACTCAAGAAGTACATGGCAGATCTGACATGAGAAAAGCTACTTCCTCCTCCTTCCATACAAACTGTAAGAGATAATGATGGTACGATTCAACATTCCTACCTTGTCAAAGCGATTATCTAGCATAAGTGGACACTGTGTATCAAAGGTTACTACAAATATCAAATCAAATGGGAAGAATACGATGAAATGACCTGCAAACCTGTCACCAACCTCTCAAAAGCAAAGCAAATACTTCATGACTACTAAAAACAACACAGATTGGTTCATGTGAAGGTTAAATGGAGAAGGCAAGGTCAAGGCCGTGGAGTCGATCACCATTGGTACTTTCTTTTGTACCACGGAATCGATGGCCACCTTGCCACAAAGTCGATGGCGATTGAGTTTTTTTTCTTTTTCCATTCTGCTTTTGGAGGATGGATTTGTGTTCGGAGGATGGATTGCATTTTTGAGAAGTATATCAAACTTCATGTGAAGGATGTAATGTGGAGAGAGGGGTTGACATAAGGTGTGGCTCGGTGGAGGGTACAGGCCAGAAGGAGATATGTACGTACCCACAACCCTAGGTGATCCGCAAAGATGGACTGCCAAGTTAGACTAAGAATAGACTATCGTCACTTCATACTACTACAAAAGTGTAATATCTGTCAGTATATTTCTATCTTGTCCTGCATATCATATGTGTTGTCCCCCCTGTAGTTTGCCCTCTGTTACCTTCCCTCAAAGCAAATTCCTCTTCTGTTACATCAGACCTTACCTATTCTTCAACATCCTCATTATCCCCTTCACACTCACTTTGATGGTCATCACCCACATGCTTGACAGTCCTTTCTGCTGGGATTCGAATGTCATCCTGCTCAGGATGGTCATCGTAATGGAATTGGCCCAGATACCAGCCTCCTGTACATATATGGATATCTCACAAAAAACGTTTAAATATCTGTATTGCTTTGTGGGTATAGAGACAATATTTCCAGATATATCAAGGATGGACTACTAACACCTCTTTTTGCACTGTTTGTTTTTCATGTTGATGGGTAGTACTACCAGATTGGATACATTTCGGAGAATGATCAAGTCAAACAGTTCAACTATATATCTTCTGTTCTTTTGTATCATAGTCTCCTCTCTGATCAAATTGTAAAACATTATCTTATTATCATGTTTATTATCTGATCTTGCATGGTGAGTACCATATACAATTGACTAACAAGACTTCAATTCTACTTCTATAATGATACAAAAAGGTATCATGTTCATGATTACATGTATTGGTAATATTATTATAAAGGTCGATATACTTATGCTTTTCATTCTAGATAAAATCTGGTGGGAATCTATATTCCAGCATCAACCAGAAATATGTGATCTTTCCGGATCCATGGAATATAGTGGTTATTGTATTTGTATCTTACTTGGTATATCCTATCTCTCTCAGGTATTGGCATAGAGTTTAAGACTGCAATGTATTCCTCATACCAACTTCTGCATATCACAGAGACTCATTCAAATCTACTAAATCTAACAATTGGGTTACGAAAAGGATTGTATTTTCTAGTATCCAAATACCATTTTCAGAAATGAACTATTTCAAGAAAGTTCTTTTGCCTCTTGATTCCATAAACTTTACCTCTGCCATCATATCCTGTATCTTCATCTTCTTCAAAATGACATCTCGCTTATTCATATAGTTGTTCAATACTACATATTGAAGGAATTGAGGTACTGTATTAGCCACCAAATCAGTATCCTAGCAATCAAGTAGTTATACTAACCTTGATATTGTGTTGCTATCTTCTAAAATGAGTATCATACTTACTTATATTTCTGCTTTTTATTGAAAGGGAAGGCAAGAATCTAACAGGCTTTGAGTAAGAAGATAGTCAAGCTACACAGAGATAAGCTCGAATAGTGAGACTAAAAACAAAAATATACGATTGTAGAATATATGCTCAGCGAAACAAATTAGGTGTTCCAACTTCCAACATGACTAAGTTGGTACTAAATATTTATGCTGGTTGAATAGGTGAAATGCAGATATAAATTGACATTAAATGTACTAAACAGTACTGAGTTTGATTTAGTATATTGAGTATTCTAGTGTAATTGAGAGTACTGTATATACTAAATATTGTTCAGCATATTTTGGAGTACTGAATGTACTAAATGGTGCTAAGTATAACTAAGAGTACTGAGTATACTAAACAGTGCTGAGTATGATTAGGAATACTGAGTATGCTTAACAGTATTGAGTATGATCAGGAGTACTGAGTGTACTAAATAGTATTGAGCTTGATTAGGAATACACAACGTACTAAACAGTACTCAATATCATTAGGAATACTAAGTGTAGTTAGAATAACAAAGCATATTGTACATATTCGGATTTTCTAGAAATACTGAATAATACTGAGAATTTGTGAAACTTCTTGGCATTTGGATACAAAGCATTACGAAAAACAGTACTCAGTGATAATTTGTGTCTGAGTAATACTAGCTGATTGACATGCTGTTTTTCTACCACTTTGTATTTAAATAAAATAAGAATAGACTACACTTGACCCTCTGATATACCCCATTGTGTCTACATTTGGATACAATTTATGATATTATGTAGTAGTATATAATTTGTAAATCGTGATTTTGCATGCATAAATACTATCTGAAATGTTGTATAACTATGTTAAATACAATATCTGGAGCTGCAGATCTTTGATCATGCAACCGATTGGTGAAATAAATAGCTCTATTCTTATCATCTAGTAACATCTATAGTAGAAACTTTTAGTTCAGAATTGATATAGTTGAAATGTAATTACGGATGGATATCTTATGGGCAATCACTTATTTTCAGTATTGAGAATTGCAGGAGTCATATGCAAGTACCTCAACTATCAGATTTTCAGTTGCAATGACACCCATCAGTTCTATTTCGATCACAAACAAATATATATACACGTAATATATGCGATTTGTTCTTCGTTTACCTCCAGAATTCCAATCTACAATATCGTTAATATTAATGGAGCAGCATTATAAAAATACTCAAAAACAAATTAAAATATCAGTTTCCACAACTATTTTATCAATATTCAAGATATAGTATATCTGAAATCAGGAGATAAAAGATAGATGAATTGTGTATATTATGTGTATATATTACATTACGATCGGAAAGTAACTTACGGACAGAATTGCGACTGAAACCTCCAAAGTTCATTTATTTGTACAATTACCATTACTGCCTATCATACACCACTTCAGAAGCATCACTGTACTTTGAAATTTATCCCTGCAATTCAAACTTTGTATAGCTCCAGTTCCTTCTGATTAGAAGTCTTTTAGATCCTTGCTTATCTTTCTAATAATAAGCAATGATAATATAATTGCGGTGAAAATGAGAAGTAATACCTTATGACTTTGGTTATCAACTCACTACAGTCATGTGTCAAACCCACTCTTCAAGCTCCTTGACAGTACTGATGTTAAGTTTCTCAAGGCTTGTTGATATCTTGTTGACCTTTGTGATAGCTCCTGTGCAAATATTGCTTAACAACTTCTGGTCTACAAATCTGAAACAAATATTGAAATCACTTCCAGTTTTATTCACTCAAGACCTATTGAAGACAACTGAGAATCTGGCCAAGAGACCTGGAGTCTTATTGTCGGACCCACAATTGTACTGCAGTACAGAATCTAGCATTACTATTGAGACATGCAAGAATTCCAGTTTGAGAAGGATACAGTCCAAATAATCTATCTTCGCTTTGTGACTTCTCAATTCCTTCAGTGACATCATGTCTTTGTAAGTCAGTTGGTCACCTAAAGTGAATATTATATATTGCTTCAGATTGTCCAAACTAATGCTGATATAGTGCATTATGCGCTCGTATATTTGCGCAGTCCTGTCCAATGTAA
Organism: Wilcoxina mikolae CBS 423.85; assembly: GCA_014904905.1. NCBI lineage: Eukaryota > Fungi > Ascomycota > Pezizomycetes > Pezizales > Pyronemataceae > Wilcoxina > Wilcoxina mikolae. Next base: position 500,731 of record MU122093.1, read on the forward strand.
TTTCCTCTTCCTCTAGAGTTGGGCAAGTATGGAGTTTTGATAATTTTACAGGTCGAACAGTTTTGTATTCGTCAGAATCCATGGTAATGAAGGGACGTTTGACACAGCTTGGTGAATACGTTTGTGATCTGTGATGAAGCCATGATAGGTACATGATATCTGATCGTCTTATTGAAAAGGAATTTACTTAGATCAATTTGCTCCAACAATTGATTGTAGTCTGGTTCAAGTTTGAATAGGAGGGATTTTGGGAACCCAATCCCAGAGTTTGCGTTTAGATCTGAAATGATGTTGTGATAGGTCTGCAATTTCTTATTGGAAGACTTGAATCATGGCAGTGGAATATCTAGCATCCTGACAAAAGCTGATGTATTCTGTTGTAGTAAGCTCTGGTATAATACTGTCTCCTCAACTTTCTTCACTGTCCGCACAAGATTATCCTAGCAAACTCCAATCGGTCACCCTTCATTTACTTGCTGGCACAAGGCCAGCCTGTCTGCGTGTGCATTTTGCTTAAGCTATTCACCAGACATAGGATATGCATGACATAATCTGCAGGCCCTTAGAAATACTTGCATCTGCTTCAGGACTTTCATCACCCGATACAAGATGTTTAGCCGGTCTTTTATCTGTTAGTGTAAATTTACGGTCAGGATGAAGTAAGTAAACTCACAGGTATCCTATTCAAACGTTGTGAGTGGGAGGAAAACATAATAGTAAAAGTAATGACTGACATCATGGCTTTATTGATTTTCTTCTGCTTTCATACTGGTGTCCTCTGGAGTCCATTCTCCTGCTTGTCCTCATTCTTGTTGTCAGTTTATTCTTCAACGTCCTCTTCCTCGAGACATGATTCCTCTAGTTCCAGGACATCGATACTAGGCATTCATTCCCGGAGTGCCGGCATTCACCACTCCACGTATCATAGAGTCTGAATTATCCCAAACAATACCGGTGCTTTTGCTAGATACATAGCTTCGTACTCATGAAATTGGAAATCTCTGCATGCTTATGGTGATATATCTTCAGGGGAAACGTGTATGAGTAGATCCTGAACTACTGCTTCCATTTCCACTGGCATACGAAACATCCTGAGAATGACATTCTGAAAGCAGGAGCCAAAGTCTTTGTGCAATTCCTTTGTCCTTTTGGTAGTCTGGTGGCAATTCAGGGCATACTTTGAATGGCTAAATATGGCTTTAAATACAATTGATATACCGCCACTATTAAAAAATGTTCCAGCCCGGGTCTTCACTTTGTGATCGTCACATTCAAAGAACTTCTTGAGGAACGTCCTGATAGTCCATCAGTAGCCAGAAATTTGATCAAGATGTGCATTAACTTTTCATCATCGGTTATTCTGCACCTCCAATACGCCCCATCACCACCCCCCCCCCCCCCCCCCCCCCCCCCCCCAATTACTCTCCGACTCGCAATTTCCTTCTCAAACATCAGCGACTCGTAGGAACACTATATTTTAACTCGCAGAAGCGTTATATCTCGACGGAGTTGAAGTTTGAAAGTTCGATCACTTGGGATATGGTTCGAGGGTGAGATATTCCAGACGTTTCCGGCTGGCGCGAGACAACCGACAGACTAAGGATTTTGACTTCTTCCTCTTATCATCACTGCCCTTATACACACCGTATGGCTCCACTCTCGTCTCTTTCTGTTCCACTTCACATGTATTATAGTAGTTCCTCAATGCCCACTGGTTACACCGAGACGACCAAACAAGATTAAGCACCATTCGACCGTTTTTGTATCGCTCTTGAAGCGCTCGTACCAAGAACTCTACCATCCCTCTTCATTCACTCTTGTGCTTTCACTTGCCATCGTTCAGCTTATCTAGCAACTCATCCAAAAAAACCCACCGCCACTACCATCACTCATTGTATGGCTGATACGACGTTCAGGAATTCACTTTGTTGAGGTAGACTCTGATCCCTGTCAAACTCGGTTTCATAACCTGGATGATACCGTTTATAATTAATGACTACTGAGATGGAGAGACTCTGAAAACAACATACCCTCTATCTCTAAATCCTTGCAATGGTGGTGGAGCTGTGAACGCAGTTGGTGTCATGACCCCAGGCCTATTCAGGTCATCACCCTTTGCAGTGGGTATAGCCGAGGAGAGCATCGAGTCCGCGAAGCTTGCTTGGAAGCTTGTAACACTCGATGTACGGGCCAATGATCGGTTGAGGATTGCGTATACGCGTGTATCGTACAGCTGTGGTGCTGTCTCTCCATCCGTATCCGTCTGCGCGGTCATCTCGTGTCCTCCAAAAAAATCATCGAGGTCTCCAAGTCGTAACACGGTATCGCTAAACCCGCCTTCGCCGCGGCCATCTTCAGATAACATGGTTGCAGTGCGATCTGGAAGTGAGGTATAAGAATAGTCTTCCATATGGAACTGTACGTCGGGGGTTGGGGGAGCATTGACGCCGGATTCTTCCGCACAGATAGCGTCCTGGCAGGTATAAAAGACGGCATGAACGTTGTCTCTAGTCATTCCAGCGTTGATTGCGGGCATAGGAATCGCCCACCCACTTTCGTCCGGTATGCCAAAGAGGGTTTGTGTCTTTTCGTATTCCTTACGAATGGTTCTGTTTCCCATACTCATACGCATCACGTGTCGATCCATAGGTCCGCCAGATATAGTGAGCATCTTGTCAAGGACCTCAAGGGCCTGCTCAACGTAGTCAGTTTGGAGAAGACGTAGCAGCGGTGATATGAGGTCTGCGCCAACTCCTGCAAACGCGGGCTTTCGCATGTCGATGTACGGGACGATAACTGTTAGGATCTCCATTGTTTTGAGTTTCATCCATCTGAGATTGTTAGAGAGTAAACCGACGAGGAATATGAGGGTCTGCGCCTCGTATGTCGGACAGAAGGTTTCCCGCAACGCATTGACAGTTTGTTGAATAAAGTCCTTACGTGACCTGAATCGTTGTCCTGCATATAGACCCATAACTCTGGCCAAAGATTTCGATCCCTGCACTTCTGCAAGTGACTGCAGGCGTTCGGCACATATCACAATGGATGTTTTTGCTGTCCCTCCTTCCATCTCTTGCGAGAACCTCGGAAAATTTGCCAGTATAGCAAAAAGTAGTCGAGTCTCCCCACCCACAAGCTCATTAGTAGGAATGCAATTGAGTTTGTCAAGAACCCTCACAGTCCGCTCCAAACAAACCGAACTTCGTAATCCCTTGTCAATCAAAGACTGCAAACCCTCAAACTTTCCCACCCACTTTGGCGGATACGCGGCCAGAATAATACTAACTTTCTCTGGGTCGCAGAGATCCATTTTATCCAGCAGTAGCTCCAAAATACTTAGAACCTCCATAAACTCGGCCTCGTGGATTGTATTCAAACAAGCCACTGTGGCCCAGAATAATTGCGGATACTGCATCAAGTGCTCTGCGTCCATTTCCCAAACGATGGCATTCAGTGTGATAAGGATTTCCATAGCAAACATGCGTATATCTGTTACGTCGTCTGCGATGGTATTCGATAAACGTGCCAACATATCCGCCAACGTAATATGATCGATAGACGTAAGAAGACACCGAAACACCTGGAACGACCGGCAAGCAAGATGACGTACAGGGCATGTTGTGGCCCAACTAAGCGCAATTGTAGCCCACTCTGCCTTGAGCTTATGATATACCGAAAACATCACTAGCACCGACGAGATCATATGTTTCATAGACTCTGGTACTCTCAGTCCGGTTTCATCTGTCGATGAAACCTCATCATAACTCCAACAAGTCTTGGAGTCGTTTTGTCGCACCGTCTCAATGAATTCCAGGGTAGCAAGTTGATGTTCGTGTTTCTCTTCCTCGTTCAATACCGGGATAACCAATTCATGAATTAGATGTATCAGCATTTCTTTCGCCTGTTCTTGAACCAAAGGAATGTAGTGATCCCAAAGAACAAACACGACTTGTAGTAGAAGTGTCAGCTTCTCCGCCATCTCCGGAACTGGCCCAACCAATAAATCAACCATTAAGATCATGGCAAGGTGACCATAAGAAAACCCGTTTTGTTTACCGCCATCCGGAACACACTCCCTTAGATCGGCAACATATGGAAACATGGAACTGTCTGGTATCAGCGAAGGCTCACGTGTGGCAATCGTCATAAGTTTGGGCTGTAAGTAGATAGCGAGAGCTTCCACTAATTTCGCGCCTGCTGGTGTTTCTGATAAGAACACAATGATCTGTTTTCCATACTCAACAAAGCTCTGTTCACGCCGCTCCAGACTCTGGTTTATGATGAAGTCAAGAATAACCTGAACATTACCTAGGTATGGTGCGGTTGCAAGTGATTGCCAAACAGCTTGTATTTCACTGTGGATTTTGCTGCTGAATTTTACAGTTATCTGAAAGAGATTGGCGAGGACCATATATGAAGAAGGCGTGAGCTCGTTGTTGGGTTCCAAGGTAAGATCAATCCGTTGAATCCAGGGCAACAACGCATGAAGTATATCTCGTTGCGCTTTTCCTTCGGTGAGATTGAAGAACAACGTCAGCTCTGAGAAGACAAATACTGCCAGTTCACTATGATATATTGAAAGCGTCTTTGAGAGTTGGAATTGTGCTCGTTTATACACAGCGACAGTTTTGTCGGATATTGACACTTCAAAATCTCGTACCCTTGAGATTCCGAATTCCATCTCCTCAGTGATCCTGAGCAGTTTAGCGGCTTGAAGTCGAATATCCGCATTATCGTCACCTAGTTTAAAAAGGCAAAGAGTCATGACTTTCCAAATGCCATCCAGATAATGTGGATACTCTCGCAGCACTTCGCAAATCACAGAGAAGTAGCTCTGCGTTGCCTTGGTAGAGGATTCATAAACATAACACAGGCGGATCGCATCTTTCAGTAGGCCAGTCTTTTGGTTGTGCAAAAGAATATTCCTCAAGGCGCGGCGTCCAATCCGATGTGTCCGATCACTGGGAGTTGCAAATATGGATTGTATCCATCTAAACAGTCCATCCACATTGAAAGATAGCATACCATTGCTTCCTGCATCGACTTCCTCGATTACCGGACCCGCCTAAAGATGTCAGTCTGACATTGCAACAGATTATACCAAATACATACACATAGAGAAGCCATAGCACTCAATGCAGCAATCTTCAAATTCCTCTTCTCAATTTCCATCGCAGCAGTAAGTGACCCTGGATCCGTGATATCTCGTTGCAGGTTCATCAGAGACTTTCGCATCATATCCTCCCTTTCTTTGACCACTTTCCAATTAGGTCCATGCCCACACCAGTCCTGCATCAAAATGAATATAGATAACCTCCCCTCAAACGGAAGCCATAGCTCTGGTTTGTCTGTCTTCGTGATGCCTTCGTACAGCTCCTCGGTAAGCCCACAGAAATAACGCCGAAGTTTCTGGTGTTCCCAGTCATTCTGAACTTCTGGATCATTAAGGAACATCTTCATATCTTTTATAAAAGCAACCATATGCCTTAAAATCCAAGTATCACTATAAACATCCTCCTTTTGCAAGAAATGGGATGTGAGTTGAAACACATGTGTTACCTCAGCACGAAGCCTATCTTGTCTACGATTTCTTCTGGGCGAATTAATTCCACGCCCTCGTCGATGATCGGTTCCCCATTTCAAGACTGCAGGTTGTAAGCTTTCGATTAACGTTTTATACAAGTTGATGTTAATATTTCCAAGTCCAGCAACTACTGCCTCCCGGATTATTTGATTGTCCACACCCAACAGCGGAATCACCATCTGAAAAACTGCCCTGGCAGAAGTAATACGGTCAAGATGAACCGGAGCAAGTGGAGTCTGATTTTTTGAAGGTTTCCTGCTGTGCTGTGGTGTGAGAGGCCGTGGTGTTGTCCGCTCCCCATCAGTAGAGGTTAATGTTGAGCATGCAACGATGAGATAGAGCTTCCATTGCTCGATCATAACTTCTGGACTAGCTGAAGATAGTGTTCGCAAGACTGGCCGAGAAATTTCCAGAGCACCTGAGGGGGAAGTTGCAGGCGACTGGGCTGCAGCACATACTGCTTGATGCATTTGTAACAGCCTTCCACACACAAGGTCCCGACACAGCACAACTGTAGTGAAGCACCGTTCTACGCAAACCCGAATCAAGCTAGGGAATATGCGGAACCACAAACTGGAGTCGTAGTAGTTATCGCTGATTGCTAAGTGAACTAACGCATCCTTCGATTTTGATCCTTTCAGTTCCCGTTGCAATCTACTTCTTTCGGCAATTGGCATATTTTCATCGTTCAGATTCATGACGTTCAAAGACTCTCCCTCCAAAATATGGATTACCCTCGGGCACACTCCCATAACAGGCCTACTCGATTGCCGCAGATGCTCGATTGACTTCGAATGCTCAGGATCCATATCAAAGAGTACGGCATCGAACTCTGTAATAAGCCGGAGGACCATAATGGCGAACATTCTGACCACTCGAGACTGGGAGCACAGGAAAAAGAGACCATTTGACTCAATCTCCTCCACATATGCCTGTACACTGGAAAATTCAAAATCGTCAGTCCAATCCCCTAGCCCGTGGTCACCCAATGGTAGCTCCGCATCATTGGTGGTCGCCATGGCAGCATCGTAGGAGCGCTTGGCTTTCAATTTAATTGTATCCAGCCAAACTGTCAAAAGCTCGATATATAGTTTTAGGGTGTTTTCAATATGAGTGTTCCCAAGCATCCCTCCATCGGATATCGTGGAGTACCGTTCATCAAACGCAAAGATGAACCTAGCAAAACCAATGATGACCTGTTGAGAGTTATACTGCCTAGCAATGCTTTTTAAAGCATTCGACGAGGCCACTGCAACGTTCAAATCGATATGCGCCGTTCCTTTACATAACAAACTCACCACCTTGTGGAACGGAATGTTAGGTGGCAGACAACGCGGAAGGGCCTCGATAGCAACGCGCAGTAGGTCATAAAAACTTCTGCTTTGCTCTGAACCTGCAACTGTCTCGTCCTTGCTTCCGAACAAAAACTTTGGTTCTTGCGGTGTTCTGGGTCCAGCTAATCTTTCATCCAATACCAGTTGCCCTCCAAAATTACTGTCACAGAGGACAATAATCTTGCCCAATATTTCGCAAAATCGGTCGTAGTATTCTCTGGCCGTCTCACCCAGCTTCTCAATAGCTACCGCCTGTGACCGGCGATCAACGTTCACTTTTAGTTCATCCGTTTTGTCCACTTCAATTTTTGCTAGCCAGGTGGATGTGGGAGGTATTTTTTCAGATGAACTCGAGGCAAACGTCACTGGAAATGGCGGTTGCCCAGTTTCGCCTTTCTCCAAATCTGCCATTATTGCCAAAAACGCACGAATGCCAACCATCATGCCTTCCGGTGACAAGTCGTGAAGTTTCAACGAATGACTCCCAGAGAGTAGATCTACGTTCAACAGCGGGAACACAACCGTTCTGAAACAGAGATCTTGGTGCTTGAAGCCAATGAATCGGATGAGCTGAATGCATGGTTCAACGACCTGTTGTTCCGCCGTAACCAACGATTTTTCCTTCCTTTCCTTCCTCAGCAGAATAGATATAACATCCTCAAGCCTTTTAGTCGTGGCATTAAGATTTTCGGGGCATCGAAAAAGATATGTCCACACCAAGCGGGCAAGGGTTTGAACAATCAAGGCTCTCATAGATCTGTCCTTGTCCCGCAATTTCGGTAGATTGCTCTCCACAAGCGGCATCCAACAATAAGTGAATATGTCGTATGGGCTGGCACATAACAAGGTCCCCAGCACCGGAAAAGCAGTATGCCAAAATCGCGGCTTCAGCATCATTTCGTTCAGCTTAGGATGCAAGAGCTGTACAAATTCCTGCCACGTTGGGTGATTGAGCTCGGTAGTTGCGGAAGCTGCAACTGGAAGAAGTAGTTTGCTGAAGATCTCGCAATATGCAGATTTCACTGTCCAGCCGGAAGATTTTGCAAAGAACTTTGCCAATGAAACCATAAAATCTGCAGACTCTTCAAGAAGATTTTCTGGATAAAACTGTATAGTGGTAAGCGCTATGTTGTACTAACTTGGAGGGAACTCTCAGGCCAAAGAAATTTGCGATGAGCGATCTTAAGAGCGACGAGATTTTCCGGAAATGAGAACATAGGAAGACTAACTAACCTTTAATTTGATATAACTCATCCCGCGTACCACCAATGCTATCCTGGCTTCATCCTTCATTACTCCCATTGTGTCACTTTCCTCTAAATCAACGAAAAAGCGATCCGTTACACGCTCAAAATCTATACTACTCATCACACCTAGAAGCTGGCTAAACAGCGTCCAGTTTGCCAGTCTCAGTGGCGAACTTGATAGAACATCTGGATCCGCGGATCGCAACTGGTTAAAAATGATGTGCTCCAGCCTCGCCATATCTTCGGTGACGCGATCCAGAGTAGTCTGCCCAATGACCTCAATCAAAACCCGACAAAGTATGTATATGGCAACTGTTGTCCGTCGATCAGCCACCAACGATGATTCTCTCGTTCCTGAGTTGCCATCCACAGGTCCATTTGGCTCTGTGTTTCTTCTGGGTGGAATATGGCGACCTTGCACTATTGGTTCTTGCCGTGAGAAAGTTGCTGCATCACTCTTGCTCTTGCGCCAAATCATAAGACTATCAATCACCGGCTTGGGTTTATGACGAGCGATATATCCTAACGAGCCAATTAGCTTGTCAAACGCCGGATCCGCACCAGGCCCGCATATGTTTTCTATATCCGGCTCTTTATCTAGGGCATGGCTCGGTGGAAGGCAACTATTCACTTTCCGTTCTGCCAGGCGCACAAACTGTGTAAACAGGATGTGTAGCGCATATTCGGCGGGCGTCTTAGACTCTTCCTCACGGCTTTTAGAGTAGTGATGATGTTGATGTGAATGCGAATAGTGATGACGCCGTGCAGGTGGCTGCATCTGTCTAATCACCGTAGTATTGTGCTGTGGTCGGTCTTGTCCCACATTGGGGAGGCCCACGTGCCTCCCGTTGCCAATCGCCAAAGTAGGAGGAGTCGTGACAGGAGGCGATGGGATTTGTGGGAGATGTATTTGTGCTCGATCCCCACCACTACGAACGGTTGCAATATTGATCAATTGTGATTGAGCGATCTGTGGAACATGTAGTATGTCTTGGGAGCCAAACGCCGAAGACATTAAGGGAGGTGGGGAGAGCGATGACGATGTGGAGGAGTTGACACACGATCCGGAACGAGAATGGGAGCGGTGCTGGACTCCGTTGACAATTGATGTTTGCCTGTGGTGAGCATGAGAGCTATACGTCGAGTTCGAAGGATGACGTTCTTGTTGTCCATTCTCTGGCTGACGACGAACACCTGTCATTGCAATCGCGCCCTAAAACTGCACCAGAAACTAATGAAGTTGCTTCTGTACCTAGGCCAGAATTCAGAGTTTGCGAAAGATAGGTGAATATGAAGACGCAATTCGATTTGAGTTAAATACCGGAATATGGCCTCGAGAAATTCTACCTTTTGGAAGCAGAGCTCTTTCGTTTTGTCGGAGAGGTTATTTGATTGATGGACAGCAACACCAAACCGAAGCAAGAATCAACTGTCATGAGGTCTATCTCGAAATATTCTTGGACATTCAATGGATGATGCGAAGCCCACAAATATTAAAACGAATACAGGAAGATATGAAGGTTATTGTGGTATATTATTGTGAGGTATTTTTAGTACAAGCAGTTTTGCTTGACCGATAGTCATGAGCACATAAGTCCAATCACGTAATTAATATAATTAGAAAAGCAATACAATATCAGATGAATCTTTTCAGACAGGAAATGTATACAGCTAGCTTTGGGAGATTGAAGCTTCAGTGGTACTCAGTTAAATTATGGGAAATATTTGGGAAATAGTTTTCAGTTATTGAGCTGTCAGGATCAACTGATTTAACTATTACATTTCAAAGAGATAAGAACAAAGTCTACAAACTATAAGAGGGATAGAAGGTATGGAGAAATATTTAAAAGAAGATATGAAAGAGAGGTAGATATGAAGATTGATACTTGTAGTTTTGCTAGAAAATACTTTCTAACATCTCAATCGCACTATAATACATAGTATTTTTAATAATGATTTAAGAAAAAATTACGCAATTGTTCTGACCTCCATACAGTCTACTGGATAAAGAGAATTCCTTATTAATGAACCCACAAATACAGAGAGTAGTGTGATTGAGACAAGTAATATACTCTGAAATCGAATGTATACCATTTCCAGTCCTATAATTTCCATCTGCCCTGCTATAAACATAACGAGTCATATAAAGACAAGAAAAAACTGCTTTTATCTATAGCTCGCAATCAGAAAGGAATCATTTTGTCTGCTCTATATATATATCTACTTTATTATTCATGGTTGTATTAAAGTCTAAAGGTAATCAGGTTCACATTTGATATAGTCAGTACTGAATATACTTCATAAAAATAAACATTCAAAAATTAGTCACAATTATATAATGATATGGACAGTTAGATAAGCAGAAAGAGCATTAGATTCTGCAATAGTATATATATCGTTTGTATCAGCTTCACTTCAATCCTCTATTTTAGAACTGTAAATTATCAATAGATCTAAGTGCTTTTGCTGCACCTGAGAGCATATTGTGTAGCTGATATATCTGCAATGACAGTTATAAATGTATTATATTATATGGCTCTGATAAGATATATGACACTGTCAATATAACATATTCTTTTGAAATGATGATATAATTCACACTATTACCCATCATTTAGCTTGTTGTATATCATTAACTTTTCACACTGTCAATAACATATATTCTTCTGCAATAATGATATAATTCAAACAATTACCCATCATTTAGATTGTAGTGTATCATTCACTTTTTCACACTTTAAACAGGTCATTATCCTTTGACTGTTGATATCAGAAATTGTTTAACCTGCTTTTGCAATTGAATAGTGGACAGTATAAATATAGTTCTGTATATTGAAATGACAATACAAAGAAATACACATATTACCATATAATCTTCCTGTATGAATAACCAAATAATATATGTAATGAAAAGTCTATCAAGTATGTTTATTGTACAGAACAGTATTTATACCATTTTTGTCACTGTATTCAGCTTGTCCTCCAATCTATAGTATATATCGTTTGTAGCCACAATATTGATCTGACTATTGACTGTCCAATTCTTATTGTCTGACTTCAACAATATAGGTTTTTCAGGGATCAAGTATACTGCACAAATGATATTTCCAGTTCTAATAACTGTATATATCTCTCCAGAAGATACTTTCACTAACCTCACTAGCTGCAATAAATTTACCATAATTCATCTATTTGCAGACTTTGTTAGTTGAGAGTATGATAATCAAAGAAATAATTGCACAGTGAATACATAATTAGCATTCTGAATAGATACAGCATATATTATAGTATGCATCTCTGCAGTACCAATAAAGGCAACTTCTGCCTCTTATTATATTGTGAATGTAAATCTATAACAAGTCCTTGTGGAATACACCAAAAGTGATTTTTTGTATCAAGTTTATTTGTATTTCAAGATGATGTGCTGAACATATATATCATATTATTCAGTCTTCAACCCATAGTACATCCCAGCTGCACTGCAGGAGAGATTGTATGAATTGATATCTACCTACTTGAAGTGTCTGAAATAATATATAATATTATGTAAACCATTTTCGATGATATCCTTACTTATCATTTTAATGACATGTTAAAAGTTCTTAATTTTCACTTTTTCTTTGTACTACTGTGGAGATATACACCCAAAAAGATAGTTTACTACTGGTCAGAGTGTTGCATTGTGAATAGCAGCACCTGTACCTGGGATAGTTTTATGAGAAAATAACTTCAGTTGTACTTGTACTTGTTTCACATGCTGGATTCACAAGTCCACGTGAAAGCAAATATTCATAGGGCTGTATCTGACAATGACTTTTCACTTGTTTCAGTGTGTGAAAATATCATTTATAAGTAGAGATCTAATTTCAGAGGATGCGACCATAGTTGAAATCTAATATATGTCTTGAGTAATTTTACTCGTGATGAACATAATTGAGATTGTACGAATGAATCCAGTATCAGGAAAATATAAATTCCTGAAATGTATTTTGACTAAACCTATCCAGATAACAAACAAATAGTAAATAATACAGCAAATATATCTATTGGTTCAGAACTAGATATAGCAGTGAGAAAAAATTATAAACGGATGCTGAACAGAGTCAGAAATTGCAAAACAATAAGGTAGATATCATGAACAAGTATGAGACTGTTATAATAGCATTGCCAGGTGCATATGGCTTGGAAGCACGCCTTCCCAACTAAGTACACTTGGCTTGCCAATACATATTTTTCGTAAGTATAATTGGCCTCGTATGGACACTTTACTTGTAAGCATACTTGGCTTCACGAGTGTACTTGGCAGCCAATGGCACACAAGTACCCTTCATATGTAGTCACCTTGCGAAGTGTTTTTGCACAGTAGTAATAATCTTACCTATATACTACTCTATTATATTCATCTGTTCACGATTGTATTGGTATCTACCATTGTGCTTCTATAGGAAGCCATATACCGATATAAGCTCTTATACTATTGTCGTTCTTTAGTAATTGGATATGTTTCGATCGCCGTATTTCATAAATTATACTTTTGGATCAATACATTGGGATACATCCGATAGAGAAATCATTCAAATTGGTGAGCTACAAATTGCAGAAGCAGAGAGTATTAATACGTATATCCAATTGAGGCTGATAGTAGCAGAGATCATTTCACGTTGATTCTGGAGGCCAATCGTACAGAGATACGTCCGCAACCAAGTTGATCATCATGATTTCATATTATAAGAAATTAAAGATTACCAATCGTGAGAGTGATAAGATCGGATAGGTTACCATCTACTCGCATCAATAGACAATTACAGGAATGATTCTGGATTGTTGGTGACCCTCAGGGATACGTTACTGGCAATTTCAAAGTAAGCCTTCCTCCAGGGATTTATTCGAACCTTATTCCACAGAGTTCTTCCAACCTCATCTGACAAGCGCAATCATATGCGAACTGTTGAGATGAGTTGGATACCAATGAATAAAGTCAATCAAATATAAAGAGCTGGCAAAGCTATAATTTACGACCCCCCTGAATGCGCTAACCATTGAAAATCAAGTACAATGCGAAGTCGATTAGGCTACAATTACCTGAAGTATAAATGAGTACATCGGTCGAGGGGAGTGTACCTATAGAGGAACAATATTCTGCCAGCAGATTTACACATGGTTGTGGTCTACAGAGCAGATAAGATCCAATTCTATGTGAATAACCTCATATACAGCAGATCGAAGTATGAGATCGCTGAACGTTTGATCGATGCCATCAATGGCAATTATGATCATGATCATCATTCTTCAAAACTGATTCGAGTTATCAACGTTGTGGATGCTATTAGAAATTTTCAGTTCCTGTTTTGGAAGTTATGTGAGGTTGTAAACAGCCATATAAGATTATACGATTACATACGATTTGAATCAGCCACAGAGTCAGATGGAAGCCATGGCCCTATGGTTACAACTCTGAACAAGTTACCTAGGCAACTACGAGTACCAATATCATTAGCTTATTGACAGATAATATTTAAGATAGTGGAGCAGCAATCACAGATTGTGCTACTACTATGAATTGGAAGTATAAACCCCAAAGGTTCTAAAGTGGCTAGGAGGTAAGAAAGCTATCAATGCCAACTCTATTCAATTTCATCGTACAAGTTGATGACACCTTTTCGCCAACCGAGTGAGTATGATATTTGATCACCATATTGGGCCCAAATGAGGGCATATGAAGTGGATCATTAGGAATGCTATGGAGATGATTTCAATATTCAGGTGGGAATCTAAGGTTTCACATTGGACTATCAGAGGATGGACCATCTGAGTACTCTTTGGAGACGAGTAGATTCACTGTGTATATACAGTTTGAGGTTTAAATCATGCTTGTCTTATCTCTAAGAAGAAATCGACATTATGTGATTGTCAGACAGTTCCAGTTGAATGAGAGATATCAGGAAAATGCAATTTCCTCCCTGCCCTGACACCCACCTTTCGGGATCCTTCTTGGAACTCGGGAGGCTCCCAAATCCTCCCGTATCATTTTACCATGCTCCGATACACTCCAGGCAGCCTGAGCTCCCAGTGCACCTGAAAACTTTCTACAATCGTACAGGAGTATCTCACAGCTTTCCTACCACTTCCTGAGAGGTTTACCAGCTTGCTCCTTTGCGTACTCTGCTCCGTATGCCTCTCTGACACTCCGCAGCCCTCACAGCCTATTCGCATCATATGTGACTCATCCTTCTGTATTATTTTACTATACTCCGACGCATTCCAGGCAGATGCCGGTACACCTGTGACATGTCCACAATCACACAGGAGCATCTCACAGCATTCCTACCACTTCCTGAGAGGTCCACCAACTTGCTCCTTCACGTACTCTGCTGTGTGTACCTCTCAGACACTCTGCAGCCCTCACAGCCAATTGGCATCATATCTGACTCACCCTTCCGTATCATTTTACTATGCTCCGCCGTACTCCAGGCAGCTACTAGTATACCTGTGAACTTTCCACAATCGTACAGGAGCATCTCACAGCATTCCTACCACTTCCTGGGAGGTCCACCAACTTGCTCCTTCACATACTCTACTCCATATACCTCCTTGATGCTCCACAGCCCTCACTGTAAATTGGCATAATATGTGACTCCATTCGTAGATCATGCTGGCAATTCATCACTGCTACTTCAAGTATCGTCACCAGAGATTTGTCTAAATAGACATCTCTAGATCTCATTACACTAATATATTGTCTATATACACCAGCTGGATTTCGAAGGCACCCCTGCGTGAGACTCCTCTAATTTATTTTGATGAATGTTATGGGTGACTCTAAACCTTTCGTCCATATGTGTTTTGACTTAATATACATTCCAGTACATATCCAAATCTAGTAGATTATTTACAATCCATATCGAACCGTTCTCTGTCACTGCCCAGATCTCTGGGACCAAGTGACATGGCCCTTCAATTTTCTCCACAGCAATAATATGTGGTGTTGATTCCTTTACCACTCTGACGAACCCATCCACCTATTGTGGGTACCCTAAACGATGCTCCAAATGTGTGCCGACAACAATGGCCAACTCCAATGGTGATGGTCTATCAACTCAGGTTTGAAGGGATGAAAGGAAATGAGGGTGCTGCTGCAACAGCTGGCTACCAGTCCTCACAATCATCCCACTTAACAGTGAGATCCTGGATGGTGGTGAAAAGGGGATGTATAGAACAGGAAATGTGAGGTGGTACACACAGAGTCCATCATCCGCATTTTCGCCCACGCACACCCATAGTACCTGTGGTGGCCACCTGTACATCTTACCATCTGATGTACCCTCAACATTGCAGTCGAGCAGGATCAGATTGATCTGCTGAGGGTTATGAAATTCAGGCATGTAGAAAGTAACTTTATTGTGAGATTGTAAGGTTACGTCTTCCTTAAACTCATTTTTGTAGTCCCAGATCACACTGAGGTTTGCTGGGGTGTATCTGAGAGTATTCTTTGTGGTTGTACAGAGTTCGGGTAGGGGTATTGTTTTGGCTGTTACTGGGTTTCTTCTTCAAATAGACTAGAGTTTCTGTATCTCTATTATCTCTCATGTGTCACTAGGTCTAGATGTTAGAGAATCGATGGCTTTGGGTTAAAGTATATATCCACTTGATATCACATGAGAAACAGAATGCAGTTGTGAAGAATTACTGATGGTGATGGTCGAGGGTAAAGTAGCCCAATGGTCGAGCTGTCAGGTGAAACTCGCTTGCCCAAAACCAGAAATAGAAAGCAAAGGAACGGACCGCATGGTTCGAATTGTGCTCGAAATAGCAATACAGTCGATCCTAATTTTCCTTGCTATCCGTGGTGCATGTACCCCATACCGAGACTAAGCTCTGCCAATGCTTTCAGCTTCCAAAGCGGTACTAGGAATGTGTCATATGTGCGCTTGGACCACCCAAGCTTTCGCGACAGACTGAGCTGAAGCTTAAAGCTTCCAGAGTATGCAAAGATCGAGTGAGAATAGATGCTTAGGTTCGACATAATACCAGCTGATAGTTGCTCAATTTTTCCGAATGGGGATTAGGTGTGCCCTGGAGTATCTTCCTGGCAACCGCCAATATAACATGATGTTTTTGTCCCTTATACTCCATTCCATCTCGTCCCTTTTTATCATCTCTTGTAAGGAGGTACGTCCTCGTATGGTTGAATACGTGTAGATACGTTTGCAAACGGGAATAAGTAATATAAATATCAATTGTAGGTAAGATAATCGCTAGCGTGTCAAAAGCACTTCGTGAGGTGATTATATATGAAGGGCGGTTACCCGGCCTTGGCAGCCAAGTGCACTTGGGAAGGCCAAGTGCACTTGGGATCTAAGTGCGCTTGAGAGCCAAGTGCACCTGGCACCGCCATTATATCATCCCCCTCTGTATCAGCAGACCCCCTGGACTGCATCATATATACATGAAGAAAGACAAGATAAGGTGTGTACACCTTCGTACGTCTGCATAAGTCCTGCGACCGATCGGTGCCATCACGGCGACCTCATGGCGGATCCGGTGCATGGGGAAATCCACCTCCAGTGGTAGGTGGTAAAATCCGTGCCGACGCCATTTATACCGGGCAGAGATCTATAAGAAACGAAGAGAAGAAGAGAAGAGAAGGAAACGTCCAATTGACCCTGAATCCTCCAAGTCCATCTCTGAATCCAAATAATTGATCCCCATAGTGCTAGCCCGGTGGTGTTCGAATCGGTAAATGCCATTGGCCGACTTGCAGACCTCATTCGGCATCGATATCGTAGTTGATACGTAATATACCGGACGAAGTTATCGTTGCTCGACTTCCGACTAATCGATCGATCGTTCATATACGATTTCTTTCGTTGGACGCGTTCGTGAATGTCATCTGAGGGTAAGGCCATCGCGGCCGGTATCGCATCGCTGCTGTAATCAACTAGCATAATTGCATGATGTACTTATCTTGGTCGTAGCTGCTGCTCTTGAGAGGTCTCAGATTCATGATTTCTCCAATTCCATGTCTCTGTGCTTACGTATATCCAAGCACACGGCAGACATCATCGGTGATAGCCTCCGCTCTCGGCATTGATCATATGCGTCTCACAGATTGGTTCCAAGATCCAGTGGTGATTGACTTGTGTCGGCCTCACTCAGCACTTGATTGCAGTCATCATATGTCGACATGCATTCGTACATACTCTTTTGAGTTGCGGTATATAACTCGTAAGTGTGCCATGGTCATACTCCCATAGTAACCACGTGAGCTTCTGCTCCCGGTGCATCAAGGCAGTCATTCTCTGATTCGCATGCCTTCGACTTCCGAATCCACGAAAGTAGTGGATTTGCACATCCAATACCCTTCCGAGCCTAGTTGTAGGGTGCGCACCCTAAAATCTAACCTGATACGGTTAATCACCACTCTCTGCAGCGACGTCAATCGATTATCGTCATGGCTTAGTTTGGTGCTCTCGGAGGTAAGTCCAATTGCAGAGCATATTCGTTCGTTGATATATCTAATTCGCAAGCAACCCTCATACAAGGTCATATTTACCATGTAATTCGGTATGTCCACGCTTTCAGCTCTGAAGCTCCACGCGGTAGCCTTCTCATACGTCTATTAAGGATTGCAGCTGATTGTGCATTTCATGCGTTCGGTGGTGCTTCCGGCGATTCGCAGTCGCTGACATACTTCCTTATGTACCCGTTTATCGTATGCCAATAGAAATCTCTCGAGACTAATGCAGCAGTTTTTTAAGAGCTTCACAGTGACCAGACTCAGGGTTGTCATGATAGAGACTTATCGCGTTACCGTGGAGAATATCGTCTGCAGGGATATATATCCTCCCCTCGTTGGTCAGAGCTCCAGCGACGACACTCCATTAGTTCTCATCTTCGGCTGTGGCTTCGGCTGTGTCCATTGGGTTATCGACTAGCTTACCTGAGATGTCGACCGCCAAAGGGTCAGTAGCCAGGGCCTTCTTGGGAGGTCATTTTAGGGTTCAACTGTCAGGGTCATCAAGAGCTATCCGACAGGCTTCTCGTAGCCGATCTCATAATCGGGCCGTGCCGATAAGATCTCATTGACTTCGAGGTACTCAACAGTGAAGTCATAGGTGAGGCCAAGTGTGCTCACGAGGCCAAGTATGCCTGCGAGCCAAGTGCACTTACGAGGCCAAGTGCGCTTACGAGGCCAGGTGCACTTGACGTCTGCAGCATGATGGGTGCGTTGCGGTAGTAATGGTGAGTCATTCCGACATTTGCGGTGCGGAATTCGTTTGAAGTAGCGGTTTCTCGGTTTCCGTAACGATCATTCCCCTCTTTGAGGTCGGAGTTCCATCGACGACTTATTTTGTCAAGCCGGTATCATACAGGCTGACATGTCTCCAATTTCAATGTTCATTCGCGTATCGATCCTAACACCTCCAATTGCCATTGTGTTTCGATATGTAAATATCTCCGAATTGTATCCGGGATCTTGATTCCGGTCATTTCGTCGGTACATCCTAAATTTGCATATGTGCGCCTCTGCACTCAATTGCTAGTCTCATAGATTGTCATCTAAAATAAGACTTTTTTAAGAAAAGGGGAAAGTTCCAAACGTAACCTCGCCTTATAAATAAATTGACTCAAAGTCATCCATCTCCGGCCAATCGTAACTGGCCATCCATTCCAGAGCGTGCATATTTGCACCCGTACATTCCATATTCTGTGGCTTCACCTGTGGCTCTGTAAGCTTTATAAAGGCCATCTTTACTGACCTCCATGCACTTAAGATCGGCTTTCACACGACCGTCATCTCATCCAACCCGAGGAAGATAGTCCTTGATATCGCACTTCCGTGATCCATCCGGTGACATAGCGTCCATCGTAACAAAATACCCACTCATCGATCCGTCCATATGGCATGGGATCTTAAGTCCAAATCCATGATCCGGCTCTTGAGCATGTGATCTTATTCTACGAAATTTCGGGAATACCACTCCGTACCACTATACGGCAGCACTTCTGCCCCCACATCTTTGTAGTGCAGGAGGCTCATACGATCATAACCACCAAATAAGGAACCTCTGTGTGCCGTAGTGACTTTGCAGTCTCGGCTCGTAAGTCTATTGGAAAATCGTCTTTTCATGGACCATCATTACAATCGTCTGTTTGGAGGTAATTCCTTGCAGTCAAGTATTCAGTAAGCCCTATGTGGCTTGTAAGCGTCCGTGGCATAATCGGTGCGTTTAGCGTTTCGAGTACCTTTTCGTCATTTCCGCATGTATCTATCATATTTTGACATGACTTCGCGTTCTGGTATTCCGTCTAATCGTAGGTAGATATCGTCTCTAACGTCCGTACGGGTTCGTATGACCCCATAACTGCTCCATATATGTGTTAGCCAATTGTATGTGCAAAAGATGGAGCGGCAGATATTGCGGAAATCCAGGAGGCCTTGTCATTAATGAGTTATCCTCGATGGGAATCCCACGTCGTCCGGTACTCCCTTCGTGACTCGGCGAGCCGGTAGCAGTCATTCAAGCTCCGCATTGTTGGTAACTCTTCTGCCGCAACTACCGCCGCTGATCCCTGCTTGCCCATCCAGCGCCTGGTGTCTATCTCACCAACCATCAGTAATGCCATCCATGGTCCCTCCCAGCAGCCCTGTACGAACTTCCACTCTTAGGCAGAACGTCCATCAATGACCTCCTCCTGGCCAATAGATCGTCTAAAGCCGTAGCTCTAAGTATTTGAATATCCGGAGTACAGCCACCTTCGGAACACGTCTCCTCCATAGCCGTAGATCCTGGTGTATTCCCGAGGCATTCTGGTTGGTCTACCCGGTCCGCTACCATCACTTCCGCTCCCCCTGGGGTTCGCAGAGCCAAATGTCGAATGCGTTTGCAAGTCGACGTCAGGATTCCTGACTTTGTACCAAGGCAACCCCAATACCAGCTTCACACAGTACGTCTACCGCGGCTGCCACCATTTGTACGAATAAGCCTCACCGAATCATGTACTTGTCTCACCCGATTAGGACTGTCTGACAACCAAATAACGTCCATTCCCACTTGGGGATACGACAAGTATCAATTGAACCTCAAACTGTATATACATACATAGTGTTGGCAACGAACTTCCTGGGGTTCGTACAATTGACGAACCGATTTGGTCCGCGCAAACCGGATCCTTGCCAAGCCTTTCGCCACAAACCCCACCATTTCAGCCTACAACTGCGAACAAAAATAAGTAAGCGAGTTCTTGTCCGATCGGCTCGATTTGTAGTGCATCTTGTAGCTAACTTCTCCCGCTACAAGATGCGCTAACATTCGATCCGATCGGACATGATCTCGCTTACTTATTTTTGTTCGAAGATTGATGGTTCGCGAACCGGTTCTGACAAACCTCGGAACTTCGTCCATATCTCAGATCGAATCCGTGTTGAACCGCGCCCAGGTTGGATCCGTGACGAACCAATCCGCTTCGTTGCCAATACTATACATACGGGATCTGCTGGTCTCCGAAGAGAGCCCAGACGGTCCATCCTCTGGTAGCTCCGCGTGGAACCTCAGATTCCTGACTACACATTAAAACCAAATCATTTCCATCGTATTCCTAGGACATCACTTCGTTTGCCATCGTATGAGCACATCCTGTGATAAAATACCGTACTCGCTCATTTGGCGATAAGGAGTCATTGACTTGTACGATGAAATTGAATAGAGTTGGCACTGATGGCTTCCTCTCCTCACAACGATCCAATTCGGTCGTCTGATTGCCACTTTAGAATATTCGGAATATGGTATACTTCCCATTCGGGAATGCAGCACGATCTCAATCGCTGCTCCATTATCTTGCACAGTTCCGTCGGTAGACGAATGATATCCATCATTATAATTGCCTTGTTGACTTGTTCGGAATCGTAGCCATAGAGCCGTGACTCCTGTCTACCTCCCTGGCTCGTTCGAATCGTATGTAATTGTGTAATCTCGTAAGGCCATTTATGAACTCACATGACTTCCATACCCATAACTGAAAACTCCATTGGTAGCATCGATCGATCGTTCGGCGATCTCGTACTTCGATCTTCCGTAAATGAGGTGATTCTCGTAGCACTCGACATTCTTGGCTCTGTAGGCCTCGACCGTGTGTAAATCCGCTGGCGAAATGCTGATCCTCCGTAGGCACACTTCACTCGACAAATGTGCCCGTTTATGCTTTGTGCAATTGTAGCCTTATCGACTTCACGTTGTGATGGATTTTCGACAATTGACGCGTTCATGGGTGTCGTTGATTATAGATTTGCCAGTACTTCATGCTCCATTGACTGCCATCGATAGTATCTGACTCGTCTCGATAGTTCGCATGCGATTGCGCTCATCGGACGAAGTTCAAAGAATCTCTGGAGTACAGCTGGTGATGTATCTCTCGGAGTCACTTAGTCTCCGGAATCATTCCTGTAATCATCAATTGACTCAAGTGGATGGTAACTTATCCGATCTCGTCGCTCTCGCGATTGGTAGCCTATTTGTGGAATGGTGATCGACCTCGACTGACTTGGTCACTGACGTGTCTCTGGCCAATTGGCCTCCAGGATCAACTCGGAATCATCTTTGCTACCATCAGCCTCAATCGGGTATACTTAACAAGTCTCTCTGCTTCTGCAATTGGTAGCTCTCAAATCCGTATGATTTCTCGTTCGGGTGTGTCGCGACGTGTCGATCGAAAAGGGATAATTCATGTTTTCAGGAGTGCCTATCATGGCAGGTGACACGTCTTTCGGGTCTAATTGACATCTAAATCATCTCGGAATCATCCCTACTACCTTCAATCAACTCAATTGGATGATTACTTATCTTGTATCGACAATCTGGCGATAGTTCTCAGTGTAGGTGTGACACGTCGAAAAAGTAACGAAATCACGAAATCCCGTGAGCGAAACGTATCTGGTGACTGAAAAGCGATTATAGTGTAAGGATGTATGTTCTTGTATGGGAGAATACGTGTAGATACGGTTGCAAAACGGGAATAAGTAATATATATATCAATTGTAGGTAAGATAATCGCTAGCATGCCAAAAGCACTTTGCGAGGTGATTATATATGAAGGGCAGTTACCCGGCCTTGGCAGCCAAGTGCACTTGGGAAAGCCAAGTGTGCTTGGGAGCTAAGTGCGCTTGAGAGCCAAGTGCACCTGGCACCGCCATTACATCTCTGCACACCAACAGCTTAACTCACCTGCCTGCCATTCGAATCATCACAGCTCCACCTGGACTAAAGCCCCTATTCTATCTACCATTCAGTGAACACTTTCCCCAATCAGATCTTATTTGCAGGTGAATTGACTGTATGGATTAGCAGCTCAGGTGCTTCTCAACTTCAGTGGGAATGAACAGGTTGTCCTCTTTGATGCGAACCACTGTGTCACCTTCAGTTTCCTATAAGAAAAAAGAGATTCTCCAGGTGTACCTGAGCTTTATTCGGACCTCTTCTTCACAAATCACATTTAGATATATTCTCATCACCTATGGCCTTGCAATGTCCTAATCATACCGCTTCTCAAGAGTGAGATTCGGAGTGCTCATCAAGGACGGCCAGTCAAAATAGTTCTCTATGTATTCCCAGACATGTATGGCCAGATGAATCCCTAATTTGTATCAAGCTAACCTTCAGGACCACCAGAATGAACTGAACGATATTGAAGAAGATGATAATGAACATAGAGAGTATGAGAACTATACCACCACCAGTTCGGACTATAATGATGACAAGCTACTGTCAACTCATGAATGGACTAGATGCAGTTGCAACCACCCCTTGAGGGACTATGAGAAAGGAATAAAGAGGAAATCCTTTCAGGACTTCCGCAGGGAGATATTCAGCTGTCAGTTTACCCCCTTGATCCTATAATTAATGGCTACTAACGTTTGATATAGCTTTGTACGAGAGATGCCGGAGACAATGGAATTCCATTAGTCCTGGTCACCAGTCGGCCATCATTGAGCATATGGGCAGGTATATAGACACAAGAATTGCAAGCTCTGCCTAGCAGTCGACCTGTTATGTAGTACCAGATGTAGCAGGAGAGGAAACGGAAAACCTGGCAGCTGTGTTTAAGTGAGAGTCTGTTTCTTGGGGGTTGTATTTCTCTGGAGTTATGTTTCTTGGAGTTTGTATTTCTCGGTGGTTGTGTTTCTCGGGAGTTGTATTTCTCAGGAGTTGTGTTTCTCGGGGATTGTATTTCTCAGGGTTTGTGTTTCCCGGGGGTTGTGTTTTCCAGGGGTTATATTTGTCAGGGATTGTGTTTCTTGGGGGTTGTGTTTCTCAGGGGTTGTGTTTCTTGGGGGTTGTATTTCTCGAGCATTGTATTTCTTTTGTCATGGTCGTATCGAGATGCTGCTGGGGCGCAGCGTGAATATATATCATTTAAGTTGATAGCGGCAGGCTCCAGTAGGTGAATGCCAAAGATGTATGCGATGCTACCAGTGTATATAAAAATGGGCGACACACCATGATTCCATCTGGAAATGAAGAAATAGATCCAGGTACTCCTGAGTGATCCTAGAGTGTACTGGAGCTTCACAGAGAGCTGAGAATCGGCCACGGAGGACTTAGATGCACTTCGGAAATCTTCCGAAGCACTCTTAGAGGTATCAGAAGTGGCTATGGAGTACACTATTGTGATACAGAAATCTCCCGGAGTACCCTTAGAGGCATCAGAAGTGGCTACAGAGAACACTATTGCGATACAGGAATCTTCCAGAGCAGCTTCAAGGCTTCCGGAGAACAAGGGAGTGCTCTGAGGCTGCATTTGCCGGTCCCAGAGGACTCCCTCAAGGTTTGCAGACTGCATCATTCCAAACCAATCTCCACAACCACTGGACGGTTCCGGAGCTTCCGGGACCGGATGATTGACTTTGCTGATGCAAGGACATTATTTGGTTGTCAAACTGTCCCAATTCGATAAGCTAAGAACATTATTTGGTTGTCAGGCAGTCTCAATTGGGTGAAGCAAGGTTATTATTTGATTGACATATAGTTCCAGTTAGGTATGACAAGTATGTGATTCGCAGAGTGAGTTTATTTCGTACAAATGGTGGCAGCACCATTGGATACACTGTGTAACCTGGAGATCGAGTTTGGATTGCAATGGTACAAGTCCAGGAATTCTGGTGTCCACTTGCAAAGTATTCGTATTTTGGCTCTGCGAATACGAGGGTGAGTGGAAGAGGTGGCAGTGGACCGGATAGACCATCAGGAATGCCATAGGAATATACCTAAATTATAGCTAGGAGGAAGACACGTTCTGAAGCAAGCTGTACTCCATATATACAAATACCGAGTATTACTGCTTTAGACGATCTATTGGCCAGGAGAAGGTTATCGATGGAAGTTCTTTCCAAGAGTAGTGATTCGTACAGGACTGCTGGGAGCTACCATGGAAAGTATCACTGACCGTAATATAGGTATCAGGTACTGAATGGGTGAGCTAGGAGCATCAGCAGTAGTTGCGGAAGAAGAGCATCTACATGAAAATCATGAACCACTGCTATCAACTTGCCCAGTCAAGAAAGAAATGACTGGACGGTGGAGTATAGCTCTTCCATGGGCGAACAGCAATTGACAAGAACTCCTGGATTTCAAAACATTTACCACTCTATCGTTTGAATTATCAAATTGGCTAACACATATGCAGAAGTTACGGTATCGTGTACATATATACGATACTACATACATATCAAGATGATATCGATCTGCAATTAGACAGAACACAGGAATGCGAAGCCATGCCAAATGATGATAGATACCTACAGGAATGATGAAAAGATACTCAAAATGCTAAAGGTACTGATTATGCTATGAACGCTTTACGAGTTATATTCAGCTTATTGAATACATTACCACAAGGAATCACTTCCGAACTGATGATTGATATGATTGTCCATGAAAAGACGATTTTCGAATATATACATAAACTGTGACTGAAAAGTCACCACAGCACACAGAGACTTCTTATTTAGTGGTTATGATCGTTTAAACCTCTTGCTCTTCAATAATCTTATATGGTGGTGGGAACTGGTATTCCCAAAATATCGTTGAATAAGATCAGGTACTCAAGAGCTGGATCCTGGATTTAGACTTAAGATCCCATGCCTTTTGAACGGATTGATGAGTAGGTATTTTCTTATCATGCTCGTTATAGTACCAAATAGATCAAGGAAGCATCATATCAAGGACTATTTTCCTCAGATTGGATGAGCAGATATTCATGCCAAAGCTAATCCAAAGTACATAGACATCAGTAATAATTACCTTTATACAGCTTACAGAACTACAGGAAAAGCCATAAAAGCTAGACTGTATGAGTACATAATTGTACATTCCGGAAATGAATAGTCGGAAATAGATGGTCATAAGTCTATTTACTCATATGGCGAGGGGAGGTTACATTTAAAACTTTTCACTTTTCTCAAGAGAATCCTATTTCAGATCACAACCTACGAGACTAGCAATTGAGTGCAAATGTGAACATCTGCAAATTTAGAATATACTGACGAAATGACAGGAATCACGATCCTGTATAAAGTTTGCAGATATATACATATCGAATCATGCTGGATACTGAAACAGTCAGAATCGATAAAAATTGTCAACATATTCACCAGTATAATCACAAGTCATTAATGGACATCTGACCCACAAAGAGAGGGATAACCATATCAGAAACTCAGAAACGACCTCTATCACAATTTATTACCACACCGGAAGTGCTGGCATCAACCACCATCATGGTTAAGTATAACAGAGAAGTGAACGGTTATGATGCTGAGGATCTATTATGGAAGGGAATGCTACCATTAGAGATACAGACATATAGTCGCGATGGCTATCAGAACAGAAATATTCTCTGAAATTGAGTTATCATAGAATGATGTTCAGAGTAGTTGTCACGGCCAACAGCTTTTGTATTATTTACAAGGCTAAATCGAATTGCATACAGAATAAGCGAGTCTACGAAGCCGTCTATTGAGACATCAATATCGAGATAGCAATATTGAGCAGTGACATTCATAGAACCATAGCAGTCAGCCTGCACAAGACCCACCGAACTCTGCAAGAATATCTAAACAGGCCCAAACCTGTCAGACAAAGTATATTGGCAGCAAAGGGATGGTTGAGGTCGGAGATATGGATCATAAAGTAGCACGGAATATACACCTAATCAGAATTTGCAATATAATTGAAGTGCACCTACATTGGAATAAGAGAACGGGAGTGGAAACTGCTTGTTAGATATATGAAGCTGTGATGTAGGCTTCTGAGAGTACAAACGTCACGAGAGTATGAGAGTGCTCAAGGACAATGATGTTATAAGCATGAGCTTCATATGTCAGGCTTTCTAGTTATATATGTCAGAATGTGATGTAAGCTCAGGCTCCAGATCGAATATACAAGGCTGCATCAATATATATTAACAAATAAATATACTCTGCAATTGGCCTATGTCTCAGAGAGTACCAAAAGAAGCCATAACGATAATCGATTGATGTCACCACAGATAGTTGCAATTAATCGTATCAGGCTAGAATTAGGGTGTGTCCCCGACAACTAGGCTTGGTAGGACTTAGGGTGGGAAATTATACTACGTTCGTCGATTTGGAAGCCAAATGCATGGCAATAAGATAGTAGCTGCCCTGATGCACCTGGAGCGGAAGCATGTTCGAATACTTTATGAGTACGACCATATGGCATACCTATGAGTTCGATACCACTCCTTGAATGAGAATATACGAAATTATATTGATATATGATAACAGTAATCAATGGTCGAATGAGGCCGACACAACTCAACTATTGATCATTGTATCTGATGCAGAATAGCAATGGAAAGTCCAATAGATAGCTGATATACATGCCAAGCTGAAGCCTATCAATGAGTCATACAATTAATGCCAAGTATGGAGAAAATCACCGACAAGGTCTACCATGAACTCGGAAGTTTGGATCCGCAGGGTTGCAAGTGAACTTGAATATTCGGCACTATGAATATGAATGTAGACTTGAAACAATACATGCTGCCAGAGTAGGCTTTGATCCAGAGAGGAGGCCTTGGAG
Organism: Wilcoxina mikolae CBS 423.85; assembly: GCA_014904905.1. Taxonomy (NCBI): domain Eukaryota; kingdom Fungi; phylum Ascomycota; class Pezizomycetes; order Pezizales; family Pyronemataceae; genus Wilcoxina; species Wilcoxina mikolae. Next base: position 527,996 of record MU122093.1, read on the forward strand.
GATTGCAGGTGAATTTGGAGGTTTCTTTCTCTTCCTTCTCTTCTCTTGTCATCTGCTCATTTATTGGAGCTCGGACTGGTACAAATGGTATCGTCATGGGTATTTACTATCTACCACTGTAGGTGGAGTTTTCCTGTACACTGGATCTACTGAAAGGTCACCATTGAGAGGTACCGATCAGTTGCAGCATTTACAAGGTTGTACATGGGTGTATGGACCACTATACTTACTTCTTGTTTTTCATGTAGTTTCCTTCTCTTTTATGAACATATTTGGTATCCCAGGGGATCTGCTCTTGGAGAGGAAGATGATGTAATGGTGGTACCAGGTGTACTTGGATTGTAAGAGTGTCAGGCCTCAGAAGTGCACTTGGCTCGCAGGTACACTTGGCTCATAAGTGCACATGGCTCCTAAGTATACTTCGCTGGTGAGCTCACTTGGCCTCAGAAGTACACTTGAAAGCCAAGGTCAGTGTGGTGAAATAGCAGAGCTGGAAGGCAGAGGGCTTATCATCAACACTCCACCGCACCTCTCGTGTTATCCAGAGAGAATTCATGAGAACAAACAGTTCTGGCTCAAGAAGTATATGTAGAGGATCAGAGGATATTATAGGATATCCAGCTATGAAGAACCACACAAATTGCATGCATCTATGAAATCTCAGAAAGAGTGAGTGTGACCAAGAGCTGGGAAAGATAAAGTGTGGATTTTCATTGTATGGTAAGATAATGTTTATCTACCCCCCAGAGTCTCCAAAATATATACTCCCTCTCACTCAGTTCATGTCCGTTATCCCTGTATTTCCGTATGCCCCCCCCCACCAGCTTTTCCCTGTCAAACCGAGGGGCAGTGGTGGTGAGAAAAAGATTTTCCCATCACAACCTCTCCCTGACCCTTTGTGCCAAGCACACCTCTCCTTTGTCATCGCATATAACCTTATACCCAAACTCGAAAGAACATAAGAATAACATAAACTCAAAGAAAATAAATAAACTCAAAGGAAATACACAAACCCAAAGGAGCCATAAACCCAAAAAAAACTATAAATCCAGGGGAGAATATATAGATTGTCACTCCTTGCGTACTCGCTTGTTCCTGCAACCCTTCGTATCTGCATTCCTTTTTCTATTACCTCTTGCGAAGTATGAGATGTTGCCAAGCTGAGTATCAAATGGAACTTTCATGTCATACATCGCGTATATGGCCACAGTGATTTGTACAAGGGCTTATATAAACAATCTAGAGTCTTTATTTACTTCTTGTTGGAAGATGGATATGGCTTTATTCACCATTTTTCTTTCCTGGTGTACCAACATCCTTGTTTTGTCATTAAATATTCTCTTGCAGTCTGGGTCGAGGCTGAGCCAATATAGGAAACAGCACAAGTATTGTTCATGTTCGGTATCGTCATCAGAACTGCTACTTTCCCTGCTGGCAGTGGAAGACTGGTCGGGCTTTTGGGTACTCTTCTGCTTGGGATCGGTAGACTTCTCTGGGGTCGTACTGGCCTCATCTTGAGCAGGAGTACTGGCTTTATCCCTAGTTCTATCCTCGGTCAGATCCATCAAGAGCTCTTCAACATTACTACTATCGTTTTCCTTTCCATTCTCATTTACTTGATTGGCAGGGTTGGTGGTGGATGCATCTTACTCTCATCGGGATATAGAGGTGAAACTGGTATTCCATGGTCGGCAGGCAGTACTGATGGTGAGATAGTAAGATGTCAATTGGGGTGATTGCTGTCATCCATACCAGAGTAATAACTAAGTGGCATTATTAATCCCTGGTACAATTTCAGGCTCATACCCTTATAGTCGATTCATTCTTCCAGCCAAGGACAGCTATTATCAAACAACATTTTAGCTTCCTGGATGTCTTCGGAAGTATACAACTTGATAGCTTTCGACTTCTAGTTTAGCCTGGTGAGGCGGTAGATATATGCATGATTGAGACATCTCTTCGCTACCTCAGTCTGGATGTTTGGCTAATGATGGTGGTTAATCGCAGCCACTTCTCACTTCGGCTGGAATCACTTAGAAGATCATGGAGTTCAGGATAGTGTTGCCAGAGATCTTCCAGCTTCTTTGTTGCTCATGTCTTCCTATGCTGGGCAGAGTGATACTGCTTGATCATCAATCTTATCCTGCCGGAGCTATCGGAGCCTTTAGGAAGTTGTTGTAATGTTTGTATTCCAACTTCTCCCAGTCTAGCTTTCTCTCTGTGAAGTTCGATAGCCATGAGATCTGGACATTCGTCAGCATCGGTAATGACACCAAAGAGATCTTAGATCTGGAGTATGAAATTAGCATGGCCAGGGAGGGGGTAACTCCTGAGCGGTAATCTCCACAACCTCTTGTAACCATTCGACAGATCTATTCGAGAAAAATTCTCTGCACAGTTGTGATGGTATCTCTGGTGAAAGGGATATTGGAGAAGGATTGCTAGCGATAGTAGAGATATCTGAGGAGGAGGCATATGTAGTCACGACAGTGGTGGTGGCTGCGGTGGTGGTGGTTCCTGTGATGGTGATAGCTGTGGTGGTGGTAGCTGCGGTGGTGGTGTCTCCGGCGGTGGTGGCTGAGGTAGTTGTGACTGTGATGGTGGTGGCTGCGATGGTGGTGGTGGCTGCTGCTGTGGTAAAGTCGAGGTTCATAGTAGTGGTAGTGGTGGTGGTGGTGGTGGTGGTTAAAGACCCTTCAGAATCCATGGCATTCCTGAGTGCTGCTACAATGTCTTTGATTGATATAAATCTCATCTTGGTCGTTGGTCATTCGGTGTGCAAAGAGAGTTGAATGGTACAGTATCGTAGCTGTCTTTCCTTAAGTATGTAGGAGGAAGGACCTCTTTATACACCTTGAGTGGTATCTTGTGGCGATTCCTTCTCCATCTAGTTTTGATGTGGTTTCCAATTTCACTAGTATACTCTTCTCATATCTCTTCACAACTTCTTTGATTCTTTCCCTCCTCTTTCTCTGCTGAATCTCGGCAGTTGGAAATATCCTGCTTGTTGTTCTTAGTTTCGGTGATAAAATGTCTGTCCACTTCTGTGATAGTCATCACTTCTCTTATCTCGAAGTTACTTGAGGGTTAGGTGAGAATGGTGGGAATTCTTCGTGCAACGTGAGTTCAACTCAGCAAATAGGAATATTTCTTCCCCCTCCATCTCGCAAATCTACGCAATTGTGTGGTTTTGGAGTCTTCAACTCCTTTTGTTACGATCCATACAATAGATCTCCTCCCTACCTTCCCTTTATCTCCCCTCCCATATTTTCCATCATTGTTTGAACTGATAGTCTGCCAGCACCAGATGTGTGGGGTTCGATTTATCTACTAGCCCCTTACACCCCGTCATATCCTCTGTCTATATTCAAGATCGTTTCTCGCAGTCTTTCCATTTAATTAAATACATCCATCTTCCTTCGATTTATTTTTAGCCTGCAACTGCCTGCACCTTGAATTCCTTGAATTCCTTCGATTCCTTTTCATATGTAGTGTTAGGTATATATATTATATGAGCACTGAGTATACCTTGATTGCGGGTGAAGAACTTCTTGAGTCGGATACCATCTATCCAGTCCATGAGCTCTTCTTTATCCAGCACTGCCAGTAAACAAGTCCTGACGCTCCAGACAATTTTGGTGATATGGTAGGGTCCATGCCACCTTGCATCCAAGGTGATGCCTTAAGACTGCTCAATCTTAGTGTTGTGTGCGAGAGCCAAGTCGCCAATATGGAGTTTTTCAGCTTGGAGGTTGGCTGCTTGATCGAAGTAATGTTTGTTGGCATCTCTCGACTCCTTCAGATTTTATATAGCAGAATCAATATCTTCTCAACATCATTTCAGCTACCTTGTTCTAGCCGTTAGTAGTGACGCTTTATACTCGATTCGATGTATCCAGTTGGGAATATTCCATGTTAAGTTGTCCAGCTGTATCAGAAGTACCGCATCGTAGCCGAATATAAGGTAGAAGGGCGAATATCCTGTCATACATCTGACGGTAATCCCATCCCTGTACAGCACTGCTGGTAAATGATCAATCTACATCTCTTTCAGATCTTTCGAGCAGGCTGTAAGTTTGAATAGTACATGTGCAATCAGTCAGTGTTGTTGTTCGATTCCTCCATTAGTAGTGGCATGATTCCGAGTTACGGTGATCATCTGAATATTGTAATGACTGAGGAGGAACTCTGTCCATTTCTTATTCTCTGCTCCTCTGTCCACTACTATACTTTCCAGGGTTTCGAACTGACAAATTACATCCTCGTAAAATAAATCTGCTACCTTCTCCAATCTATCGAAGTTTTGTAGTCTTGCCTCTCCCCACCCGATAATATTTCCAAGCTATCACTAGTAGGTGGTACCCATCCTCAGTTTTGGCATGTACGAAATGTCTATTCCCACTCACTGCCATAGGTGACTATCAGTTATATATTTCAGGGGGTAATCATACAGTAGCCATACTTTTTACTCACACTGCTTATCCAATTTCTCCAAGTTGCTGACGTTAATGTACATTTCGAGCTACGAATACCTCTAATCTACCTTTCATCATGGTCCATCTCTTCTACGGTGTCGACTCAGTTCATGTACAGCTTCCATTGCTTTCCTATTCTGCATTAAACCCACCAACACCTTTGCCGGTGTAAGGATGTACGACCTCGTAAGGATAGATACTTATAGATACAGTTGCAGACAGGAATAAGTAATAAAGATATCAATTGTACAGTATATAGGTAAGATGATTGCTAGCATGCCAAAAGTACTTCGTGAGGTGATTATATATGAAGCCCGGTTACCCGGCCCCGGTGGCTAAGTCCACTTGCGAGAGCCAAGTGCACCTATGAGGGCCAAGTGTACTTGGGAGCCAAGTGCACCTGGTACCGCCATTACATTATCCCCCTCTTTATCAGTAGACCTCCTGGGCTGCAACATATATACATAAATAAAGAACAGGTTAGGTGTGTATGCCTTCGTATGTCTGCATAAATCCCACAACCGATCGGTGCCATCGCAGCGACCTCACTATGGATCCGGTTCAGGGGGAAATCCACCTCCCGTGGTAAGTGGTAAAACCCGTGCCGACGCTATTGATACCTGGCCAAGATCCATAAGAAACGAAAGAAGAAGAGAAGAGAAGAGAAGGAAATCCGAGGAACTGTATCATTGCCCCAAATCCTTCCAATCCTCCGTAACCCTGATCCTCCGTAGCTCCGATCTCATCGATTATGGCCATGACTTAGTTGGATGCTTCCGATGGAACTAGTCAACTAGTTCTTGAGCGTTTTCAAGATTCTCTGCCGGCTTCCAGCTTGTACGTAGGTAGTTGGCACCGGCCCACTGAACGAGGTAGTAGAGCTTTCGGTTGCGTCGCTTGGAGTCAATGATCGGATCGACCTCCTATTCATCCGTTTCATCGACAATCCTTGGTTGCAGTTCTGATGGGGGTTGGCCAATGGCAGGCGGCAAGTACTTATCAAGCAGTGAGACGTGAAATACATTGTGAATACGCATCATCTTTGGCAAGTCTAATCTGTAAGCATTCTTATTGGTAATTTTACTCACCGTGTAAGGCCCGATACGCTTGTAATCCAACATTTTGGACGTTCTCATCGTCTTGATATTCTTAGTTGAAAGCCAGACCTTATCTCCGACCTCAAATGTCATTTTCTTGCCGCCGGTGTACTTCATCTGGTGGGCTTGAGCTTTCAACAGGTTTTCTCTCAGGGTGCGGTGCGTCTTCTCGAGGGCTGTTGACATGGAGTTCACTTGGTCTTCCGACTTCAACCAGGCTCGAGCTAAGTCCTTGAGTGCCTTGAACTGCAACGTCGGGTGGTAGTTGTAGTTGGCCCAGAAGGGGATCATCCTTGTCGAAGCATACACTGTGTTGTTGTAGGCGAATTCTGCCAATGGTACGAGCTCCACCCAGTTATCCTGCTCATAGTTACAGAAAGCCTGGAAATACTGCTCCATTGTATAATTCTGCCACTCCGTCTGGCCGTCTGTCTGCGCATGGAATGTAGTTGATAGTCAATGATCCATACTCATGTGGCTACAGACCCTAGCCCAGAATCGGCTCGTGAATTGTGAGCCCCAATCGGTGATGATGTTGTCAGGGACACTACGTTTGCAGATCACATGTTCGAAGAAGAGCCTGGCCAGTTCTGGTGTGTCGACATCCTTTCTGCAGGGCAGGTAGATCGGCATCTTTGTCAGTCGATCAACGATGACTAGGATCTCTGTGTATCCGGATGCGGTCGATTCTGACAAGTCTGTGACGAAGTCCATGGTGACATCTTCCCAGGGTCGTGATGGTGGTGGTAATAGCATGTTGATTCCATGGCAGGCATGCCACGGGACCTTGATTCGGTGGCATACTTCACAGCCACTGACGTACTTCCTTATTTACATGTCCATCACAGACCAATAGCAATCCCTAGAGACTAGCTCCGCAGTATTTAGAGCTCCAAAGTGACCGGACTCGGGGTTGTCATGAAAGAGACTTATCACTTTGCCATGGAGAATATCGTCTGCAGGGACATATATCCTCCCCTCGTAGGTCAGAGCTTCAGCGGCAATACTCGACTGGTTGTTGTCATTGGCTTCGGATTTGGGTCCGGCTTCGGATTCGACTTCGACTGTGGCCATTGGGTTATCGACTAGCTTATCCAAGACGTCACTCGTCAATGGGTCAGTAGCATGGGCCTTCTTAATTGCCAGTAGGAGGTTATGGTAGGGTTCAACTGTTAGGGTCGCCAAAAGCTGTCCGACAGGCTTCTCGTACACGATCTCATAATCGGGTCGTCTCGATGGGCTGTTGGCGGGGTTATTCGTACCTTTCAGGTGTTCGATTGTGAAGTCGTATACCAAGAGAATTTCGAACCACCTGGCTTGTTGCCGTGAGAGCACTTTGGAAGTTTAGAAATACTCAAGGTTCTTATGGTCACACCGCATCGGAACTTTGTGATGGGTGCCCTCCAGATAGTGCCGCCATTGCTTGTAGGCCTCAACGATGGCGAGGAGTTCCGGATCGTACGTGTCGTAGTTCTGTTCATCGTGAGAGCATTTCCGAGAGGAGAAATTGACTGGCCAAAGGGTTCCGAAGCCATCATACTGATTCAGGATGCCTGCAATCGCGAAGCCTCTCGCGTCTGTCTGGAGGATGATCGGTTTTGCTGGGTCGAAGTGCTACAAAATCGGTACCACAGTAAAGGCTCTCTTCAGCTTCCGGAAGGCGAGCTCTGCATCTCTCGGCCACTCCCATTTGGGCTTTTTATCTGTAGGCTTCTTTAGCAAGTTCGATATGGGTGCCGTCACCTTGGCATATTTCCGGATGAACTTCCGGTAGAAGTTCATGAATCCGAGCAGTACATACACATCGTGGACTCACTTAGGAGTCGGCCAATCCTCGATTGTTGATATTCGGTCCGATTCGACACTGACGCCTTCGGAGCTGATCATGAAGCCGAGATAGCCGACTTCCGTAACTTTAAATTGGCACTTCTCCGCCTTGCAATAGAGTCCAAATACTTGGAGTCGTTTCAGCACCTTCTCAACATGTTCATCGTGTTCTTTCTCGTTTGTGGAGTACATCAGGATGTTGTCGAGGTAACACATGGCAAAGTCGTCAATGTAAGGTCACAGGCAATTGTCGATTTAAGCCTGGAAGGTAGCCGGTGCATTTGTCAGACCGAATGGAATCACCCTGTACTCGAACTGATCGTATCGGGTTCGGAATGCCATCTTGTACTCGTCAGTTTCCTTGATGGGAATAAGTTGGTAGGCTCCACAGAGGTCAAGTTTCGGAAAGACTCTGGCGCATCCCACGTGGTCCAGAATCTCTGAAATGAAGGGGAGAGGGTAGCGGTTCTTAACCGTCGCCTTATTGAACATACTGTAGTCCACACAAAGTCTTAAGCCGCCATCCTTCTTCTTTGCAAAAAGTATTCGCGCCGCTGCCGGTGATGATGACCTCTGGATGAAACCATTGGCCAGGTTTGTCTCGATGTAGGCCTTTAGAGCTCTCAACTCAAACTCCGACAGGTTATAGATACACTCATATGGCAGCTTGTACCCGGGCTCCAGATCGATTGCATGGTCAATTGACCAGTATGGTGGCAGCATCTCAGCGTTGGCCTTCCTAAAGACCTCCACGAATTCTTGATACTCGGTGGGAATATGGCCACCATCATCTGTAGGTACCATTTCAGGCGCCGAAGCTCCATCTGTACTCGTTAGCTTTGTACTCTTAATCTTGAGATGGAAGCGAAGGTTGTGCAATCCAGGAGCCCTTGTTGTAACGAGTTATCTGCGATGGGAAACCCCGCAACATCCGATACTCCCTTCGTGACTCAGCGAGCCGGCAGCGGTCATTCAAGCTCTGCATTGTTGGTAACTCTTCTGCCGCAACTACCGCCGCTGCTCCCTGCTCTCCTATCCAGCATCGGAGTTTCTCACCTGAGGTCCCACTCCATAAAGATGCTCCCAGCAGTCTGGTGTACTCCCCAAACTGCAGGGCGAATGCTTCGTCGTCCTCGTTGCCTTCATAGAGGTTGTTGAATGCCGTTGCTCCAAGGAAACAAATATCCGGAGGATTACCACCGCATTTCTGCCCCTGCGAAGTTCCGTTCATATCCATGTGTGGGGTACCATACTGATTCCTATTCGTGGTCTGCGGCCCACTAGGGGTTCGCAAGGCTACAAGTTGACCGGCCTTCCAATCGATTTCCGGGTTACGGACCTTGAACCAAGGTAATCTCAAAACCAAGTCGTATGAATTCATAGGTACAATTAAGACATCCGATTCGTCAACCGGTGCCAAGCTTTCAAAATACTAAACCGAGAAAGTAGCCTTTCTACTTTCTCTTGCAGACATAATCTCGCTGCCGTCAAGACTCAAGGTTGCGATGAATGCTGGTGCATTCCTGATGCTGAGCGCCCTTCGCAGCCTGGGCGTCATGAAGATGCTTGTTGCTCCACAGGCAATGAGAGCTTGTACGAGCTGCATTTCTTCGTAAACAGCTTGCACATGCACTTCGTGTACAATATGTATCATATCTGGCCGCTCAGTACCGCACAGATACTGACTCAACATGTGACCCCTTGGGCTCTCCAAAATAACTCTTGCTTTTAATGAAATTCGGTGTGCCTACACTCTGTCCAACGTCACCATGAACGTCTGCACTCTCAATCTCTCCAGCCCCAGCTCCATCTCATCCACCCTCTCTTGCAGAGCCAAGTAACAGCAGAGGTAGACTGGTTTTTTGCCTGCTCGGTGTCAAACGACCATTGTCATTTGACTTGACCGCTTCCGCCAGAACCGCTGGGGCCACAATCGCTGGGGTTCTGTCTGTTCGCAAAGTTGGCCCGACTGTATCGTGGACACCCAGACGCCAAAGGATTGCCATTGCAGCGCATGCACTTGATATTGGCGATGCGGTTGTCGAGAACCTCCTTCGAGACCCATTGTACCGGAGGTAATTCGGTACGTTTGCCACTCCCGGTAACCGCGCCGCTGTCGGTAGTCTTTCCACTGAAAGTTGTTTCGGCAGGCTCGGAAATTGATCGTCTGAAATTACGTTTCTTGTTGGTTCATTTGAACGATTCTCGATTGCTACCGTAACTGGCACCGGAACATCCAGTAGGCTGCTTCTGTTGCTGTTGTTGGCTGCCGCTCGTCCTTCCTGGCCCAGGCTGGAATTCCGTGGCTGCTGCTCAGTCGAAAAGCTCATCGATGCTTCCAAACCTCCAGTTTGTCGTCAAGGGTTTAACCTGTGATCGTAATCCAGGCATCATCCCCATCCAGGCCATTTCGTATAACCTCTTAGGGTCCTGTTATTCGTCCCATTCTGCTTCCCGCCCCAAGGAAGGAGCCGGTTGGCCCATATCCATACTGGTTTATCCTGGTCATGGAATCCCTGGTTGAACTCTCGGTAGGCCCACATGGCTACATTCAGTATGTGCTCGGAGTCGCCATACGCCTTTTGGAGTTGCTCAATGAAGAGGTTGAAATCGTTCGTGGCAGGGTAGTTCGAATTCTGTAACTTTTGGCTCCAAGTGACTGGATCCTCCATCTTCGTTTTCCGTGGCGAAGGATCCTTATGGCCGCTCCAATTGCCAAGTAGATTTAGGGCGTACTTGACTTGATCTGGTGTGCCATTCGGGTAATAATGTTGGTGTGTGTCGAAGTTTCCACGGAGGATACTGATGAAGTTATCCAATTCGGGGATACCCCCGCAGTATTGCTCAGGGTCGACCATCTTGAAGATTCTGAACTTACCGCGTTCCTGCTCTACAGCTCGCTCCCTAGCAGCCTATCGTTCTCGAAGTGCTTCTCTCTTATGGGCCTATTCCGCTCGTTCGCATGCTCACGTATCGTATTTGGCCTGTCGTTCGGCTTGTATTTCAGCTTGTTGCTTCAAAAGGAGCTTCAGCATCAATCGATTCTGGGTGGCAATATCGCGATGATCATCTTCGGTAATCATTGATGAGAAGTTGTTGCCATCATTGTCATCGTCTCTGACGCGTGCATTTTGCCGCTCAGCATTGAGATCACCGCTGTCGGAATTCATATTTTGATTGTCGGCATCGAGATTATTATCGATCGTGACGGCATCTGCAATCGGGACCTGTTGGCTGCTTGTCACCGATACCTGGGGAGTTTCCTCACTATCGTGATTGTCAGTGACGTGTAATTGACTTCTAATTGACTTCTTTGAAGGTATTGGGGTGCAATTGAGTGTAATTGGCTGATCGTCTGTTTTTGTGTACGTGTCGTGACGGGTCGAAAAGTAAGGAGATAATGAAGTCCCATGAGCGAAACGTATCTGATAACTGAAAGTGATTATGGTGTAAGGACGTACATCCTCGTATGTATAGATACTTATAGATACGGTTGCAGAAGGGAATAAGTAATAAAGATATCAATTGTACGGTATGTAGGTAAGATAATTGCTAGCGTGCCAAAAGCACTTTGCGAGGTTATTATATATCAAGGGTGGTTATCCGGCCCCGGCATCCAAGTGCACTTGTGAGCCAAGTGCACCTACGAGGGCCAAGTGGACTTGGGAGCCAAGTGCACCTGGCACCGCCATTACAGCTGGTGGTTTATTAGTTTTCCTTCTCTGGTAGAGTACTCAATCTGAAATGATGTATTGCGTGGTTTCCTGCCGAAGTTGCTGCATTTCCTTTGAAGCTTTTCCTTCCAGCGACTTCAGATTCACCAACAATTCGTTTATCTCCTTCTATCACCATTTATATTCCTCTGCCAGTCTTGACCCAACAAATAGTTCGTATACTTTCTCCTTTCTATTTCTTTCCGGTCCTTGTTTCAACTGTATTCTCTGTTCACTTGCTTCAATTCCTTCCTCTAAATGATCATTTTCTTATTACTCGGGCTCTCCTTCTCCTTTCAGTCACTGCGAGTGACCATCAGGACCTGAATTAATACTTCTTGGAATGTACTTCACGTCACAATCGAACAGCCGTATCTACACAATCCAGCAAATTACTAGGACTCCTGTCAGTACATTGGCAGGTGGATTTAGTTGATGTACTAATGTATTAGCGTCTGTCTCCACAAGGAATATGACCCCATACATATAGTTGGAAAATGTTTTGAGTGCTTTCATCAGTCCACGGTACTCACATTTCCCTACATCATATCTCTTCTCCGCTTTATTCCAACACCCACTTTTATAGCGACATGGGTGCCAATCATTCTGTTCATTTTTCTGCTGTAAGATTGCATCCCACCCTTTTATGCTGATGTCAACTCCAATGACTATTTGCCCGGTACCGTCGCTAATATCTAATGTCTTTAGCACCAAGAAATTGCAGAAAGCTTCCTTCATGATTGCCATGACTTTCTTTTCATCTGTCTCCCATTGACACTCACTCTCCTCCCACAAAATCTTGAATAGGGGTCCACAACTATTCTATACTCGGAGATCCATATTCGATAATATATTTAAAGCCCCAAAGATACTCTAAACTCTGTATGGTTCTCATACTGGAGCCATTTCAATAACCTGTCAACCTTTGGCACTTGTGGCCACCTTTCTGCGTCTCTGCGGGAAAACCCGACTATTTAACTCTGTTCTAGCGCAAGTTGGATTTGTTTCCCGAAATGGTGGCCCCAGCTCTCTCCACATCTGCAAGTACATTATTAAGGTTCAGGAGATATTCCAGTACAAACCTTCGTACTCCAGGCTGTCCTTCTACCTCCTCTTCCCTGTATCTTCTCTTCAGATCTTTCACTCCGACATCATCAATTGATATTTTCTGATTGACTCCAGGTTGGCGTTAAGTATGTACCGAGATGCAGGACAAATACCAATAACGAATTGGTGGCTCATTCTATCAGTTTGATTAGCCGGTACATACCTTGAGTAGTCTGAAAGGACATATACTGCTACCTGTCCTGGTACAATACTTCTTGGTCGTATTCAGAGTGGAAGTCAATCAGTTAAGAAATGGATAGTCCAGCGATGGCTTTGGAAAACTCTTTGATGTTAGGTGATATCCCAGTATCTTACAGCATGTGCTGATTCATGCTCATGGCAGAGATTCTGAAGTAGTAATTCCCATTCTTCCTCGAAACAGAGAAGTGAGTATTCCTGTAGGGGTCTCATGCAGGCTCGAATAGTTCCTGCTGAATCCTCTCTTGTATCATGTGTTTCTCTATAAGAATGACCTTTTTGAGTATGTGGAATATACAACCCTTCCAGACTTTATTACCAGACTCCAGCTGGATCCCATGGGGTGGCTCAACCTCGTCGTTAATCGTCCCCAATTCTTTCCATGTTCATGAGAGAGTGTATTCTCTCTTTGATAGGATATCCAGGAGTGCTTCCTTTTCCTTTGGCCGTAATATTCTCCCTGTCCATAGCTTTCATACTCTTTCGGGTGTCAACCTTCTACATCTTTCTCTGTGTGTGAAGTTGGAGATAAACTACTGGTTCCAAGTGCCTGATATTGATTCGGACTGGGCGATAGCTCTTTCTCTTCAGTCAAGTCTGGTATCTGATATACTTCCATCCAATAAGGTAACAGGCTTCACCCTATGCGCAACATATTTATAGTCGGCACACACTCTGGCTGCTTCAGTGTTGTCATCTCAGTTACACCACGCTGAATAAAAGTATAAGGAAAAGGGTTATACTTGACTAAGTTTCGATACCATACTATATTTAGAAACCCATTCAACAGTTGTAGATTCTCTTCCAGTTACACTCCTTTCCTTCACTAGAGCCTCTTCTCCCATTAACCACTTCTCTGCTCTCGTCTTCATATCCAACTCTCTGACTATCAGTCCTTCCTCTTTTTCCCACTCATCCTTCCAATTCAGGCCGCTTCCCATCCGCTTCCTCTCTGACTTCGATTGCCCTCCTTTTGTTACTGACTGTTTTGCTTCTTCCTTGAACGATCTGTTCTCTTTCAGTTTGTATATACCTTCTACCCTCACTGCTCATACACTCTTCCTATCAATCGACTTCTTCTCTTTTCCTTTTTTACTATTCAGTCCCTTCTCTTTCCACTCTTTCCTCTCAGAAAACTCAAACCTTTTTCCTTCGTACTGCTGGGCCCTATGCTTCCTTGTCATCCTTACTGTAACCAGACATGTACGTTTCCAGACCTGCTTGCACATGTATCTGTTTTGTCTTCCGGAAAGGAAGTAATAAACGTTACATGCTCTGATACATCAATGGCGGAGATGGTGATCTTGCGAATGCTATCATCTAAGTTTCCCTCTCACTTACAAGTGTATATTTTCCAGGGGCAGCCCAAGATAATCCGTTCAGAACCAGATTGTGCTAAAATAATAAACACGGAAATGACGATACCATGGATGTTGAATGGTATGGACTCTGTCAGCTTCTTTAAATCAGACTGATTGCCATTGGCAGTGATCATCTTTCAGTCGACACGTTACCACCTGCTATTCAACACCCAGGTGATCTCTTCGCTCATCATGAAGATCTCAGATCCCCCATGAATGAGTATGGAGAGCTCATACCCATATATCTTTCTGAGAATAGTTGGAAAGACCCTGGCATACCTAAACTCAGTATATGCAATGCGAACTTTTACGCTGGAGAAGGCAAAAACATGAGCGATTCCGATCTTCTTTGATGCAGCTGGAGTTCTGGCATCAACTTGTTTGTCTTTGGGAACTAATACTATTTCTACTTTGGACGCTAGTCGAAAGGTCAATTAGCCAAGTTCTTTCTCATGATAGGCTAGAAAAGTGTAATCGTGTTGGCTACATCCGAGGACTTCATAGTTTCCAGTATTCAGGACCGATGCTTTCTTTTGTGGCACTTTTAGAACCTTTGGAGTCTTTGGAGTCATATTTTCGGTGGCGTCTGTTTTGGCCGGTTCCTTGCTGAATGCTACTACTTTTCTGATAGTTCACTGTTTCTGGCTACTAATACTGGCTTGAAACCTCTGGAACTTCTTTCTCGATACGTACTGACTTATTATTACCTCTAGTCACCTCATCTATCCTCATCCTTCTCTTGTCTACGAAGGTATATTCTGCCTGCATATGCACAACTGCTCTCCTTTTTCCTCTCTCTACCTCATCTAGATATGCATCTCTCTCCTCCTCCATTTTACTTTCCTCCTCTTCTTCTGCACTGCTTTCATCTTGCCCCTCTTCTTGTTCTTTATCCTCGTCACACAATTCCTCGATAGGGTCTCGTTACTTTCCTCCTTACCTTCCTGTCCTGCAGACCAATCAGAGTAATACCCATTGATTTCCGACAGGTGTCGAGCCATCCCTGAGCAAAAGGTAATTACCTGAGTGCTGGCCCTCTGAATCAGCTGAGATCTTGCAATGTAGTGCGGCCGAGGCAGCTGTGGTGTGGCAGCGGTGGCTACTCCCCCTTGCTGCTACCCTTGTCAAGCTACTTCTCGGTCGTACTCTTCCAGTGACAAAATCCTTCCGTCTAACCGATATCTGAATATGTGTCCTCTATTTCCTCCTCTTGATTTTAAGGTTAGTATTCTACATTCATTGAGATGGACTATTTCCTATTGCTGATTGGTGTACACATCATGACAGAACTTGCACATGTGTCCTATCTCATTATAATAGATACAAGGTCCTAATCCTTGCCATGGATACTGTCGGTAATTGGGTTCCAGTTGGTAGTAAGTGGGTCCCATAGGTGCGTTTGGAGGTAGAATCTTATTGGATGGTAAGCTTGTATAGTGTACGCTCTGACAGTCTGGTAGCATCTGTATCTGGACTCTTTTGTCTCGCTTATTTGGAAGGTCTAAGCCTTGAAGGCCTTTATCATATTGTCCATTTGTGTGTTGATTGTATTTTCGACTTTAGTGATAGGAATTTCATCTGTAACTTGTAATGATACCGGGATTTCTTCTCTAGGAATCGCCAGAAGGTTCACCACTACTGGTATCTATAGCAGCGTCACTCCAGATGGGACTGAATAAGGAGAGACTCCCAGTACTGAACATACTCTTTCCAAGTACAGGAGTATGAGGGTGTTGGCGGTCACTCATTTGGTGTAGACCTGCTTTCAGAGGTTTTCGTATTTGAATGTCAAGGGGTGTCTAGAATCTAGTTCGAGTTTCATTATCGCTTTTGCCCTGAAATCTCTTGGAAGGGCTCCGAACAGTATTTCCACTTGTGAGTATCTGGCCAAGACCCCCTTGTCGATCATAATGCGGCAGATGTTGTTCTATGCAAGGATAAAGGCTTTCAGGCCAATATTCCCATGTTTCAGCAGATCTTTGCTTAGTCATTTCAAGTATGATTATCTATACATATAAACTCAGCTATCGGCATGTCGGAAGGCATCTTTCAATTCCTCTTTCAACAGCTTCCAGTGGCTCTTCAAATATCGGTTCATCATTTTGATCATCTTCTGAATTGTTTCAGATCAGTAGTACAGGTATATGGCAATGTCGTCTTCGGCTGGCAAGTCGGTCTCAGGGCAAGAAGAAAGGCTTTCAGATACTTTGATGAAGTTGGTAATATCCACTCCGCCGACAACTGGAGTGCTCATAGTTCCCAGAAGTGATATTTGACTATTTTTCTTAATGATGGCAAGGACTAAAAACTCGATGAATTGCCTTTCATCGTACACATGATCGGAGGAGATATTGGCGGAAGATCTGGCATTGGCGGATACTCCATTGTTCCATGAGAGACCAGCACTAGAGGATTCAGCATGGCTACTGGAAATGGCAGTGGCAAATATAGATCGGATGTGCTCAGTCGACATTCCGATCAGTACTGCAATAGCAGTTTGGAGATCTGATGGTAGTTTAGGTGGCAAATTGGAAGTACTTGATAGTCCAAGATCAATTGCTAGTGTTTGAATTTTAGGAAGAGGATTTGAGTCGATTGGCACTCTTTTTAAGGTGAATTCTTTTTCTCGTTCCCTTCTTAATCCAGCATCACCACCGCTCACAGTCATTTCTCTTAACTTCCTGCCACATTGTCTACATCTCGTTTTTTATTCCCTCCCTCTCCCATCCCACATGACAAGTAGTATCCTAATTAGCATTCTTCATAATCCTATCATCATCGTCAGTTTGTTTTCTTGGTATTCCTTCAGGTCAGTGTCTACCTTAGTACAGTTGTGATGTCATTTGTTCAACAGTGTTTTCACATCTCGATATACGATTGGTACCCTTTCTCGGCATTCGTTCCATCCGCGAGGTCAGTGATTGTCACCCCTGTATCGTATCGGTGTCTTAATCTCAGTATTCATCTCAATATGAGGTTGGTTCCTTTCGTCATGGTATTAGGTCGCTACCTGTGTTTCAGTGTTCATCACGCTATAAGATCGGTATCTGTTCTCTGAATTCGTGCCATCTGCAAGGTTGATATTGTTGTCCCAATGTTAGGGTGCTGGCTTTTTGTTGATATTTGTTCTGGTCTAAGGTTGGTACCTTTTTCATTAGTAATGTTGATGTTTCTGATTTACCGCACCCAGTATTCCAATCCAATATTCTTAGTACTGCCCTAAGGAACGTCATTATTTTCATTGGCGTTCGCTCCTCTCGCTGGATAGATATTATTTATTAGTTGCTTCTCTCCATTTGTACTTGTATTAACTTGTTGGGGTCTTTCCTACCATTCTGAACTTAGAGTTCCGAATCAGAATCCGTGTTTGGACTGTATGTGTGGTGAAACAGCAGAGCTGAAAGTTAGAGTACCTATCGTCAATACTGCACCGAATCTCTTGCAGTATCCCGAAGGAATTCGTGAGAAACAGTGGTTCTGGCACAATGAGAGTAACAAAAAAGGGTGCAAGGATATTATAGAATACCCGGCTGTAAGGAACCACACAAATTGTGTGCGTCCACATAATCTTGGAAAGAGTGAGTCAGATGAAGAGCTGGGAACGATAAAATGTAGATTTTGATTGTATGGTAAGATTATATCTGTCTACCCTCCGGGATCTCTCAAATATATACTCCACATCATCGAGTTTATCTCCGTTATCTCTGAATCTCTGTTTGTCTCCATGGCGGCAACCCCCTGCCAAATATAGTGGCAGGGGTAGGGAGAAATAGATGTTCCCGATACACCGGGTAAGTACTCTTCATTTATAGTCACCTTCTGAAATGCTTTTACGCAGGAGCGATAATCGTACCTATATACAACTCTATTTTATTCATTTATCTACGTTTGCAACCAAATCTACTCTTATACTCTTATACAAGGCTGTACACAGACATACACCCTTACAACTACAGAGAAAACAAGCAACAGAGAGAAAATTTCGAAAGTATATCTATAGACTCAGAAACAGAAAAGAACAACACAGATATGTTGAGGTTATCTGAACGTAATAAAGAAAATGATAGTACTGAATTAATTAACAATGGAGCTAGGTATCAGATAGGAAGATAACATTGTAATACTGGTAGGATTACTACAGGTTTACAAGCTCAAGTTGTATCTCTACTGCTTTCAGGAATTATATCCAATGGAACTTGTAAAGGTTTGCTTTGGATTTGAAAACCACAAACGATAACGATTCAAGACATTGCTATTTGGCTTTCCAATTGTATATTATTCAGGCTTGTTCTCCTAATCAAGAAGCTTGCTCTTCTTCTCTATATGATTTCAGAGATCCTAATATGTCTCTCCTCTTCCTCTAACAATTACCTCAGTCTTTGATTTTGTCATGAGCTGCTTGCTTTAACCATTCTTCACATCAATATCTTCCCTTCAATAACCCTTTCTTTGCTGTCTGTATGACCATCCATATCCTTACACTAAGTCTTCCTCATCAGAAAAGTATTTCCACTAATATAGTTATTATACTGGTCAATGTAAATGACTTTTGCAGTAGGTATGTTGGGAGGATATATAGATCACAATCATGTTGATAGTCCTATTCGTAGCAATAATTCCAGTGGTCAGTTCAACTGTAAGCGAGGTGAGTACTATTCGAAACTACATGTTGCAATTATACATCGATTTACATCGTCTATAGACAACCTACAATCGCTGAACCTCTAGATCATTGATATTCTATCGATTTCACTTGTCTGCAAGTTATATATCATCCTTCATGTACCTTTCAAGGTTGTTATGATAGCTATATATATTCATAGTCAATCTAACCTAACTATCCTTGTACTTAGTATAATTACAAGATATATAAATTGTCTGTAGATAATTCAAAGTCTTTAAAGCAACATAAGAGATTGATTTAATGTGGCTTGGCATCTCTATATCATCAATGAATATATCTCATAACTCAACTCTTGAGGAAGTCTTGAAAGTATATACATGGCACATGGATGAAATAACTTGTGTCTATCAGGTAAACATATATACAACTTTTGATATTGTCTAAACAACTCTTTATACTGTCGAAAGCATTTTCCTCCATGTGTAAGAATCTCTTTCCACTCTCCTCCACCATTTCATAATTGATTATATTCCATCTTTTCAAATCAATATGAGTATTTACAAACCAGTCAGAATTAGTCTCCTTTGAAGTGAATGGAACCTCAGGTATAGGATGAGTAGTGCCATATATGTGGTCTGCAGCCAACACATTGTAGGTATTCTCTCCCGATGATGGAACAACTCTGACCATCCAAGACATAATATTTGGCAATTCTCCATGGAATGGTTTTGTCTTCTGCACAAATGCTAAATATAATATGTAACTGGAAATTTGGAGTTTGAAAACATGATGTAATTGGTATGGTATGTATCCTTACAATACTTTATAAGCAGGATCATGCAAGCTCTGACATTGTGGGGTAATCTTCACCCATACCCATTCATTTCTTGGTGGTCCTGTATGGCATTCCTGTTCTCCAGCAGCTCCTATTTTCTCATATGTTAATTGGCCATTCAACCTATCAATACATGTTTCAATAGTAGTGAATAAGGCTGCATGATACGTTCATTGGTTATCGATATCAATGTATATCATTCAGATATTCCTATATGTCATTGTCGAGTTGACCAGGCAATACAGGAAAATATTATCATGGCTATAAGAATTGTAAATATCTCCGAACATAGTTACTTCCTTCTGTATGGAACCACACAATACCTGTTGCTTGACTTCAGAACCCTCCACAATACTTTCACCAGTGGTAGCAATCTAATAGGTCAGGTGGCCAACTCATAACATTACAGAAACTGTTTGTCTTGATATTGATTTCCAATAGTGTGATCCCATCTTGGTGGAGATTATAATTGATGATTTGCCGATAGACATCTCTGGCCTTATTAAAGGTACTATACATATCTTTGATTTGGATTTTGTGAGCTGCTTCACGAACATCAGTCAACAACTGCAGCAACCTCCTGTATTGCTAGCTATGTTATCGGGAGTGTGTGATGAGATGAGGTTTTGGACAGTTACATGATAACTACTCCTCCAGGTAATAAACCACTTCCAATGTTATCCAATCATTCCAGTCATCGATGCAGCTGCTATTCAGTGTCAACTTGCACAACAAAGTGGGTGGTATTTAGATTCCTCAGATAACAATACACTAATAAACTTTAATCTCCCTTGAGAATCACAAGAGGAACCAGTCAAAACCGGTAAAAGGAAATGACAAGCTCAAAGAAAACGCGGGCAAAAAAGATAAAAGCAAGAAAAGACAAGTGTCCGGGATTCAGAAAGGGAGGATGAAGAAGAAGAAGAAAAGTAAAGACTTTCATCGACTTCTCGTCCATTAATTGGGACGTTTTTTCATCGCATCCTGAAGTTCTGTTAAAGATTCTCTTCCAACAAGCAGTTAGAATGGTCCACTAACAAATCCCTGTAGACGTTCTGGTCAGAGAGGCTAATTAGCGAAAGGTCCATTTATTGGAAGGAGTTTATTTACCTAGTTGCACTGTAAATTTAATTTCGCTTGTTTTAAAATATCTCTTGTTCAAACAATACGAATTGAAACCTGTTCTTGTCATATGAAAACAGTTTTCAAACAGTATCTGTTTCAAATTCTATTTGGCTACCAAAGGTAACCGGTGTGATAAAGAAGATTATGATCAGGACTATGTCTATCTTAACCGAAACAGGGACACTTCTAAAGTGCTAACATGTCGACGATATATCGAAGCTGGATATCTAAATGGAAAGAATTTTATGGAAAGGCAGGTTATATATAGGGAAGGACAGTCATTACCTAAGGAACTGTTAGGTATGATAAAAGAACTGCGAAGGTATCTCAGGGAGTACGAACTCCTTATTACAATGTATGATAAGATTCAAGGTTCTGTCGTTATGTCTATAGCCTGGTATCATGAAAATGCATGTAAGTATCTTAGCAAAGTCTCTGATATCTTTTTCAATATTTCAGAAGAGAATGCACTAAGAATCAATATTGCTACACTGAAGGCAATACAAAGCATTGCTCAGCCAATGTTCGATAGTAAAACTGGGAATAATATTCTGATTAATTAACGCAACCCACATTATATGACTGAACATATATTGGGGTATTTGCGGTCAGATATTGCGAAGGTTGGTGAGTTCTGTGAAGTTACATAAGTCCCCATAATACATAAAATACCATTTGCTCTTCGTTCGATTATTCTATGTTACTCTGTGATCTCTGGACCCACTGCTGAAATCCTTTCCAAAATGCTACATCCCACCATCGAGGTGGTGCCATCACTTATTAGGAACTCCTTACAAGTGGTGGATATGTTATTATCTATTGTTATCCTCCCAGGTAAACAGGATTTGTTACTTGCAGTCGATGTAGTTGGCTGTTATACCAATATTTTACTTGATCCACTCCTAGAGGTCTGTTTGCGCTACAGGATAGATTATAGACCAAACTGCTAATCAGACTGTTCGAGAGAGCTGGACTTGCATCTATATTTCGCCGAATAGCAAACAACAGGTTGATGTTTAGTTACACTGGTCGTTCAGGCAACCATAAGTTCCTCCACCATCGAAAAGGTCTTGCTATGGGAGTAGTCTGCTCTTGTGACCTAGCAAACCTGTTTCTTAATGACTACGAACAATATATATTGTTGGCAACGAACCTTCAGAGGTTCGTATCATTGACAAACCGGTTCAGTTCGAGCGAAGTGGACCCACGCCAAGACCTCTGCCCTCAAACAGCACTTTGTCACCCCACAATATGATACAAATATAAGTATATGACATTCCATTGGATCGGCTCGAATTGCTGTTTATTGTGTAGTTAACGTCAAGCAGTACAGGATCAATCAACAATCAAGCCGATCGGACATAATCTCACTTACTTATTGTCATTCGAACTCTTAGAGGTGTGGTTAGACATTCGACTCGAATCCTGCAGTTTGAGTCAAACTTCTGATCAAATCTGTGTCAAATCTCTAGTTGTTTTGATATGCCACAAACCGATTTACCTCATTGCTAACACTATAAACAGATGCTAGATCTACCAGATGTATTAATTTAAGGGCTGTACATTGTCAACATATGCATGGTATTTATTTCCTATTTGCTGGAATTGAGATTAGCTTATATCAAAGAATCACTACTGGCCCTATCCCATTATGGAATGTACATGGGCAGGATCAGGTGAGTACCTTGTGCTCCTTGATATTGAAATCTTCGGAAATAAAAAAAGGAATAGACATGATTTCCAAGCATATCGTAAGCCCTTTAAATATTTGGAAGAATCTCCTGGTCTTAGGCATACCCTCTCTAAATGAATGGAGGTACATTTCTTGGTCAATTATCTAGGATAGCTATACTCTAATTTCAGTTTCAGATATATGTGGCTGTCCTTAATATTCTGAAAATGATATATAGAGTGCGAAACTACCCAGATAATGCAATTAGTTTGGGAATGAATAAATATGCAGTACAGTCTTGATTAACTATGAACAAATGGAAAGAAAAAGTAAAGACAAACAAATCAACAATTATACTGAAAACTATACTAAATCCAGTACAGGAGATAGTCAACATGCAATCAGTCTTCGATATTATGTATAATATATGGTATTATATGGGAATCAAATCTCTAATGTGCTGTTCCAGATGAAAACCATAATGTTTTCCGAGAACGAATGGAAAATATTGGTGATCTCTTCTCCAGATTTAACAAAAGTCATTTTGAGTTGAAGCATAGGTATGATTATGGAAACTCTCTATCTGAAGATGAGTACGATGATACATTGGAAGATCTTCTATTTTTCAATCATTAAAGTTAGGTTTAATAGACAATAATTAAGTATCAGGTTCCAAAACTATTTCTGGTACGTAATACTACCATCTCATTATTAGATGAATAATGAGAATAGAATCTCATACATATATATAAGTACAGCTTCCTATCCTACGCTAAGGCTCTCCCTCCATTTCAGGGAGGCCCCTAAGACCTTTACTGTGACCAAGTAACTACAATATTGTTGACGTAGTACAATATTCGGTGTGATAGCACTGCATATACAGGTTATCCCTGCATATGCAGAGGTACCAGGGCCCCTGGTATAACAGGAGTTTAAGTACCCACACTAATGCATTTAAACCTGCACATATCATGTATGCAGGACCCGTGGTCTTGGCAGATATTAGTGCGTATTATACTTCAGTGTGTAACTACCTTGTACACATTAATAATACAGGTACGTACCCCTCCTTGCTCCTCCAAAAAGAGACAGTCAATACTAGGGCAATCAGGTCGAGTAGATTGATTATTTCTTATAGAAACATGACTAACTTTTGACCTATTATTAGTTATTTAATAAAATGAGATATTTTCATAACTCTAGACTCTGCTCAGAGATAGTTGGTAGATTTACATCACACTTAACATTAAGGCCGACTTACTAACCAGTATACAGGGTATCCAACTTTGCCTTCTGAGTCGTTGAGTCCATCTCAATGACAATTCTGGTCTTCACGAAGAGTCGACTATTATCTTGTTTCATCACATTGAACTCCTTAATATGTTTTCACTTTGTTATTACTCTGCCTTACATTGCTCATGGTCGTTGAGTTGATGTTTTCGTTTGTTGATAAAGGAATTTTATTAATTGTTTATATCTGAATATCACTCCTTATTGAGCTCTTTCTGAAATTCTTACAATTGTTCAGTTGTTTTCCAGTACGTCCTATATTGCACAATGACATGTTTGAGGTTGTGAAAGCGATACAGAACATTATCCATAAGATTAAAGATATTCTTATCACGTGATAGTTATCTGCAGTAGTGGACAAACTCAAAAGATGCTGGAGTACATTGGATTATTTCATCAAAAGCATATTTTTCACAGGCTTTCACACAACATAAGGTGTTGGTGATGACTACAAGCAGATAGCAGCTTAGTATTCTAAGTTCCTTTCCAGTCCATGGGCTCACCTCATCATATGAGTTCTTGGATTTCGTCATTGTGAAGTATACTGATACTGATTAATATAGCTTGTAGAATTTTGCATGTAATTTGAACTTCTTCATGAAATGTTTGAAGCATCCCAGAAGATGTTTTAACATGTCCAACTGCATTGTATAACGGAGGTCTGGTTTGGGAAGATCATTAACAATTGAACCGGTGTGCAATAATATATTCTCACTAACATTGATTATATACTTTTAAAGGATGGAGAGAGTCTCAATAGGGTCATATATAAATGGCTTGATAATTGATAGAGTAGAAGAGTCGATATGGCTATAGCTTGCCATAGGTTGGTGAACTCTAACTCAGATAGTATCATCAGTAGTGTTGAAAACAAACTATTGGAAGTACGTATCATTGCCGAACCTGTTCGGATTGAGCGAAGTGGATCCTGGCCTAGCCTATCACCTCGATTCCTACCATCTCGGTCTACAACTGTGAACAAAGGTAAGTTAGCGAGTTCTTGTCAGATTAGTTTATTTTCTGCTTCATCTGGACAATATCTTCACATGCTACAATATAAATCAAGAATCAAGCCAATTGAACAAGAATTTGCTTACTGATTTTCTTTCGCAGTTGTGGGATTCAGTTTGAAGTTCGGATCGAACCTTGATACTTGGCAAAACCTCAGATCAAAATCTCTTCGAAATTCAGCTTCGTTTGATCCGATACAAACCGATCTCCTTCGTTTCCATCACTAATTATCAGGATTCTGAAATATTGGTATAGTATCTTCCACATAGTACAAGATTGTTTGGGGAATATTATAATATTGATGATAAACATTATGAAAGTGGAGTGCCTAGGGTATGTCAATATACTTGCCCACTTCCATCTTTTCAACTTCGCACCAAGGCTATAATCCACATCAATAATTTTGACATTCAGTATACTCTGGATAGTCGGCAACTCATTCAAACAAAAACATATGGTATTGCTGATAATAACAATAGGTTTATTTAGCGGTCAACAAACAATTGTATACGTTACTCAGTGGCTGCACAAAGTAGTCTAGTATATGCTGTATTATACCTTAACCATGGGCTAGTATTGGCAATGGTGCAGATCAGGTCTTGGTGGATCAAACTGAGCAGGGGTTCAAAGTCGATTCAATATGATATTTGGGAAAGTTTCGAGACTCAACTTACACATCGAACCAAATCTCACAACTGTGAAAGACAGTAAGTAATGAAGTTCAAGTCCGATCGGCTTCATTGTTAGTTTATCTTCTAGCACATTAGGTTAGCTATAGAATGAACTAGGAATCGAACCGATCAGACAGGAACTAACTTACTTATTATCATTCGAAATTGAAGGCCGAAATGGTGGGGTTTGATGCTTCTAGCTTGGCAAGGATTCGGTTCGCGTAAACCAATCCGATTCATCAACCGGATAAACTTCCAATGGTTCTTTGTCAACCCTAATATAGGCTCATTGGTGATCTTTTTGTGGATCAGGGATATGTCATAATGTCAATGGCTGTGGCAGAAGAGCTATCAGGACAATGCTTAGTATTGTTGGTTTTATCTATACAGTGCTGAAGAGGTTTCAAATAGTCATGTATATGCAGGATACTTTCTTATCGCTGGCGAGATTCGTGAGATGTGTCCAATCAGTGATGAGAATCAGAGGAACAACTGATTCGCATTGTCAGAGACAATATTAAGTGTCATTGTAATGGTGGTATCAGGAACTCTTGGTCTCATAGGTGCATGTGGCCTCGTAAGTACACTTGGCCTCATAATTATGTTTAGCCTTGTAAGGGCACCTGGTTTGCAGATCAACTTGGCCATAGAGGACGGGCAACTGCCCTTCATATAGAATTACCTACCGAAGTACTGTTTGCATGTTAGCGATGTTCTTACTGTTTCACATCACAGGATTATACATCATCAGGTAACCTCGAAGCGGGGTCACCTACGGTCACATGATGGTTGCAGGATCAGTATAGTTCAAGCGCCATCCTGATACATCATCGAATATCTACAAGATATGATTCGTTCTGGTTATGTCAACCAATAATATCAGATGAATATTTATGCTGTCAAATACATCACCGATAAAGATATTAGGAGGGTCACTGGATCAATACTCTGCCAGTTCATGCCACCAAAAATACCAAGACAGCTGAGAAGGCTTTGATGACCACGCATATACAGACTGCTCACAACAATACCCCTCACGATCGAAAAGATATCAGTTGCCTGAAAGTTAAGGGATCGAAACATTTCGATAGGTTCGTACAACAGAATTTTGAGAGTCTGATATCAGTATAGACTCTATTCATCTAAGAAAAAGATCTGAGAGGAAAGGCACAGATGATCCAGCAGAGAAGTGGAAGGTTGGTTGAAAGAAGAGGATATTGGTGTGAAGGGTGATTAGGTAGAGAAGGCTCATAAGAAAAGCGTAGATAGAATTAATTGTAAGAGTGAGAGGATAGAGGTATAAAGACCTCTGGAATCTTCAATGGTCAAAGGGGCAAGGTTCATAACAAGAGAAATAAGCCTAAACAATATACACATTGAAAAGCCAAACATCTTTGTCAAAAATCTTTATTTTTAGTAACTTTCACATCCTGAGCAAATCTTCCTAACTTCCATCGCAAGCAAGTTCTGAAAGTAGTAATGATACTACTTGTACTGGTAAACCTGGGGTGACGCTCAGAGTATTACACTTACTTACATTACTCTACTTTTGCTACCCTCTATATGACCTATTCCATTTGCATCTGTATCTATGCATATCTATTCGTATAAGGACGTATGTCCTTATATTATACACACTTTTCAATCACCATATATGTTTTGCTCACAGGATTTTGGGTTATCTTAACTTGTTTTATACGTTGCGAAATGTACATAAAAACAGATGATTAGTCAATTTTATACAATTGCAATCCAATCCGAATACAAAAGTTGATTAGAGGTCAATTGCACGTCATTATCAATTGTGAAAACGAGGATATTCCACAGGAATCAGTGATACACCCCAATAGATGCCAGTAGATAATAACACAACATTCGATGATAATCACGATACCGACGACGATATTTACAATGTAAGGATGGAAATATTTATCTCGACCATGGTGCTCTCTATCCTGATGGGGAAAATATACGCGTCAGAAACAATGATGATGATCACAATGACTTCTCATAGATAATTACCGAATATGTTCAGCATGATATAGCCTCTCAGAATCAATTAATACTGAGTTTTCTTTTCTATCAAGAAGCCGAAATACGAGCCTAACAATAGGCTAAGCACAATATGAGTGCAGCGGAAAGGGCAGAATGGGCTCGAGATATATAAGCAGTTCAGCAAGGAGAGACTGTTAGGAAAATGGTGGTCAAGCAGGAACTTGGTAAATCCAAAAACTTTAAAATGGTTGATTCTAAGTGATACAGTTGAGTCACCTCTGAATTAGATAACCTCAGCAGTATCCTCAGCAGGAACTTTGACTTTCACCACCATTATTTTCTGAACGGCACACCAGATCAATTCAAATACATCTTGAGCCTACTCAAAAGCTGGAGCGGCCATGAGGATCCTTTACAATGACAAACAAAGATGGAGAACTCTGTCACTTGGGGTCAAAAGTTATGCAATTGGAACTACCCTACCATGAACAATTTGAATCACTTCATTGAACAACTCAAAGAGATGTATGGCAACACCAACTACATGCTGAACGTAGCTATTCTGACGTACTCAAAGTTCGATCAGGAGTTTCATGACCAGTATGAATCAATGTGGCTAGGTGCCAACCAGGTGTGTATATTGTGGTGGAAAGCTGAATGGGATGAAGTACAGCATTCTAAGAGGTTATATGAAATCCCCTGAAGAGGTGAAAGGTTTGAACTATGAGCATGAGTTAAACCCTTCACAACAAATGGGAGGTTTGAAACTATCCATAAACCTTTCGACCAAGCAGCAGCCCTGAAATTCCAATCTGGACTGGGAAAGACTAGCAGGAGACAACAACATCAATAGAAACTACTGACATATGGATCCTGACAGAGGTTCTCCGCAACTACCTCACCAATAAGAAGTACATCCTCTGCAACAGCAGCTACCTGACAGACATGTATCCACAATTCAGTCGTACCAACTATCCAGCCAAATTGAACTCTGGCTTTTTCGGCGGTTCCGGCGGAAGCTGCTATCAAGTCCAATGACAATGGTATTTTGATACCCAGCAGTCAAAATACTAGTGTTCCTCTTCTAGTACCTGGCTCAGCCAGAGAGGGTGGATGAGACACAGCTGGGTCTGGAGTGATTGGGAGTGCAGGTGATCATGGCAATATTGGATGGAGTGCAGACGCACAAAGTCTCATTAACATCAAGAGTTATTTTTACAGGCCCAAGAGCTCACAAATTTAGTCAGTATCTGTGCAGCACTGAGCGGTCTGATACGACACATATCATATACCAAGTACTTGTTGGATATGCTCACTGTGAAATGCAATGCATATGAGCTTTTATTGACTGTAGAACAAAGAGTATCTTCATGATGTCCACACAGGAAAGGTGGCTTGGTATACAGGACGAACAATTATTCACCACCACCTCAGACCTTGATGGCTGCAAGATAATATCTGAATGAGAGCGTACGAAGAGCAGGCTTTCGGTTCAGTATTTCGAAAGCTTGGTACCCATTGAAGCATCGAATATCTTAATTGTTCCCTTGTGGAAACACGACTTGATTTTGGGACTGCCTCTGATCAAGACTCGAAAGCTGAATATCGACTGGAATGTCAGTCGACTTATTGTCATGGGAACCTCTAGTACGCCGCATACCATAGCCTTGCAAATATCGAGTGGGCCACAGACCATCACCCTGAAATGGAATCATGATGTAACACCGTGTACAGACACCAGGAAAACTTTGCAGGGCCACGGTGGTAAACCTCTGAATATTTGTTTCCTTCGAGTAACTGCAGTCACCGATAATCCTGAGAGCAATAAGGCTAATGAGGTATTTGCCCTACGATTTGGATACTGTATGCAGCTGCTGGAAGAATCGTAGGACGGGATCTCAGGTAACAAACTCCGATACTGAATGGGTGAGCAGAGAGTAGCTGTGGTAGTTATAGCAGAAGAGTTACAAAATAATAATTCTTGAATGACTGCTATTGGCTCGACAAGTCACGAAGGGAGTACTTGATGGTGGGGGTTCCCATCGAAGATATATTGTTACGACAAGGGCTCCTGGATTCTAATGAATCTTACTTATATTCTCTTATTAGACCTTACTACTAACGTTTGTAAATAGACTGGATGAGACCGGCCAGGGAGTACTGGGAATACCAACTGACGATGGTCATCATATACCAGCCAAGTATCAGGTATTCATTGAGGTCTGTATTTAGGTCATGGCAGAAATACTGCCATCGCAGCGGTCAATTGACCATGCGATGGACCTGGAACTCATGCGCAAAATACTATCTGGTTGAATCTATAACATGTTAGAGGTTGAGTTGAGAACTCTAAAGGCCTACATTCAAACAGATACACCAGATCCTTTCATGCAGCAGTCCCCATCACAGGTGGTGGTATCGATACCTTTTGCAAAAGGAACTATGGTGGCTTGAGACTGTGTGTCGACTATCAGACTATGAATGCGGTGAGTGTGAAAAACCGGTATCCACTTCAATTGATCTCGAAAATACTTAACTGTATTGGCAGCACCATGATATTTTCGAAACTTGACCTTTGTAGAGAGTATCACCTTATTCGCATTAAGGAAAGTAACGAGTACAAAACAGTATTCTAAATCCTATACGGTCTGTTCGAGTACAAGATCATACCATTTGGCCTGACGAATGTACCAGCTACTTTTCAATTTGACGAGACATTTACCATATAGATTGGAGAGTGTACCGGACTGCTGTGAGCATCACTGAGTGGGATTTCATATCAGAAAATCCGATGCTGGCTGGGCAAGCAGGGAGAAGTAGAGATAGTTGTGTCAGAGGAGTCAAATATTGTTGGTGCTTGAATGACTGCTATCAGCTTGCTGAGTAATGAAAGGAGTACTGGACAGTGGAAGTTCCCATCATGAATATCATATTACAATTTGCTCCCATTCCAAACATATAAACACAAAGCTAATGAGTACAGACAGAGCTTCGGTACCTGAAATAGTACCCATAGATGAGAGCAGCCATATCCAAAATTAGTATCAAGATGTAAGGACGTACGTCCTCGTATGGTTGGATACGTGTAGATACGTTTGCAAACGGGAATAAGTAATATAGATCTCAATTGTATGGTATGTAGGATAGATAATCACTTGCGTGCCAAAAGCACTTCACAAGGTGATTATATATGAAGGGCAGTTACCTGGCCCCGGCAGCCAAGTACACTTGAGAAGGCCAAGTGCACTTGGGAGCCAAGTGCACCTGGCACCGCCATTACACAAGAATTGGTTGAGGTCTTGAGTGAGGCCTATGTAGAGATGCTGTCACTACACTGATCAATTGACCATGCAATCGATCTGGAACCCAAATACAAGCTGCCATATAAGGGTATCTATAATCTGTCGTAGGTTGAGTAAAGAACTCTTGAGGTCTACTCCAAAACAGATCTGGCCAATAGTTTCATCCAGATGTTATCATTATCTGTGGTGGAACTGATACCTTTTGCAAACATAATGGAACGCAGCTTGGGAATGTGTGTGGGCTACTGAGATCTCAACATGGACACAATCAAGTATTGGTATCCGCTTCCAGTGATCTTGCAGATACATGACTGTATTGGCAGGGAGATAATATTTACGAAACTTGATTTTCTTTAACCTATCACCCCATTCATATTAAGGAAGGTGATAAGTACAAGATGGTATTCCGATCCTAACAAGGTCAGTTCGAGTACAAGGTCATGCAATTCGGCCTGAAGAACAGAGCCAGCTACTTGTTAGGCATACATTAACGATTGCCTACAGCCTTACATTGATGCCATTGCCATGTATTATATTGATGCCATCCTAATCTACTCCATGAATAAGAGAGAATACGATGAGTATGTGCTGACTGTACTGCCATGGCTGTAGGAGTTTGGCCTCTATTAGAAGGTCCAGAAGTGCCAATTGTGAGCCTTGAAGGTCGGCTTCCTTGGTGTCATCATCTGTGCAAATAGTGTCAGCATGGAAACAGATCAGATTGTGACGATCAGGTAATAGCCAACTTCCAAGTCAAAAGATTATATCTGAGTCCTACTCTGCATCTCGAACCTCAATTGGAAGTTCATCTGGAAATATGCTAAGGTAACAGTACTATATTGAACTTGCTAAAGAAGGCTTCAGGAAAGGTAATATGGGAGTGGCCGAGAGATACAGAGCTTACCTTCAAGAAACTGAAGACACCTCATCTGTGGTACCGAGTTTGTAGTACTTCAATCCAGCCAAACAGATCATCTCTCCGAAAAATGTGAGTGGTTTTGCGAGTGCCAGCATTCTGAACAAGTATGAAGGCTATGGAACTATTTTGCCAGTATATTTCTACTCCTAAATATTCTCTTCGGCTGAACCATATTTGACACATATGATTGGGAACTCCTTGCCATTGTTAGGACCTTCAGGTAATGGCGACACTATCTGAAAGGCACTCAGCACAAGGTCATAGTGCAGTGGGACCACATGAATCTTGAGTATTTATTGACGATGAAAGTGTTACCCCACAGACATGCTCAGTGGGCCAAGATCCAATCAATATACGACTTCACTATTGAGCACCTGGAAGGCACAACATACTCTGCTGATGGCCCATCCAGACAGTCCAATTATGAGATCGTCTATGAGAAGCCTATTGGATGACTCAGAGTGACCCTGACAGTAGAACTCTATAAAGATCCCTGACCGAAAATGAAAAAGGCTCAGGCTAGTGATCCATTGGCTGTCCACATCTCGGGTAAGCTAGTCAATAGGCCAATGGATATAACCAAAATAGAAGATAAAGAGGAGAACTAATGGCGTGTTGCCACAGGAGCTCTGATTAAGGAGGGGGGGTTATATGTTCCCATGGATGATACTCTCCGCCATAAAGTAATACGTATCTTTGATCACCTCCCTGTGTCTGATCAATTTGGAGCTCTTAAAACTACTGAGTTAGTCTCTAGAGATTTCTGTTCAGCTGTGGTAGATACACACATTAGGAAATACCTCCGCAGCTGCAAAGTATATCACTGAATCAAAGTACAGAAGTATGGATGCCACAGCATCATCATGCTACTGTGACCACCATAACGACCTTGAAAATGTGTCACCATGGACTTCATCTCAGATTTGCCAGAAATGACTGCTTTTAAATATATGGAAATCATTGTCATCATGGACTTATGGACAAAGATATCATCAGAATATTCCTAACGAATCACCAGAGGTGCTGAGGCTCATCTTCGAGTATGTGCTCTGCAAATATAGTATTTCTGATAACATCATCTCCGATCGGAGCTCCAGTTGACCACTGCTGATCCTGGACAAGGGTCTACAGCTATATAAGTATGGATCACTGTTGGTCAACTACATTTCATTTGCAAATCGACGACCAGACAGAGTGGCAGAATCAGATGATGAAGCAGTAGCTAAGAGCCTTCTGCAACTATGAGCAAGATTAATCGGTAGAGCTTCAAGTACTGGCAGAATTCGCCTACAACATCTCTGTGTATGGTTCGACAAGGATAATCCCATTTTTGATTATCTATAACTACTTCTTCACGATGCAGTTGTAGGTACTGAAGGTCTTTGTATAAGTTCGCTTGAAGTCGGAATCTGAAGCAGACTCTATGGCCACCTCTGTTATGGTGACAAACCGAATCCTTACAGTGAACCTATTGGAAGCTCATGACCACCAGACAAAGTGTGCTGATAGTAAAGAAATGATATTCGAGATCGCACATAAGGTCTGACTCTCAACTAGATATATCAAGATGACATGCACATCCAAATAGTTGGATTGCAAGTGTATTAGGCCATATACAGTGAGTTCAGTCATCAATATGAATGCTTATAGATTAGACTTACTAAAGATAATACTTATACACAACGTATTCTACGCCTCCTTGCTTAATAACTACTCACCGCCTGCCAGCGGTCAGCTGCCATCAGAACCACAACCGACGATTGTCAATGACACAGATGAATGGGAGGTCAATTGCATTCTCGATTCCAAGTGATGTTGCTGAAAGCTCCACAATCTCATTGAGTGGGCCGTGTATAACTATCTACATATAAGCTGGGAGCCGTATCAGAATCTTGACCATACTCAAGAATTAGTTCACAGATATTATCGGGAGCATACAACTTAGCCACGGCCATAATCGACGTCACCGCCATCAATGATTCGGGAGTTATGGAGGGTTGGGAGTATTTGGACAAATGTGATAGTTTCTTGGTTTTCTTATCTTTCCGTTTCTTCTCTTGTTATGGATTTGGCACGGTATAAATGGTATCAGCCGGATATTATAATCGCTACTGGAAATGGTGTTTTCCAGTCCTCTGAATCCACCTTTAGGCCATCATCATTGTACAGATCGGTTATGGGACTTGTGCAGATGCACAAAGGTGTATATATCTACTCTTGTTTTTCTTTATGTATATTTTTTGCTGCAGCCCAGGAGGTCTGCAGATACAGAGGGGGATGATGTAATGGCAGTAGCAAGTATACTTGGCTTGTAAGTATGTCTGGCTGTATATATATGATTGGCCTCATATGTTTGCTTGGCTCGCAGGTATACTTGGCCTCGTAAGTATACTTGGCTCGCATGTTTACTTGGCCTCATAAGTGTACTCAACTCAGAGATGAACCTGGCCTCATAAGCGACTTGGCTTTCAGGTACACTTGGTACACAAGTACACATAGCATCACAGGCTGAGTAAGCTCCTTTCATATATAGTGACCTCGCAAAGTGTATTTGCACACTAGTATTTATCTTACTTCTCTTTCTTGACAATTGATATCATCATTATCCCCTATTCTGTTTGCAACTGTATCTATATATATCAATTAGTACGAAGATGTATGCCATTACAAATCGGTCAACAATGTGTTGATGGTACAGTGTCACTTTCTCTTAAACTTGTTATACTGCTCTGGACATTTCATAATAACTCACAAGTATCAAATTCAGCTCTATACCGTAGGTTACAATGGTATCAATGAATGACTTGCCAGGTAAGCAACTTATACTTAAATATTGTGCTATTGTTGACCTGATTCTGATCATTTACTGGGTAGGAATAGTGATCTGCTGCTACACCAATAAATGATATTACTCTGATTACTCCAGTTGATCAGTTTCAAGTTATCAATTCACATCTACACAAGTATACATCTCTACATACACTCTTTATCTCCTGCAGCTCTTTTACCAATCACTTACCAGTCCTATCTGAATCACTAGATATCCCTGACTGGCTTTTTATTTCTCCTCTTATATCCATTTCTGTCACTCTGATTTCCATTGTTCTTCTTTTTCTTCAGTGTTTTGCTTGATTTGTCTCTTTTTCCTCTGTATAATTCAACAGCTTCTTTGAATATGACTCTGTATTTAATTCGCTGTAGCAATGGTAGTACTGCTGATACTATATTCATATTCAGTCCTGAACTTTGTATTAACTATGTCAATAAAAGCGAGATGATATAACAATTGTGCCATTATATATTGCACATTTGGATATCGCAAGTAGAAATATCATATTATGAATTGCAGTTGCAGTTGGCATTATTTCTTTGTCAGATATATTCGATCACAGTAATATCACTTATCTGTCAACAAATGAAGTTTGGTAGATATCATCCTAATTGTGATACTGATTGCTGAACTATTATTATAGTGACTTATTTTCCGACTTCATATCATTGTTGCAATAATTTTAGCACTGTATTTTGTATGTGCATCTCTATCTCATTAATTATCATCCTGACAAATATCAATATAACAGTTATTGTATAACATTATCAATCGCATCAAATATCTCGAAAATCAATTTCCTCACCAACCACATCACCTATTCAGTAAGCATCCACAAATATTGAATTTCATGTTAACTTGTAATAACTTTGGATATTATCCACTCTTTTATATTGATTAATGTGCAGAGAATAATCTTCATAATAATCCAAATAGTCTTAGATATCATATTCGTCATAGTGATACTCTCCATCACAGTGAGCATTAATCCTGTTATTTCGTATCATATCATCATCAAGCATTGTATTTGCAGAGCCTTTATCTATAGGTGATTGTAGAGACAGATATTATGGTATATGCATAGGAAAAGAATTTTTCATGATGGGTAGAGGCAGATCTAGTTGTATCTCCAGAGGCAGAATATAAAAGAATGGTATTTTAGAGTCAATGGAACCTCCAAAAGGTTGCCTACCATGGCAGATGAACTCTTCAAGCTCCAACGCATCCTGGAGGTCTACTTCAGTACCAAAATGAATTGGAGGATTTGGAGAGTATTCAGTATGCTACCTATCGACTATATGAGCCTATGTTGTATTACCTGGACATGCGTTGACCAGCCTGTTATATAGTACTCTGAAAGTACTAGATCTGTCCTATCATTTAAAATTATATCTCAATATGTCGTATTATTTCAGAAGAATTCACTGAATATTCTTGGGCAAGCAATACTCTGTTTGATCAGTGTGCAGGTTAAATGGGAGGACAACCGAAATACAACTCAGTAATTCGATGTGTTCATGTTTGAATTTCTCTCGGATCTCATCGCACCTGCTGTTATCAAGCCGCTGACTGACCATTTCCATTAATAAGAATGTGTTAGATACCTTTGCTCTGCATATTCAATACCGCCTCAGAATGATTCAATTGTAACTAATCTCTGTTGAAGTTATGCTGATGTGTTGTGGAATAACTGGTCAGCCTGTATTATTATTGTCTTGGCAAATAGCATTTATTGCCTTGACGATATCTTTGGATGATAGCATTCTGATTGAACATTAAAATTTGGATATCGAATAACTAAGAATGATGGATATTCCAGAGAAGTACTGGAGCTGAGTGGAATCATATATGTACTTCACCAATTGAATTCACACATTATTTCACTACCTTTCTTCTAGATACAGAGTCATAATGAAATACCATTCTTTTCCGGATTGGCCATCCTCATGCGATCGAAGTCAATCATCTTCATCCTTGTCCAGGACATGAATTCCCATTTATCATAGTGGTCTGTTATAGTATTTATGCTTTCATGTTAATTACTAACTATTTCTGACATACAACAATTGATGTATAGCTTGAAGTAATCAGTTGCCAGTACTGATACTTATCTTCGATACCAGCTACATAGATATATCACCTGCTCAGCCAATATTTGTTCCATGTACTATATGATTTGCTAACAATTCAGAACATCTAACAACAATGATCGTATCTTTCATGTTATCTCTTTTAGAGGTATTAGTCATGACAACGGTTCTTTCCAAGGTGGTAAGTTCTATCATTATCAAGTTTAAGGATGCATATAATGTCCTAGAAATTAAAGACATCTAACAATGATGACAGTATCATTCATGATTATATCTCTCACAACTCATAGTTCAACTATAATCTCCCACCATCTGATGTTTCTGTGTTTAAGACACAAAGTACCATTGTTGACTTGTTCAACAATACATGAAATATTCTAACAATTCAGAACATCAAATAACGATTATGGTACCTCTCATAATTAAATTCCTCATAACATATCATCATGTTATGACATCCACCACCAGTTGTTTCTGTATATAATGTGAGTGTTTCAGGCAATTAGTATCCTGCTTGTAATATTCAAAGATGCATGCAATGCAATAGAAATACATGACAAATAACAAGAGATTTAGTAACAAACTATATTTGCAACAATGGAACATTATGAGGTTATCCATATCAAGTTTGTATCCTTGGAACTCCATGATTTACTAATGAATTGCAACTGTTGTACAATCACTATCTCATACAAATCACTAGCCTAGTCATACTATTGAACTGAAACCTCTCTAAGACTTCAGAAAAGGACTATTGATGGTCCATCAGAGTGATTGAGAGAAAGGTGAGTAATTCCATAACATCAGTATTATTTGTAGGGATAACAATAACTGACTGAAATCAGTGCATACAATATATGTAGCTACCTCCTGATAATTAACGAATTTGACTGCACTTCTGTATCATATTATTGTATTCTCAATATCTAGATCTATGTTTCAAGTAATCAGATATCTAATCTATTAATAAAACTATCCAAAGAGATAGTAATTTCAAAATCAAAGATATCAAAGCTTTGTACCCCAACCAGATCCAGTAAGATCATCTCCAATATTATCATGTCAGTTGAATGTACCTTATATGCAGTACCCTTCACAATCACCAAGAGATGCACTATCTCAGCCTCCAAATATGCAGTTACAGCAACTGCTACCGAGAATGCTGCTGCCACTATGGATAATAATGTACCAGTTACTCCAGCCAATCGGCCTGTTAATCCTCAGTATCTACCAGTATCTGCCTCATGATCCACCAGTATCTCCTCATCATCGACCAGCTAGACCTTTGTCAAATCAGTTGGCTCTTCCTGCCACCGAAATCTCTGCTGTAGTATAATGGAGGCAATACAATATACAGAATCCCAAGAAAGGAAGGGTAGTGCGACAAGTACCAATCATGTGTAAGGTCACCCAAAAGTATGTTGTTACTCCTAAAATGCTAAAGTCGGTAATGATACCTGCTGAAGTTAGAAAGTCAGATGACAATTGAAAAAGATATCATACTAAAAGTTAGAGTTTGTCACCATATATCATGAAACTATCTACTACGAATTTGAACTGATACAATCACAGATAAAGCATTATAGCAATTCGGTACTAACAAAAATTAACTGAACTCTTATTGCCAAATGCAGTGATGGTTGAATTGATTCTCAAGACAATGGCAGATCATACTGTGGGAGGTTTTACTTTGATCTCCAAAGACTGTATTAAGATATTGTAGAAGATCACTGAAAGCTATATGATTTCATTGTTCCAGAGCACAATGGCTACAAGTATAGAGAAGAAGATTACTATGAACAAGAATGACATGAAGTATGTACTTTGACAACAGAGATTGATTTGATATTGTTAGGGGTTGTCCCTTAATAGGTGCACGAGGTACGGAGGATATCCATGGCAATCCGCGGTTGGTCACCTGTCACTATGGATGGTCAACAACACACCTGCGGCTATCCTATCCTCTGAGCGACAAAGCTACGCATATCCAATACCGAGCCCAGACAAAGCGGAATGATTAACCCGCGCGAGGGCAGT
>MU122093.1:575799-669097 GCA_014904905.1 Wilcoxina mikolae CBS 423.85
GAATACTTTCACTGGTTTTATACCCGTGAACTTCCTTCTGAATACCACAACCTTTCCGTCGAGGACTACGAGGTCCAATCTGACTACGACGACTCTGAAGACTATCTTCAGGACACATACGACTTCTAAGGGAGTAGGCGGCCATACTTTATCGATAAGTATCCCCGTAACAGATATCATAACACCTATGTTCATATTCTTGGATCAGCTACATCAGGAAATATATTTTCTATCGGGGCGGAATGGCTCTGTCAGAGCCATCAGAGATACCCTCATGGTGGCTTACTCCATGTCCAGCATCAATACCACGTATCATGTTGTATATCACCCTCCAATCGTAGTTTCACCGTTTCTTGTCATTCGGTTAGTATCCTATTTTAAACGAACACTCTGATATTGTAGTCAAATGTAATCATATATTGGAATGCGTTCATTGGATACGAGCTTGCATCGGGATTACAATGAGATGGATGATACAGCGAAAATCTCAGGTCGCGTTTCTTCTATCTGCGCGCAAAATACAATTCTCACTTTACTAATTATACACATTATTTCAAGTCACCAGATCTATGTTGCTATTAACAATATTTTGCTCGATCCGTCCGTCTCCTGTGTTACTACTAGTAGCTATCTCTGAAATTACGTGCGTGTAGGTGACAATGTTTCTCCCGCTGAAAAGTTGCAAAGCAATAGCTGCTGGTACTTTTCTCAGTTATACAAATTTCGAGACGAGATCTAAGTTTCCCAGGTTTTCTGTTATTGTGGTGAATGCTAGGGCTAAGCAGTACTTAACCAAAGCTCTGTCCTTGTTCAGGAGCTTGATTTTGAATAGTTGTTGCAGTTGCCATGGGAGACGACTATTTAGCGTGCCATAATACCTCTCTAAATATTGCATTACCCGCACCGAGTTATTCGGTTGGTCCCCTCCGTATCAGCTCTGGTTTCCTGTACATCAATTCATTTGAGATATGTGTTCACCTTCTAAATTCTCAACTTGAACCTTAATACCATGGTAAATACAGAGGTCTATTGTGTGCAGTTGTTGATCAGATATATACATCTTGTTACAACTCTTATGCTTGAGAAATCTCCATGTATCGTTGTATATTGCTACGGGGTATATTGCGTCTTGCGTATTGTCGAATAATGCACTGAAGCCTTTGATCATACCGTCAGGATGCTTTCCATCAATGCGGTTTTGGGGTCCCATGAATTCGGACTTTGCATATTTCTGGGTGCTCAGGGGGGCAGCCAGATCAGCACCGGAAGGAAGGATATTACATGTGGTAGTACTGTTTCCTGATGCTGAGCAAGGGCTTGGAGATTGACCTCTCTGATTTCGAAGCAGAGAATGCGACGCTGAAAGGTGATTACTTGCAGCAGGTAGTTGAGATTGTGATTGGAGGCATTCCAACCATCCTTGAGGTTTGTTATATGTACTTGTTCATGTCTCTCCGCAGAATACTTTTGCAAGGCTCTGTATCGATGAATCAGTTTGATCCAATAAGACATCAAGTGGATCTTTGGAAAGTTAAGGTCGGCATCTAACTCTCTGGAAACATTTATCTCGTGCCTGATATAATACTGCCAGTCATTCATTTCGCACCGCTTCCTGGACTGTGTCCTAGTTTCAGCATTTGTTTCCTCATCTACCTTTCGCTTCTTCACAAGTTCCATTCTCAGGGCTTTGGCTTTGGTCTTCACAATTTTGGCAGCCCACCTGAGTGAGAACACATCGTTGAAGGTGTGAAAATGATGTAAGGCGTCCTCCATATAGCTCAATATTTCATCATCGTGAGATTTATATCGAGCATACATATAGAAATATAATAATACCCATGTGCACCCAATTGTGCGATTGAATATGGTATGCTGAGTGGAGCTTCCGCCTCGTAGAGACTGGATTACAACTCCAAACAGATACTGGCTAATTTCCTTCATCTCCTTCCCATTCTATTTAGAACATTCCTCATATGACTTATTTTTGGGTGTGAGGTCGTGATAAGCAGGCACGGATAACAAGATTGCATTGTACTTGTCGAGCTGTTCGTGTATCTTTATGAAGTTAAAAGTCTACTTCTGGAGGTGGTCGGGCATGCACATCTGCATTCTATGGAGGAGGTCGTACTTCGGGAGGTAACTCACAGGACAGGAAATATGTCGAAATATATTGAATCCTCTGTGAACAAGACGTGAAGAGAGTTTGACATCGGCTGCCTTGGTGTTGGTATCGCTCTGCGTTCTATATAGGTTGTGTTCCCACTGGGGGTGTTGC
Source organism: Wilcoxina mikolae CBS 423.85 (assembly GCA_014904905.1). Lineage (NCBI taxonomy): Eukaryota > Fungi > Ascomycota > Pezizomycetes > Pezizales > Pyronemataceae > Wilcoxina > Wilcoxina mikolae. The sequence goes on from MU122093.1 coordinate 578,075, forward strand.
TTATCAGGAGGGACATAATCTCCAAGTTTGTTCTTTGAATACTCATATCGAAAACAGACATGCCGCTCAAGATGATGTAGGTCGTTATACTCAGGGCAATCTGCAAGCATGTTGTTAAAACCGGTTTGCAATTCCTGAAGTTGCCATCTGCACAGAGAATGTTGTAATATCCGCTCTTGGTACTGGAACTTTGTTTGAAGGTGAGGGGCTGGAGAACCTACCAGTATACCTCATTCAGCACTTCGATGTTTGTTTGCCACTACTCATTGAGCTACTTCTGAGAAATATTGCGGTTCTTGATATGAAACAGCAGAAAAGCGACCATTACGATACTGTGCATTGAGGGTGTCTGGCAGATCTTCGAAGATAGATTGCGATTTGTTATATATACAAGCTACTCTTTTTTGTCGCCAGCACAATTTGAGAGATGTGTTCTGTCAGACATGAAGATCAAGGGAACCAGTGTATCCCCCACTCTGAGTATTGACCTAACGTCAATTAGCATATTATTATCCTTGGATATCTCTCCTTACCTGTGTCTACCACCACCAGTCCGCCGTATGAATTTCGGTATAGAGACAATTCGGAGGTATATCACTATCAAAGCAACACTGAGGAACATAAATGAGAGGCTCGGTATGGGCTAGCTGCCACATCAACCATCTCATGCTTTTGATGATATCTCGACTCCAGTATTTGATAGGGCGTTGGTGATTGTTATTCCATCTCATATACTGAAGAGTGTATAGTTTCCACTCTCCAAGAGCCTGATTATCTGGCATGCTAGCCACGAACTTCTAGATGTCATCCCCATATTTAAATACTGGGAAACGCTGCGCGGTGTTCTCTTCCATCAGCACGTTGTCATAGAATATTTTCATGCCCTTCTTCTTGATTCCATACTGGATATATTTGTACTCTTCACGCGTCGCAAATGGGTAGTAGGGATTGGTTTCTAGGTTCATCTCAAGGCAACCCTGACCCTCATATTTCCATGGCTGAGCAATGTAATCACTCAGTGGAGCTTCAGCACCGAGATATATCTCTGTCCATGCCAGAGGATTTGGTAATGATTGAGACACCAAGTCTGCGATATTTTCAAGGTGTTCGAGATAGGGAAATATGTCCAAGTCTTCGTCAGAATTTTTATCAACGTTGATTTCATGATGTTGAGAAGGTTCAACAAATCAGGGCGTGCTGGGAATAGAAACATTCTTTTGACGTGCAATCTGAATGTGTTCAAGATGGTGTAATTTGATATGTTTAAGTCATCAGCTGTCTGAAGTGAACTTCTTTCAGTATGGAAATTCAGGGAAACAGAAAGGGATCTTCTCTGGTATTGTCCACAAAACGCGAGAAGTGGAGTATACACTGAAGAAAGGGACGAATGTTGGTACCAGGCCTGAGCAGTCTGGTGTTGTTATAAGCTCACGATACTTTCAGCTAACTTGAGAGATGTATTGAACCTCTACACCATCACAAGGAGGTTCCTTACAAACCAGGAGTTGCAAAAACATTGCATGTATGATGTCCCATAATACTATGAATGAAATAAAACCAATACAAAATCCGAAAACAAAATAAACTCTGAGCAATCCAGAAACCTTGAGATGCGTATAATAATTAATGCCTGAGAGAAATAGATTAGAATAAAGGAAACGAACAAGCCTACAACCCAACCCCTAACCCAAACGAGCTGAAAACAAAATACCCCTAAGCGAACAAAATACCTCCACGCATACCTTCATCAGTGTCTGAGATGAATTGATTACAGCAAAGGAAACTCACAAGAGAAGAATCCAACTCTAACACGAATGCAACAACCATCACCTCCTCTGCAATACGGGATCACTCCAGACCTACCGAGTCATCTGGGTGCACCTCTGGGAGAGGGATATCAGGAACCGGGACATGAGAAACTGGGAGATAGGAGAGAGGGACGTCTAGGAGAGGCCCATCGTGGAGACTGTCACCACCTGCCGATTCACCGAGCAGCTGCTGATCAATATTGACATCGGTGGTATTTCCGGCTGCCTCAGCTTGTCGCAGAGTTGGCACCTCTGGGTGAGGTGTGTGCAGGCTCACAAGCCCCAATCACCCCAGCCCACTGAGGGGATGAGTCTCCAGAGTTCGTTGTCATGCGTGATGCTCCAGAGTTTGTGGCCGTGGGATATGTTCACGCATCTCTTGACCTTGCTCAGGTAGCATAATTGGCTGAGCGTCTATCATAGTATCTACATCGTCAGCCGAGGTATTTATTATCTCTCCCTGGCCAATCATCTGAGGTTCTTTGACATCATCCTTATCCTCATCATTCTCATCCTCATTCTCATTCTCAACCTCCTCCTCCTTCTTATCCTCATCCTCCTCCTCCTCCTCCTCCTCCTCATCTTCCTCCTCTTCATCCTTCTCCTCTTCATAGTCACCATCCCTTTCCTAATCCACATCGCCATCTAAATCAATGCCGTACGGTGCATCCACATCATCCTCCATACTCATACCCACATCAGAATCATGTTCTGAATCATATTCGCTGTTCGACTTCTCGGTAGAGTTGGTATTATCATCTGAGGAAACTGACACAGCGGGCAATACTTCTGGCTCTATATATACCCACTCTAGTTTAATCTCTGTGTCCGAGTCGGACTCATATATTTCCTTCTGAAACTGCAAAGCAATAGCATGAGAGATATTAGCATGCACTGGGGATGCCTGTTCCATCCTTCTTGCTACACTTGCAGCGGAGCTTTCGGGCTAGCCATCACCTCTGATAGATCTCTTAGGCTGCCCATTCCCCTTGGTCCCTGTAGCCTTTCCATCACTCTGTGATCTTTCTCCTCCTGCAGTTTGTTTAACAATACCTTTCCCTTTTCTCTTCCCCTTCCCATTCCCCTTTCCTTTCTCCATTAGCTTCCCTTATCCATTCCTGTCCTCAGTCACCTTCCCTTTCCCCTTCCCATCCTTCGTTTCCAGCTCTTTCCTGGTCCCTTTCTCACCGCCATGCAGGTCCTGCTCACCCTCGCCATCGTCATTGTCATTGCTATCGCCACGATGGCTCCTTTCACCACTCTGCACTTCGAGATCTGCCCAGTTTTCGTCATTATCATCCTCATCGATTATCTCATCCCAATTGAGTGGCATAACAGCCAGGAAGTCATCTGGCTTGTATTGCTGCCAGGTTGGCGGCTCAATCTTTGCCCTGAGATCATCGCTACCATACTAAGAGAAATGTTCGCCAGTGCATTTCACCTTCTCCAAACTGGTTGTCTGCGGATCAGAACGATCGACTTGATCCCCAAAGACATGGTGATTGTTCCACCTCCAATTGTTCATTTGGTCCCGGATGTTGTCAAATATGTGCCCAATATATGAGCGGAAGGCAGTCTACCACTCCCGATAAGGCGAATGTCTGCTCCTGGGGTGCGACCACATCAGCTGAAATTGTGGAGACTGGCGAGTTATGACTGGATCAAGAAAGATTATATCATAACAGGGGTCCCATACCCTATCATCCTTGATGCCACAAATATTGTATATCTGAATGAGTCCACAGATATATTCCACGATGAATCTTTTTATATGGTTCCGATCCAACGACAGGTGTCGATCTATAACTGCTGTCGGCATCTTTGCCTTCGCAGTTGCCTTCCCCATTCCTTGGCGGCTACTCTTTGGTACCATCGCTGTAAGTTGAAAATAAATCTACATCCGAGGTATTATCATTATAATACAGTCTCATGTAGTAGAAGGAAGTCCAGAGGGAATGTACAAAGTTGTGTAGGTTGTCAGGTATGTTTTGGAATGAGAGGCATTGTTTTGTGCAGGTTGCGTAATGTAGAGATAGTCCACGATGCTGGCGGTATGTTTAAAATGGGAGGAAAAGTGAAAGGATGTGTAGGCGGGAAGAAGGGATATATATATTCGAGTTCCTGCGATTTCTTAGTTCAACTTGTGAGATATGATAATTTTGATTCATATCCTGCGTTCTGTTAGTTAACGAACACAAAATGGACCAGCTTTCATCTTGCACAAACACCAGATACCTCATGAGCGAGAAGCCTCTAGACGAGATTTTGTATACATGGTCAGGAACCGTTACAATGCCGGGCGTTGCTTTTACATCATACACCACTTTTACCACTCAGATCTTGTGTAAATCAGAGTAAACTGAGTAGTTCTCAGATTGTTCCAACTGTGTAACCATCCAATCCGGCTACCAACATACCTAGCAGTGGAAACAGCACATACAACTGATATCATAGGATAGAGAATACGTCATTATTCGATTTGCGATGCCTTTAGCTCTGCCAAAGGGGGATTTCCACTGGTAAGTTGAAGATATACACAATCAATGGTTCAAAGTATTGTGCCAAGAATGAGTGCAATACTATGATAATTGCCCCAACAAGGCATAAACACCCTTCAAGCGGTACAAATAGACCTTCAGACATTACTGTAACAGTGAATATCAATGCTGAATTTAATCTGAGTTTAATCTGATGGCAGCTAACCCCATAATTGAACCATTTTCAACAGATCTCATCCCTGAGTATTGTTACGGGTGATAGTAATTTAGAGTCTATTGCGGTCTATACTACACCTCCCTTTTTTTTCGAATCACTCCCGAGTATCTCAAATAGGAGTCTGCCTCACCTGCCATTGCATATGCATGCCGAGGAAAGTATTCCTACATTCTTAATGTCAAACATCTATATCGGACTATGCCTTCCCAATGCCCTCACCCTGATATGACTCCGGTCGTACGAATTGTTTGAAGTCTTGCTAATTGTCAGAAATAACAAAAGCATAGACCTATGGGAAATTCTCAGCTTTTCACTGATAAGAGATACGTTTCCACACTGGCTGACGAGAAGGATTCCTCTAAAGGAGGGAGTTCCATAGGCTCAACAATTCAAGGTCACAACTCTACCACCTCATCTTCACTGAACAATTCTCACGTTGCAGATATCATTCAACACGTGATATCCACGCCGTCCGCTATACAGCGATGGTCAATAAATACTCCAAACGCTATGCTGGGTACAAGCTGTCATAGCACACCAGCACCCAGAGGAACCTCACAATCAGACTCAATATATCGTGTTGTATCCAGTCCCGCATCCAGAATTGCTAGCACTCCCACTCCTCTCAGCAGTCTTGAAATCCTTCCTACCCCCATTCCTAATCCAGAAGCCTGCGTGATTATTACAAATCTACTGTAAATGCGAGCTACAGAAAGGAATCAGAGACAGAGGCAGTGGCAATTGCAACTACATGTGGTGTCTACACCTCTATCAGTGGTCTCCAGCAGTTGCAGCATCCATCCATTTGATCAGGGAGAAATGGCACATCTTGTATTTGCGACGGGTAGACTCCTGAAGCTCTACATATGGAACAGATAGCCATTCATCAGTGCAAGCAACTTGGAGATGGTAGGTTATGAAACGTGATACATTGCGAAAGTATTAGCTGAAGCCCCACACTGGCAGATAATAGAGAAGTACGGAAACACTGCTATGTAGCAAAACAATATTTGGTCCACAGTATTTGAGACATGTACAATGGAGATCTTGAAAGAGGTATACTGAAGAAACGGCCCACATTGAATATTGCATGATCAAACTGATATCAGGTTCGAGCACAAGTTGATATGGTTATATCCCATTATATTCAATCAGCAAGGGAAGACATAGTATAGCTTTATGATCTGCACCGCTCTGAATCGGACGCAGAACGATTAGAATTTATTGATTCCTTTCTGGCAGACAATAAGTATGTTTTTCCTGTAGCAGAGTGTGTGGAAGGTGGTGTGCACGATCCAAATCCAATGCAGAGAGAGTCGAAAGCTGCTAACAAATAGCCGGCATGCACTTTACCTCCTGGCAGAAGCAATCCCATGGTTTATCTACATCAAATTTTATCATCGGGTGAATAACAGCAGTAAGTGTGCTGATGGATTTTATAATTCCATGATTGCAGAGAACATCAAAATATATCAACTAATTGTCTCAGTTGTTTGCACAATGCGAAGCAATACTGGAGGGAAATCTTTGGTGGATTGGTTGGAGGATTTTTAGGGGATATATCAGAGATATATTAAGAACATCCAAGAATTCTAATTTCCTGTAGTAGCCTGCGGCCCACACTGGAAGCTTGTTGGACATACACAATTGATCCCGACAAATCTCATCAGGTAAAGGGGTTTCCAGTAATGACATCGAGGCTTCAACTACTGGCAATATCCCAACATCTTCAGGAATTGCTCACTCATTTTCTGCCGATGGTCCGACCAGTATTCATTTCGGAATTCTCCTTCAAGTATCATGTATCAAATATAATGAATCTGGGGATCCAATTGAGGTTGGCATAGATGGAGTTGCAGTTGAGCATCAGCACTTCTACGATACCTTTGAGTGATATCTGAGTTTGAGATAGGGAGTCACACAACTTACTGACAGAATATTGAATAACCTATGTTGTGTTGTTCTGCCAATTTGGCTCAGCAATGCAGCTAGTCTACCATAGTCATTCTATGAAATCTTTGCACATACTATTGAAGATATTGAACATTCTAGCATGCAAGGTTCAGATGTGACTATCACCGAAATCTGGAAATTAATGGCTGAACCAGGTGCTCTACAGTCCAAATCGGCAACTTGGAAAACAACAACTCTGCTCGTTATTGAAACAACCTCAGACATCTCCCATTGGCCTATAACGTCAGATTACCATATGATCGAGCGGTCACAGCCTGACTGGAAACAGAGATATGATACCCCCTTACCGTGATTGTGATTCTTCTTTGCCCGACTATCACTATAGCTGGCATGGTACTATCTGGAATTGACAGGTCTGTGACGAACAGCTTTGAGTATATCAATGCATTCGAATTCGTGCTTGAGGAAATAATGAAAGATGTCCCTCAATATCCTTCAGAACGGGCAAATAATAATGACAGGAAGCCTCCAAAGTCCACATTTGGCAACAATAAAAGGCTTCATTAATCGGATTAACTATACCTACAGAGCAGTAATGTCACTTCGGAGGTTTTCAAGAGGTCTCGAAACAAAGACAAATGTGTAATAGGATGGTCAATCTATGGATAAGAATGCAAGGATTGGAATTCTAGTTTATTTTTTAAATGACATGAGTAACTGCCACCGAATGACACCTGAATATCATATGCAGGAGAAAGCACAGTTAATTCGACAGGATCACTGCAAAGACTATTTCCGTCAGTATCTAGTAACCAATCTTTTTTCTGAATATATTGGGGAAAATGGTTAAAACATGGAGGGGGTAGATATTTTGGATTTGGATGAATATGACTACAATGATCCCGAAAGTAGATTCAACATCTTCAACAATCATATTCAGTTATCCTCCAACTCCTGTTATTCCTCCATTCAGCTCAATTGCAAACAGGCAACCTACTCCTGGGCTATTAAACACTAATAACTTTCATAATACCCAACAATAGCCTCAGGATAATGGCAAGAGGAGAGAATTGGAGCAGGATCAGGAGTCTGATAATGAGGAGTCAATGAAAAGCAATCATGTAGGGGGAAATTGAATCTGTTCGCTAGACAATCTTTGGAATTTGAACTGGATATTTTGTTTTTGATCTGGAGTTTGACTCTGTTTGTGGTTCTTGTCACATTTGGTTATTGTCTTGTTTGGTTCTTGTTTGGGTTTCTTTTGTTGGTGTTTTGTTTTGTTTTTGTATCGCAGCTTGTTTTGTTTAGCTAGAAGTAATATGTGAGTGGAAACATTTGGACAACTATAGTGGTTGGCAAGATAATTATCGGTGTTGTTTGGTTTTGTTTGTTTTGCTAGTATGTTCCTGGAAAGCAATTGTATAAGATCAAACTTCAGGAGCCCACAAACAAACTCAATTTGACTAATAACCTTTAACATTGCTCAGACAATCGTTAAAGTAGTCTAACTATATAATCCAGTAGTAAATATTCCTGGAAATTGGATATCGATACCATCTGAGATGCCGCTCCACCTGACATAAGTTATTATTGTTTGAACAACTTCTTTGATTGTTGAACCTTTCCAGTGTATTGATTTTAACTGATATCTTCACTTCTATGACCAATAATTCTAGCTCATATTCACGATGTCAATAACCAGACTATTCACCCACAAAGTTTATTTCAACATTGAATATTAAGACTGCAGTAATCAGCTAGATATAGTGACTATGCAAAGGTCTCGATGATATGATCTGTGCGCCGCCTCCCGAAAATACTCTCTTGCAACAAAAATCAATATTGCATTACAATCAAAGATGATACAGTCTTCAAATCAAAAATACAAACTGTCTAGATACTTATAATAATATCTGTATAAGTAGAAAAAAAACAGAATAGAATTACCTGCTCATTATATTGTATACTATTCCTTACCATCAATTACAGCAGCCACCCAGTCAGGCATGCTATTCCACAGTTTTTCAACTTATACCTCCAGTATCTCCTCTCAGATCTCAGGAAGGACTTCTGCCAACCTTCCTTTTCCTTCATCCGGGACTCTTTTTGTGTTTCCAATGTCTGGGTATTTCCTATGAAGCATGAACTTTAGCTCCACCCAGGAATACTCAATGCGATTGATGTCTGGGGAAAAGGGTGGCCAGTCATTCACCTGGATGTTGTATTTCTAAAAACAATCTATAACCACAGCTGCTTTGTGTATTGGAGGATTGTCCTGCTGGAAGATGGAATCTCCTAGGGTATCATGGACATGTTTAACAACTGGAAGAAGAATATACTCAAGGAGCATGATAAACACACCCTTGTTGACCGATTTGACAATGAGCGGGCAGAAGGTTCTACGGTTACTGCTCCAGAAACAACTTCAGACCATCAGGTAAACCCTTTTACCAATTCATTTTGGAACAATGCAGTTTTTAAACTACCTTTCAGGTAGTTGTCGAAATATCTATATTTGCTACCCTGAATCACTGTTTCCCACTGAGTATTCATCACTTCAAATAACTTCTTTCCACTTCTCATGTGTCCAATTCTTGTGTTCAAGTGTCCATTGTAGCATTTGGTATATGTATTTGTTCTGAAGCTTTGATCTTTTCTTCACTAGCCACTTCCTATAGTTGTTCTGTTGCAGATACAAATTAATAGTTGATAGTGATTTATTAGGTTCTTATATATTGTGTAATTCAGCTCGTGTTATTGGTCTGTCTTTTTTGACTGCTCATATTATAGATTTCTGTGGTCACCAAGTCACAATACATAGTCTGCCACTGTATGAGTTGTTTTTAAGGGATTGGCAGTCGGTAGTACAGGCAACATAATTGTGGAGTGTTGATCAAGGTTGCTCTGCAATCAAGCTAATCGCTGCAAAACAGTATCTTATGTAAAAGAGAACAAGGATTGCCCCCTTCTCTGCTAGTGATATCTCTCGCCAGACAGTAAGAGGTATTGTGGGAGGTATAGCAAACTTGTAAAGTTGCAACCCTGTACTGTTGATGGGGTACGTACAGACCGAATCACGAAGACTGTTACATAGTTACTGTTGATACCACACAATGTAAAAGTTGAACTATCTGTGAAAAGTATAAGGCAGTGTCATATACTACTGATCAGCAATCCAGTCAACATTCAAAACAGCCAAAAGTATGAAGCCACACCCTGAATTACTCAAGCAATCCAAAAGACATTGTTGAAACTTCTCCAGCAACTCACATACCTACTGCTAATATCAGAAACCTTCCGATTACTAGTTCAAGAATACTCCAGTGATCTGACATGTTACCAGAACCACTAACACAAGATGATTCATCAGCAGTACCTCTATCTCAAGTCCATTCATCTTCAAGAATGAAGGTGGTGTTCATTGCATTACGCTAGAGAGCTGATAAATCCCACAAATTGCCATACCAATATATGATATGGTCATCACATTTCTGCAAGGCAATTATCCATAATCCAGAATTCTCAAAACCTGTTGTTTGGTGATAGCAATTACTGACAACAAGTACGAGGTAATACTCAAACATTGAATATGAACTATTGAGTCTTGAATTCTGAAGGGAAAACTATTCGTAAACAATAAAGAAATAGCCTTGGTAATTACGTTTACAACTCAGAGAATCACCAGTACTAAAATACATTATTGACAGAAAGTCAAGGATTCATGGCAGAATTTGGAAAAGGCATATTGTTTCAGTGTTTTGTACTATACACATGAGAAGAGGGTGACCACATACGCACGTGACTTCATCACATTTCTGCATCACTATCACAACTCTATACATAGATCAACCTGTACTTCAACTTCATCTGGTTGTCATTAATTGACAAAGCTAGGACCATAGTCAGATCGCTTTACAATCTAGACAGTTATTCGTTCGATGCTGACAAAGTCCCATTCGTTTGATAGCTCCTGAAGGATGACTGATTCATTTGATTATTTGAAATTAGTGAAAAGTGATATGATGTGCGATACAAGTATATGTCCTTTTGATCAATGTGTAAGATTGACAAAACAATATAGGATGTTGCTTTGGTATTAGGTGTCGAATAGATACCTCATTTCCTTCATCTTTGTTTTTATGAACAAATCTGGATAAGGGAAGTACTGGCTCAGGGCAAGTACAATTGAATTTGTAATCCCATCATACAAACTCTCATAGTGCTCACAGCAACTGCACTGCAATGGATACTAGAAGAGTATATAAGAACCAAGGGCAAGACTTCAAACACATATATGAAGCCACCACTACAGCTTCCATTTTCTCTTGAGAATGTCATTCGTAGGTTTAAGTTGTACCATCTACTTTGTACATTGTATTGAGAACTGAGGTATTATACAGCAGGCATATGTACTGCTGAAATGGCTGGCAAGGAAAGTATTGTTACTGAGTGAAGATTGGGATCAAGTATCAGTTATACTGTCTAATCGTTGATAAGCCAACTCGGCCGATTACTCCTCAACCGTCTATATTTGCTCCCAACATTGCACCCATTAAATATTTTCTTGAGAATTACAGCGAGGTGAATGAGGAGTCAATTTACCAACATCTTTTTAACATATCAGTTGTGAATGACTTTTGTGATACTGAGAATGGTCATGACATTCAACAGAATTGTCTTGACGATTGGAATGATTGTGATGAGCAATCCTAACATAGCTATCTATCTGATTAAATTCATGACTTGCATTGCCATATCAGGTATTGTGAAACAGCAGGGAAATCTCAGGGCAATAGTAGGAGTAAGCCACACAATTATTCAACAGTAGATGACTCAGAGAATCATGGTATGCAGCATCTAGATCAGGAATATTAGGTGAGGAAGTAGATCGAGATGGAGAAGAGTGATGAAGAGGTAAAGAAGATGAAAGGGACAGAGGATGGATGTAAGGACACAGATGGCATTAATGGCTCTGAGCAGGAATAGTATTACAATGTAGAATATTGTTATAGCAACTCTTGAAATTGTTGTGTGGTATAGACAGTACAATTGATCCATATATTAACCCAATCTGCTTTATTAATCATATCGATTCTGAAGAATACCAATGAAATCGGAAGCGGCAATATAAACGTTGACACTCATGAAATACATCATTCTTTAGAAATGACTGATATGAAGTGCGATGTATATTGAGTGATGTATAGAGTTGCCATGTCAGGTACAAGAAGATGATGGCAGGGTGTGTATGGAGTAATATATGAAGGTGCATACTCAATGAAGATATTTGTATATTACATGACATAGTATAAAGGCAATGTAATGCAATGTAGAATTACCTGCTTCATATCAATTGGCAATTGCCATCAAATTGCATGAATTGAATTAGCATTGTGGTGGCCTGTTGCTTAATTGACATCACAATATATTGAGTTGCCGCAGTAACCGCAAATGCAGTTGTACGTACCAAGCTGATAATACCCATCTAGATTAGGTTTAAGTTGTATTAGTAACAGTGGGAGTATTTGGTACCTTCTTAGGCACTGAACGCAGGTCGAATCTGTTGCTGATGTGATTTACAGTTGCAGTCTTGATTGAAGATCTTACTCTTGATTGACAATTGTACTCTTGATTCACAATCACTCTCTGCATTCACAAATGTATTACTAACTAAATATATATCCTGATGGGATTCAGTATTGATACATATCGATCTAACACACAGGTGCAATTGAATTTAATATTATCTGTATTTGGAGTTATACTTTGAGCTCATACTTTGATAAGCTGGCTTAAGCTGATTAATCTCAGCTGTGTGGTAGCAGGATGTCAATATTCATTTTGAGAATGGAGTAGTCTCGATTGCAATTGTTTGTACATCTTTTATCATCACAAATAGGTGAGTCTGAAAGTTCAATTAGAGTACATACTCAGGTATTCTTAAAGAAAGCACTAAGATAACATATATAAGAAAGATCGAGATAGGATAACTAAACTTTCTTGAGTCCATGGAAATATATGGTGTTGGGAGATTATTAAGCTGAGCTAGCTATAGTACTCCCTTACAGAATAGTCCCTTTTCAGTCAACAGGTACGTTCCACGTACAAGGTTAAATGATTTTGTTTCCTTTTTTGACGCATCATGAGTAGGTAACAAAAACAGACAATTTGTCAACTCCATACAATTTCAACATCAATGTCCTCAAAGAAGTCATTTTGAACTCAGTTGTGCATCATTGATACTCTTGAGACTGATGAAACTCTGTATGCTGTAAGCTCCACATATGAGAACCAAAGATATTGAACTACGAGACACTGTTTCAATCAGGGGGTTGTACCAAAGTGTAATGGCAGTACCAGGTGCACTTTCCTATGTTAGTATACCTGACTCACAGGTGCACTTGACATTGTAAGTGCACATTGTTTACAGGTGTACTTGGCCTTGTAAGTATACTTGGCACAAAAGTGAACTTGGCAACTGAGGCCAGATAAGTATCCTTCAAATATAGTCACCTTGTGAAGGGCTTGTGACACACTAGCGATTATTATACTTACTTACTTACCTACTGAACATATCTTATTCTCGAATCCACATGTACAATCATATATACAATAATATCTACACGTAAGACAACGTATGTCCTAATACTGTTATCGATTGTTAGTAATTGGATATATTTCACTCATGGGATTGGTAATTATCCCTTTTTGACGTGTTACTACTTCCAATGTATCCTTAGAATATGTACGATATACTCTCGGAAGATTCTACAAATCTACCAGAGATTACCTTCAGATATCGTACGGATCTCATTACCATTTTCTTAATATATTGATATAAGTATTAGACTATCGAGCTGCACACGAAGTTTAAAAGACAGAATAAAATCGAAGACCAAATAGGATTGAAAGACAAAGTAAGACCAAAAGACTGAAAGAAGCCAGAAGACGAGATGAAGCTTGTCAAATACTAAGGAAGGTGAAGTCAAGACCAAGGTGAGATCAAGATCAAGTCGAAGGACGAAGCAACGATGAAGGGTATCAGACAATCAAAGGGCAAGATTGAAGGGCAAAGGTCGAAGGGCAACCGAATATCGAAGGACGAAGCGAAAAGTAGTCGATAACGATTGGTGGGATGACTGTACCTATGATCTAGATTTCTAGCAGACATGATCAGGATCTGAGCAGAAGGTTTCAAGTGTACTTGACGATTACCTTCCTACAATCTGATCAGAAGCTCCAAAGTGCACTTGATGATTACCATCCTACAATCCGAGCAGAAGCTTTGAAGAATATCTAAGATATATTAGTATCCACGAATGAAGCTACATGCTCACGTGTGAAGTATCAGCATTGCCAGAATGTGCACTTAGGGAGCATAACTACCAATTGGCAGAGTTCAAGATCCTGATAGTAGAGTTGAGGTCGCAGATCATGAAACAGCTCTGAAATGGACGTTGAACTCCTGAATGTTGTACAGTGTGAAGCAGATCAAAGGAGATACCCATTGTATGATTCTACGATACCTATGAGCCAGTACGAAAGGTGAACAAGATTACACCTCAAGTCATTGTATCCCTAAGAGCGAATGGATACTCTTCAAAGTCATTGTATACCCTAGTGGGATTGGAAACGTTCTCCCCTCCATAGTTCTGATTAGTGTTGGCAATAAACCGGATCTGATTGAGATGCATCGAATCAAGCAGGAATTCGGTTGAGTTTCGATCCGGGATTTGTCGAATATAGTCAGTTTGTCACAAACCAATTTGGAAACCATTGATATTCGAACGACAGTAAGTATGCCAGTTCTTGACTGATTGTCTCAATTGTTAGCACATTCAAAAGAGCTCGATCCCAGCTACATATGCGACCACAATTGTGGCATTCAGACAAGAACTTGCTTACTTATTTGTTACCAACACTATCCCTGGTCAGGATTGGGCAAATGGTTTTCGTTTTATATATAGGAAAACAAACATCATCTCAGTTGTCAACAATCCCAATTGGATAAAACATACATACAATTGGCAGAATGTGTCTCGCCATGCAGTTATGTGATAGCCTGCAGATACTCAAACACAAGAGTTTCGGTCCAATAGGTTGAGAAATTGGCACCGGTTGACGATTCGGAGATGCTTGTAGTGCCTATAGCATGTGCCCTGGTTCTTTGCTTGCCTTGGTTCAAGGCTAGTAACCCTGAGGTCGACGGGATGTCCAGTTAACTTCTAGCTCTGCAGAACCTAAGCAGTGAGGCAAATATACTGGCAGCCATCCAGGTGACGTACAAATCCTCCACAGGCATCTGATAAGCCTCGGTCGCAGAAAGAAGGTGAAGTAAGGAAGACTCCTTACATCTGCTCAGGGCCACAGCATTCCAGAGTCCCGTATCTAGCAACGAGATTCTCGTCGCATTCGCCATATGTATTGACGATTGCACAGGGTTGCTGTGAGTTTTTATAGAAGGCATCACTAATGGTAAGAGGAGCGTCTGGAGCTTGACGAGCGATGTGGAGCAGCAGCGGTAGATACAGCAGATGAGTTATCAATAATATGGGACTTAAATGACTGCTACTTGCTTGCCGAGTCACGAAGGGAGTATCGGACGAGAGGAGCTTTCCCTTCAAGGAGAATTCGTTAAAGCAAAAGCTCCTGGATTCTAATCTTGGCTTCCATCTTAAGATTATAAGCACACAGCTAATGAGTATAGATAGAGCTTCAGAGAAAGAAATGATACCTACAGACCTTGCCGGCCATATTTCCGCCAAGTATTAGGAATTCGTGGAGTTCTTTAGTCAAGGCAGAGATGGTGTGAATGCACAGATCAATTGACCATGTGATCATCCCTGGATACAAGCTGCCATATGGAGGTATCTATAACCTATCAGAGGTTGAGTCAAGAACTCTAAAGGCCTACATCGAGACAAACCTGTCCAATGGTTTCATCCAGTGACGATCATCACTGATGGCGGACCAAGACTCTGTGGTCTACCGAGCTTCTAATACAGGCACAATAGAGAATTGGTACCCCATTCCATCGTTCTCCAAGATGCTTGACCATGTTGGCAGTACAGATATTGTTTCAATGAAGATGGATGGTATTTATTGACCTACGGAAGAGCCACCCAATGCAGATTTCTCAAGTACAGAGTACAATCGTCCACACTCTTGAGAAGGATAAAAAGTCTTCTTGCCGATATGGCTATACAAGATCACGTTTGATTTTATCCTTTTGTTTAAGAAACACTTACTTTATTAGTGATTCTGCAAGAGTAGCAATTGAATGTAGATAAAGAAGTCTAAAGCCTCAATAGTAATCAATATGATCATATCAACCAGAAGATTGATCATAATTGATGGAAATCAAAACCGTATTCACAACATACATTCAGTCATCGATATAGTACTGACCTTACAAAGAGGAGGATGACTATTTCGTAAACCGAGAAACCACTACTTCAAATGAATTCCGGACCACTAGTGCTGGAATAACTCACCATTACTAATCCAATACACCCATCATAGTACAAATGTCAAGTGTACCTGCATGTCAATGAGATTTTATCAGTGTACAACTTTACTATTGAGTACCTGGAAGAAACGAAACATCCCACCAACAGTCCATCAAGACGGTCCAATTATGAAATTGTTTAAGAGGAGCCTATCAGACGGCTCTTGTTGACTCTATCACATGACCCCTACAATGACCTCCAAGTGGTGATTAAGAATGTTGAGGGTACTGATCTATTGGTGATCGACCTCTCAGATAATCTAGTCGATAACCCAATGGCTATCATCAAAGCCAAAAAATAGGACAAATTGAGTGTGATCCTCGGAGTTTGGACGTATGTGGAGAGAATATATATTACTGTGGAAAATATTTTGAATGGTACAGTAATAAGTCACTTTCATGACAACCCTAAGAATGATCATTTTGAGCCTCTTGAAACTGCTGAGTTAGTCACTAGGAGTTTCAGTCAACCTATATTTATGAGAGACCTGAACATAGCCACCACGATAATTGATTGGAATCACCACCTATAGTGGTGACAAACAGTATTAGGCTAGATTCTATGGTGTGTACTCTACAGCTAGGCTGAGTAAGGTTTGTGATGTACAAACTCACTACTTTGGTTGATTCAAAAAGGGAGTATGTGCGAATTCGCGAATGGATTCCTTGGTGCAAATGTAACAGAAGTATACTTGGTTACTTTGTGAGTATATCTGTATGGAATACTTAAGAGTTCGATATTGCAGCTTGAATGAGCATGTAGGAATACATGTTCTAATACGATTAGTTAAATCAAGGGCTAAATGATACTGATACAAGACAACCAATCGAGTTACAATCTGAAGTAGAAGAACGAATGCCGAGATTAGAAGCTATCACCAATGAATCTTACTGAGTGCATGGATATACGAAAGTACAGATACCTGAAATTGAAACAATCATATGTATTCAAAAGCTCTCAATAAGTAGCAGCTATGATCAAAATAAGTACAAAGTGCAACTGTACTCATTGACAGCTGTAGTGATAGGTTACAGGCAATCATGTCCACTCCTGAGATTTCGAGATTTGTTTGACAAGAACTATTAACAGCCAGGAAATGCCTTTCGACAAGTTGATTAGTCAGTAACTGAAGTCAGCAGTTTCGAGAGCAAGGTAATCAGCCATCTGTTCAATAGAGACTAGTGGGATTTTAGTGCTGGGGAAGAAAGCAATATACTTCAGCCAGGACGAAATGCATCGACAACAATTCATCGATATCTAGCAAAGCTTATGAGTCAGCCGCTGGTATTCACTGATTTGAGTACTACCAAGACGGAATTACAGAGAACAATTGCTTGGAATTGGACAAACCTGAAGTCCACTTCGATATTTGGAACTATAAGCTTGCAAGCCTCCTGAATGAGTGATCTTTAAGGGAGACCTGCTGCTTGAGCGACTTCGATTCGTAGGTGAACTTGGAGGATCCAAGGTGAATTGGACTTTTCATTCTCTTGTCTTCTCTTTTGTTTCCTCTCTTGATTTGTTATGAATCTCAGTCAGGTATAAATATCATTGGTACAGGTATCACCATCACCACAGAAGGTGGAATTTCCATGTGTACTGAACCCTCCATAAAGCTACCATGATGGTACCTATTAGTTATGGGACTTGTTATTACATGCGAAGCTTATTCCAAGGTACACGAACTTCGATTTTAGTCTTTGTGTACATATATGTAAAGGTTCAAGAGGTCAGAAAAGAGAGAGGAGGATAATGTAACCGTATTGGTCATACCTAAGTTGATCAAATTGCAGCTGCCGGCAAGACTGAGGTCAGAGACTGAGTAAGCACCAACTTCAAGTGGCTGCAATCGTACACTTGCAATTATCTCACCTTGAAATATTTATCATGTGCATCACCTATTCCTGTTTGAAATCATATCTTCACATATCCAGCTGAACAAGTATGTACACCCTCACAAGATGAATACTAGTAAGGTAATTGAATAGTCAAAATTACCATCATGTTCTGCTGCTGCTATCCAGATCGACTTCATGATCATATATCAGGCTGTCACAATCATATTGTAATAGTCCATTGGGAATATTCCATACCAGTCCATCTGGATAATATTTATGCTACCCATGTCGATCATCTCTGTCCAGTCCATTTCGATTGATATCAGCCAGATCGGATTTACTATGTTCATCATTATCAGCCAGTATGACTCTGTATCAACTTCAAGTTCACCACCCAAGTACAATAGCGGCAGCTCTAACTGCATATTAGTACCACCTCCAAGTATACCCGAGTAGCAGCTCCAAGTATACCTGAGTCTCCCTTCCAAGTATACATGAATGTCCACTTCAAGAATAGCTCCAAGCTTACCTGTATACAATGCTTGCAGATGTGCAAAAGATTGCAAGCAATCTAACACTATCTTTGGAGTGTCCATTGTACCCTGCTGTCCCCCGGATTGGCTCGATCATCTTCAGTCTGTATAGTTCCACTGTCTCAATTGTGTTCAGAGCGTCAGACATGATGATATTCTGATAGTCTATCTCAATAATATCCTGCTAGCCCATTTTGATAGATTCCAGTTTAGACATATCAATTATTTCCGGCCAAACTATCTGAGTGACAGCTCCAGATATATCATTGAATCCACATGATATTTCAAGTGTTCATGAGTTTCAGCTCTGAGCATAACTGAATGGTAGCTGCTAGTATATCCAAGCTCTATTCCATAACAATATGTGTATAGTTTGAAATAGATTTGTAAATTACTAGTGTAATCATTAGTGTTGGCAACGAAGCAGATCGGTTCGTCGCGGATCGAACCAGGGTGTGGTTCGATCCGGATTTGATCCGAGATTTGGACGAAGTTCCAAGGTTTATCCGAACCGGTTCGCGAACCATCTATCTTCGAACGATAATATGTAAGCGAGTTCTTGTCCGATCGGCTCGATTTTTAGCGCATCTTGTAGCGGGAGAGGTTAGCTACAAGATGGACTACAAATCGAGCCGATCGGACAAGAACACGCCTACTTATTTTTGTTCGCAGTTGTAGGCCGAAATGGTAGAGTTTGTGGCGAAAGGCTTGGCAAGGATCCGGTTTGGGCGGACCAAATCGGTTCGTCAATTGTACGAACCCCGGGCGGTTCGTTGCCAACACTAGGAATCATGACTGTGGCTATGAATCAAGGCTGTAACAGTAAAATGATTACTAATGGAAATCAAGTCTCCAACCATAAACAAATCTGCATCTGCAACAAATACAATATCTAAAGCTGTAGATATAATTAGTGTTGGCAACGAACCGGATCAGTTTGTCATGGATCGAACCAAGGTGGGGTTCGACAAGGATCCGATCCGAGGTTTGGACGAAGTTCCGAGGTTTGGCACAAACCAGTTCGCGAACCATCTATCTTCGAACGATAATCGGTAAGCGAGTTCTTGTCCGATCGGGTCAATTTGTAGCGCATCTTGTAGCGGGAGAAGTTAGCTACAAGATGCACTAAATATCGGGCGGATCGGAAGAGAACTCGCTTACTTATTTTTGTTCGCAGTTGTAGGTCGAAATGGTGGGGTTTGAGGCGAAAGGCTTGGCAAGGATCCGGGTTTGCTCGAACCAAACCGGTTCGTCAATGCTACGGATCCCGGGCGGTTCGTTGCCAACACTAGATATGATTTAGGAAAACGAAGAGAGGTTCCAAGTACTGTATGCAATAACTGATGCATTACAAACTTATGTACACTCTTGGCATTACTAGAAATATTTGTGTATGTGTAGACTGACATGAGATGATAGTGCTGAGCTGGCTGGAGCATATTGAGAAATCCTGATTGGAGCCAATCAAGTTAGATTGGCTGGAGATGATCAGGTTGAGCGTACTAAAGCCAATCTGGACAAGCTGGCTGAAGATGATCAAGCCGAGCTGGACAGTAGAAGGGCTATAATAGTTGTTCTGATGATACAGTTACCTCACTTGCAACCATCTGAATATCTGTCAGTATTGCAAAAAGTTGGACCTGGAGGTATACATGGGATCGACACTCAGGTATACATGACGCTGACATTCAGGTGTATTGGCTGGAGACAATTTAATTGGACGGGCTTGATGCAATCGAGATTGACCGACTGGAAATAATCATGTGAAGCTTGCTGAAGAGAATCGAGTCGAGCTGGATGGTAGTAGGACTAAGATTGATGTTCTGATGATGCATGTATTACACTTGAACTGTTCGGTATTTATTTTAGCATTGCATAGAGATGGAAATGGAGGTGTACTTGAAGTACTTACTTATGTACAATTCTAGCAGGGGTTGATGTACACAGGCTGTAGATGATCATGGTGGACTGGTTAGATATAATCTAGTTGAGCTGGGTGCAAGAAGGACTTCAATAATTGTTCTGACAATATGGTTACTTTTTCTGAAATCATTTGCATATCTGTAAGTATTGCAAAAAGAGTGACTTTGAGGGAGAGGATTATAGTTTGAGAACTGGAACTTTTCATACCAAAATGTATATGAAATAGAGTTGAAAAAGGGGGTTGACTAAAATCAGTTGACATAAAGTGAAAGCAGTAGTATTTACTCGATATCTCGTGTTGGCAATGAACTGTCAGACGTTTGTACTATTGACGAACTGGTTCTGTTTGAGCGAAGCGCATCCTTGCCAAGCCATTCGCCTCAAACTCCACCATTTTGGCGTATATCTTCACATGAAAATAAGTAAGCGCATTGTTTCCCGATTGCAGCGATGTTGGACGCAACTTGTAGCTGCGGTCAAGCTCCTTCGAAAGCGCTAACAATCGAGGCAATCGGACAAGAACTCACTTACTTATGTTCGTTCGAAAATCAATGGTTTGCGAATCGGTTTGTGACAAACCGGTTAAATTGGATAAATTCCTGATTGAACCCAAACCGAATCCCTGGTCAATTCCATATGCGACGAACAGATCAGCTTCATTGCCAATACTATCTATATCAGATGCTATACAACTTATATATAATACCTGATATGATATATACCACATGCTTTATTCTGGATACTCTAGATGTGACAAGTACTAGATAAGTATATCCTGTATCAGGGTGTACATATTTGTTCATATTGATATATATATAAATGAAGTATTCATTTCAAATACAGTATTTGAAACTATTATAGTGATGTACTATACATATGAATAATGCAAAATTCATTGGACACACAATCAGAAGTAATATCTACTGTATTAGTCATCTATTCAATACTCTGAATAGCACTTACATATCAGACATATGATTCTGTGAGTTTGATCCTGAAAATTACCAAGTTGCACGGTTAATATAGTCTATATGGATATGCTAAATAATATATTGAAATCTCCAAGTCTAAATATAATCTAATTGCAATCCTTCAAGCTATAGTCTGAACACTGAGGCTAATCAAAACTACTGTCACCAGGACATTTGCATTCTGATTTACATTCTGATTTAGTTTTCGATATTGGATTTCTTTTCTCATATTCCTCTTCTATCTTTTCCTCCAGTATCACCATGTCCTCATATAAATCCATGTCCTTATTCTCCTACTACTAACAACAATCTAGCACAAGAAGCTGATATCACTGTATACAGTCAGTACCATATTTACCATACTGAATAGTACCATCCTTGCTGATATTTTCAATCTCATTCTCACCTTCAGAATCTTTGTGATATGATATTGAAATATTGGGAGTACTGAATATATACTTTTAGCACAATGACTCCTGCAGTAGTATATTATTTACTGTTATCGTAATCTGTAATTCTACATGTATCAATCTGTACAGTTGATATACTACTTATCCCCTTCCCACATATCATAATGTTATTCAGAGTGGTGTATATGGAGTTATTCACCTTCTTCTAGTACTGACTACAGATACTATTCAAAATATTTTATATTTTTATGCGTATCCCATTACAATAATAGTGCAATACCATATATTGTTAATGATATACTTACTGCCATCATTGTCTTAATTGAAAAAGTAATCCCGCTTGAACCATTTCGTCTTATATATCATGTTCGTTAGATAAATACTGTTCTTTGTCAAAGTAGTAGCATTTCTTTGCCATTTATTGCTTCGAAAGGCAGCCTCAGTTCAGGTTGTCTTCAACAAACAGACTGTATGTACAGATATATCTGGATACCTAATGTTTGAAGCAAATCTTCTGACAAGTAATTGGTATGTATTTTAATCAATGGAGATACATGTTTCATTTGTAGATCTGATTGTTGAGTGTGTGAATGTGGTTATTGTACAATAGATATCATAAGAACCTTTATTTCCAACAAGAATTATTGAAATTGTATGCAATAATTCAGGATTAAAAAATTATATATTTCTAGAATAAACATTGACCATAACTACAAAGATGACAGATGAATAGTAAAAACTAGAGAAAACAAATCTATCGGTTCAGAACCAGATACAGAAGTATAATAAAAAAGAAAAAGATCACAAACAGAGGTAGAAATTGCAAGAAATGAGGAAGATAGCGGAATATATATTCCAGAGGAGAGAGAAATCAACCAATCAAGTAGAGTCTCAGACTATGTATCTATCAACTCAGAATCAAACAAGGAAGCACAGGTCATGTAAAGGAAATCCGAATCAAAGAATAATAATGTCAGTACTAGAACAATTAAAGAAGTTACCTGAAACAAAATGATAAGGCACAAGAGACCAATATAATGCAAACAAATATATTATTAGTAATCAAAAGACCAATTTGAAATGCATAGAGAGGATGTCTAAATTTCAATTTTTATAGTCTCAGAATAACTCAATATCTGATTCTTCATCTTGGACAGAGATTTCTATATTCTACATCTTTCCTTTAGACATTTCATTTCGGACCTTCTATTGCTCAAGAAAAAGAGACTGTATGGAATCCTCATATACTCATCGCTGTTCTTGTGAAATTGAAATAAGATTTGAATTTGTTCGAATCTTGTACTCAATTTCACCCTATACCCAGTCAAGAAAGTCTTTCTCAACTTGGTTTCCCTATTGCAACTCGTTCCAAGTATTTCCAATCCATATTTAGATATCTATCATAGTAAGTATGAACCATATTGATATGAGATTAATATACCTAATTGAGTGTTGCAATGAAGCCTGTCAACATTATATGGCTTTCATACTCCACATTAACTTGTTCGTATTCAGCCAAATACCATAGCCATGATTCATATAGTAACTATATTTATTCGGCGGTGAATTCTATGCTCAGTTATATCAGAGTTTTGGAGACCTCTGAACAAGTACTTGAATATTAACATAGTTAGTGCTGGATATTAGACTCATCCACTATGATCAGCCTCCTGACCCCAGTTGATAAGCTACAGTATCAAATATTATTCGAATTACTAATATCAATGAGATCTAGACTGCAAGAAATGCAGTTGCCCTTTTGTAGCCCAGTTACAATAGCCATGATATCGATCATTGGATCTCAAGACTTGTAATCAGAGTTTAACGTTTTGATATTTGTTTTGGCTGGATAGATACAGTTTGAAAGAACTCCATAGTAACAATCTTACAGAGGTGAAATGAGTTATCCATATAACAGATGATAATTAGATGTAGATACTTAATATGCCAGTGTATATCATATTAGATAGTCTTACATTCATCATCAACATCACTTATACCTGAATCTATCTGAATATTGGAAGCAACTCGCCATACCTGTATATTTAGCACTGTTACTATTCAAAGTAGATTCTCAAAATATGTTCTATTCTGAACTCTATGCTTTGATATCTGGACCAGTTGCATCAGGGTGTAGAGATATTGGTTAATTGATCTCCTCTTCTTTGAGGGCTTAATCTCTTTAAACTTCAATATCTTAGATGACAGAGTTGGAACTGGATGAAGAACTGGAAATGGTAGTAAACTTATCAGCTTTATAGGTATTTGAGTAGAAAGTCAAAATTCTTGTGCTGTATGGTTAGTTACAGATTTCAATACAGGGAATGGATAGACATAGTGGTGTGGAAATTCCGATTCAACCTCAGATGCAAAGGCATCTACAAATCATCTTATTTGATGGCTTGCTGAAGGCGATCAGTTTCATATTTAAATATCATGAAACAACAATATCTTCATCTGAACAATTAGAGTGGAAGTGGCTCAATCAGTGAGTGCTCAGATATCTGTTGAAATCTGAGGAGCGGAGAAAGAAGCAGGAGATTACCCTATGATCTAACCTATAAGATATTGTAATACTCGTCTGGCTATCAGTTGAAGTAGTAGATTCTCTGCACTGTTGAACCTATCAACTAACAGTGGATATCTGGGATGTATTTGTTATGTCTTCATGGAATCTCTGCAAGTTCATTTTTTGATAGTTGAAGATTTCTTTAGTGTTATCTGAGTTTTTCATGATATGATATCTACCTGTACCTGGAATATATTTGTATATACGAATAGAATAAAATGTGAGCTTTGTTTCAAATTGAGGGTATATGGGTAAGAGAGGTTGCTAGATGTAGGTAAGAGAGATTGATAGATGTAGGTAAGAGAGATAAGAATAGTGTGATAGATGAGAGATATGAGAAGAGTATGCTGGACAAGGGATATGATAGAGTATATTGCTCTTTCAGACTCATAAGCTGAACTCATATACAGACAATGATATGACTGAACAAAACAACTACTTTTAAATATAAAAATCATCATTTCCGAGCTTAAGAGTTCAGAAAATATGGGTAGAGCATAACGATCTTGAAACAGATCTAACAATATGGGGTTTGTTTCAAGATCCACCTGAATTTGAAATTATTTGTACCTCTATATTTATATAATAATATTACCAGATGTGGATATCATCGTTTGAATATCTGGATGGTAATAAGTATTGATGTGAGGATTATAATGTCCACTAGAACAGAGATAAATATTGTTAAGATATGACATATCTTGGTGTAAGAGTGCTGTATGGTTAAGCCTTATGAACTGAGACTTCAGATACCAGTAGATCTTTAGTTTGAAATTCTTTCAAGGATGAAGTCATATGACATAGATCATACAAGCAGAAGATAAACTAAAATGGACATCAGAACACTGAGCATTGAAGTCAGTGTGAGTAACATCCTATGACTGGCTCTATGTATTTTATCATGATAGTATGATAAGATAGTTAGTATGAGGCAAATAATAATACTGATACTCATTCTGCCAATATTAAGGTAAGCTTTTATTGGAGTCTCCATGAAGCTCAGTGAGATAGGAAAAAGCAGTACTGTTCTAGGTATGTGGATAGGGTATTCTTGAAAGTAGATTCAACAAAGTAGAGGTAGTATAGAACGAATGATACAAGTCTGGAGAAATTTGGAAATAGGTAGATTGTACCAAGTAACAGAGCTGAAGAACATTTAGATGAGATTGAAAGTTGAAGTTGAGTCTGAAGATAGTACTTCAAGATTAAGCTTTGAGTCAAGTGTCAAAGTAACTCAGCGCAAGAGGGAAATTGGACTGCTGTACTAGGTGACTGGGTCGGATATCTTTGGCAGCAGGTTTGATAGAATTGGAATTGTATGACAAGTATGATATCAATTGAGATAGAATGGAAATATAGTGGAAGTGAACTGAATATCTGAGTTGAAGCTGAGCTTTAAAGTTGAGCAGAGATTCAGGTAGAGCTATATTTGAGAATACAGTTGAGACTCAAAGTGTAGAGCTATCCATCGTAATAGGTTTCACTTTGATATGGAAACTCTATCAAGGCAGGGTGTCAGATCTGGGTTCTAGAGGTTATACAACCAAGCAGGAGATAATGAAATTATGCTCTGCAAACAAGTGACTAGACAGGAATGATCCAGGTGGATATGAGTTGGTATCAAAGTGTATTGTATTCCTATATAGTTCAGAGGAGAAGTGAAGAATATACTAATCCTATACTATCTGCTATATATATATATATCCAATCCTCGACCATTGTCATACTTCACCACTTATTCATTCAAGTACAGTCTAACCTGATCTCTCACTCTATTTCTGTATTCCTTATTGCTTATGCCATTCCCGCATTCCTTATCGCTTATACCATTACTGCATTCCTTACCTCTTACATCCTTCCTGTATTTCTTATTTGTCATACCAGTTCTGAATTCCGTATCGTACCACTCAATTAAGGATTGTCTCTCGATACACCCATAACACACTCGAACAAATCGTGCTGACTAATATATATAGATGTTCTGTACCCAATAAGTTCAATAGTACAATCAATCAAAGTCAACAGATCAACAACTAATATCATAACGAGTAGAGATGAATTGACATAAGTAATATGTACTTCTGACGAGTCAACAATAGAAAAACTATAATGCAGAAAATCCAAAAACAGATTCTGATGAGGACCCAAACAATGAAATATATAACCAAGATGAGTAACCAACAGAAAATATTTGTGAAAGAAGAACCTGATCAGAACTATACAGATGATACTGATATAGTCGAACTGTACCAAATTCATAACTATTACAATAAACCAACAGAAAATATGAATGAAACTAGAAATACCAGACAAGTATTAACCAGATCAGAAACAACCACACAATAGTAATCCAGATATGGAGCAATCACCCAAGACCATAATGATACAAGCGAGACTGATCCTTATCAGAATCAGCCAATATACTTTACTTCTTCTGCTTGGTCCTCTTACCTGAGACAGTAGCAGATCACTCACCTTCACCTGTTTGATCTTCTTTAGCATTGATACTGACTAATGACTTAATCGCAACATTCGTTTCTGCAAGTAAGTGATGACAGGTGGACAAGCTGAGGCCAGCTGAGCAGAGAAGAACACTCAAGTAAGAGGTTTGTCAGCTCAGAGTAATTGTCGATATTAGGTTATGGAGATTACACTGTATCATTCTAGTGTGGTTCATTTTTTACCCACAATATATGGGACAGATGATAGGTATTGTTCATTCAGGTCAACAAAAGCGAGGTTTGTATCTGCTGATCATTGACCAACTGAATATACTCCTATCAGAATAGGATGTTCTTATCACCTTCAAATATGTATAAGAAATCTAGGGGAATGATTGAACCCCAGATATACCTTGGAACTACATTATGGGATTTTAAAAAGACAGTATAGGCTATCCCCTTTACCTCCACTAAGGTTGCATCCATTATCAAGGCATATAATCTGCTGAAGTTGGAGTTGTTCAGTAGAGGTACTGCTGAGGTGAGTGTAATGGTGGTGCCATGTGCGCTTGGCCTGGAAAGTACACTTGGCTCGCAGGTGTACTTGGCCTCGTAAGTACACTTGGCCTCATAGGTGTACTTGATTGCTGGGACCGGGTAACTGCCATTCATATATAATCATCTCGTGAATTGCTTTTGGTAGGTTAGCGATTTTCTTAGTTACTTACTTACATATTGTACAATTGATATCATCCTCTTTATCACTTACCCTGGTTTGCAACTGTATCTATCCTTATACTCTTGTACGAGGCCGTACAGGCACGTACGTCCTTATACTGTAATCGCTTTTCAGTCACTAGATACGTTTCGCTCACAGGATTTTCTGATTTCCTAACTTTTTCCACACATTTGACCTACACTGAAAACTATCGCTAGATTGTCGATACAAGATAAGTAATCATTCTATTGAGTTGATTGACAGTAGTAGGGATGGTTCCGAGATGATTTAGATGTCAATCGGTGTCAAAGAGACGTGTCACTTCCATGATAAGCACTCCTGAGAACTTGAAATTCCTCTATTCACGACCTACACCCAGTATCATCAGGAGAACAATGAATCAGGATAAGTATACCTGTCAGTTGACTGCCACAGAGACAATTGTGATGTCAATTGGCCCCGAGTGTGGTGTCACCTACTCCATATGACAATTTCGAACGAGTTGCAACACCTCACTTTGTGAGACCTACAAGCATCGGAACTTCATAAGTATTCCTATATCGAGTCAATTGACTACTACAGAGACCATTCCAAGACGTTTCGGAGGTTAATCAATTCGAAGAATCGCCTCACTGACCATTATCGTTATACGCCCACACACAGATAATTCATAGATCAATTGACTCTGAAGAAATACGTCACCAAGAATGATGGTCAACGCCATGAAGATCTTCCAAACATGTTAACGAAATCCATTACATAAGAACGGATGATCGAGATGATTCAAACTTAATCGAGCATGATGTACTAGCGAAGCCTTCATCGACGATACCCTAATATGTGTCGATTCATCGTTTCAACGACAGTTATCCACTAATGTATCGGATCATTAAAGATCGAGTCTGGCTAGAAGTCACCGACGATCAACATGTTCGATGAAGTGTACTTGACAATTACCTTCCTACGATCTGAAGCATACTGGACGATTGCGTTTCTCCGAATCGAGCGGAAGCTCCGAAGTACACCTACGATACGTTTGCATCTACGAACGAAGTTGCAAGCTCCCTTACAGTGCGTCAGCATTGCACAGAAGTACACCTACGCAGAATGATTATACCAGCACGGAAGTACATGTACGGAGAATAAATACACAAGTACAGAAGTGCACTAACCTAGAAAGACTACGGTTGAACAGAGTTAAAGACCCTGATAGTGGAGCTGCAATCGCAGATAATGAAGCAACTCATAGTGGGAAGTTTAACCCTGAATATTCTGAAGTGTCAAACAGATCAAAGTCGATACTTGTAATGGCGGCCGGCATATGGCAGGGTAATCATCCATCCGTGCGGTATATAGTCTGTTCGTGCGAGTGCTCTTGCACGCCATCGATAACCTTACCTATTGAAGCCACTCTACTATATTCACTTATCCTTATATAGAACCGTATCTACACTCATATCTACGTACGTGGATGTACGCCCTTACAATGCTCCATTGTGTGATTCTACAAGATGGATTAGCAAAGATGCCAGATTCGTCACACATCATCCATGAAGTGATCTTATGGGCAATGATTGTACGAGAGAAGTGCACCTTTGATTGTCGACTTATGCATACCGCATATCGATCAATACCTGAACACAACTACAATCACAAGTACCACTCAGTAATACTGAATCGAACCACTGATCATGGTTTGAGAAACAGGCGATGCCGTATGAGACAACAATGACTACCGACTTTACGATGCCGATTGTTATCGTCCTGGGAGTGATCCAAGTCGGGAGTAAATTGATTCTCGATCGACAATGAGCGATACATCGCACATCGACTGAGTCATCTTATTCCCAGGCCGGATGTACCTCTCCTTCATCTTAGCCAAGCGGGATGGATGTCTACTTGGTTGCACTCCTAGGTGGGGAGGATCTCTCCTTTGTCTTATTCAAGCGAGATGAACGTCTACATGGTTGCATTTGAAGGCAGGATGGACCTCTCCTTCATCTTATCCAAGCGGGATGGACATCTACTTAGTTGCATTCCTAGGCGGAATGGACCTCTCCTTCATCTTATCCAAGCGGGATGGACGTCTACTTGGTTGCATTCCTAGACGGGATAGACCTGTACTTCGCCTTATCACTGGGAGTGATGGACATCTACTTGGCCGCCAAGACATCTTCTGATGGAAAGGCTACTGGCGGCAGCAGCTTATGATGCCCAAGCTGCGAAGGCGGCTCAGCATCTGGGACGAACCAGCATTCAACGCAGCCTCGAACCTCGATGGCAGCGAGATGCTGTCTGCAAGAGAAAGAGAAAGTAGAAAGGCTACTCTCTCAGTTCAGTATTTTGAAAGCTTGATACTGATTGACGAATCAGATATCTTAATTGTACCCATAAAGGCATACGACTTGGTTTTGGGATTATCTAGGCTCAAGGCCCGAAACCTGGAAATGAACTGGAAGGCCAGTCCACTCGTAGCCTTGCGAACCCCTAGTGGTCAGCATGCCATGAATGGGAATCGTGATGCAACCCATATACGGATACCAATGGAACTTCGCAGGGGTGTAGTAGTAAGCCTCCGGACATTTGTTTCCTTGGAGCAAACACATCTGACAACATCCTTGAAAGCAACGACATTGTCGAGGCATTCACCCTATGGTTTGGAGATTTTACCGGGCTGCTGGGAGCATCATCATGGTGCGGGATCTCAGTTGTGAAACTCTGATGCTGAATGGATGAGCAGGGAGCAGCGGTGGTAGTTGCAGCAGATGAGTTACAAACAATGCGGGGCTTGAATGACTGCAACCGGCTTGTTGAGTCAAGAAGGGAATTCAACGTCTGCAGTGCCTTGGTTCCATTGTGGATGGCAGTTAGACTCGTGGCTCCTGGTTTCCGCAATATTTACAACTCAATCTTTTGCATTATCATCTAGCTAACACAAGTGGAGCAGAAACGGCATTGTATAAGATATACTGGCCCATACCACAGAGATGATAGATGCACACCGATAGCACAACCGGATATCAGGAAAGACAGATGTACTGATTGTGCCGCCAAATGAATAACGATTCACACGCATACAATTGATGAAATATCAACACCATGACAATAGGTGACATCTCGAAATGCAAACACAACGGCGATAAATGAATTCGGGCCGGAATGGCCGAATAATTGACTTTGGAATTCGTGCCGAGATGGCCAGATCACTGACCGATTCTGTGCCGGCAGAACCAGTTAATTAATTAACTGATTGGTCCCAGAATAGCTGGATCATCAAGTTGGAACGAGCTCCTTATCATATCATTGATTGGAAAGATGTTATACCTGATGGCGCAAATAGATTACGAATTTGAAGTGATGTCGTATACTGGTGGCCGGATCAATAAGGGATTTGGATAACCCTTTGATCTGATTGGCGGAATCTTGGATTTTGATTTTGATATGATACATTTCGGATATCGGATATGCGATTTCAGGAAAGGCTTACAAGGTACAGGAAGAGGGATGATAATCGTGTGCAACTTGACATTGGATCAACTATTCTGGAGTGCCGAGTCACGATAGCAATCGAAAGTATCACAATTGTTGAGATTGACTACACGTACAAACCGATACAATACTGGTTTGACATGATTGTTGTCGATGAGGTACCGACCTCAAAAAGAGGGGAATGACTGTTCGAGAATCCGAGAAACTGTTACTACGATAATTCCGCACCGGAAGTACTGGAACGATAACTTATCATGGTGCAGATGTAAGTGTACTTGGCCTCGCAAGTGTACTTGGCTGTCAGGCGTACTTGTCCTCGCCTATGACTTCACTATTGAGCACCTGGAGGTCAATGAGATCATATTGGCCTATGACTTCACAATCGAGTACCTGCAAGGCACAAACAAAACCCCTCCAATGGCCCGTCGAGAAATTCCGATTATGAGATCGGCTACGAGAAGCCTGTCGGACGGCTCTTGGTAACCCTGACAGTTGAATCCTACGATGACCTCCTACCGACGTTAAAGAGGGCTCAGGCTACTGACCCATTGGTGGTCGATATCTTTGGAAAGCTAGTTGATAATCCAATGGATACAGCTGAAGCCGAAGTCGAAGTCGAAGACAAGAACCAATGGAGTGTCATCGCTGAAGCTCTGACCTATGAGGGGAGGATATATGTCCCTGCGGACGATACTCTCCGTGGTAAAGTCATTAGTTTCCTTCATGACAACCCTGAGGCCGATGACTTTGGACCTCTCAAATCTGCTGAGTTATTCTCTAGGGATTTCTATTGGCATACGATGAATGCATACATAAGGAAGTACATCAGAGGGTGTGAATCGCCAGAAGCACTACCAAACACATCAAATGTACAATTGACTGCAATACTTAATGGATGTATGAGATCGCTATCGCATTGGACCTTCAGAGTCGAGAGTTCGAACGCACCGAATGACCTGGTAACGATGATCTTGTATAGAACTCTTATGAATTACATATATCAACAAACGAATATACTCTCCCATTGGCCTTCATATCCGAGATAACCAAACGAATCCATGATGATAATCGATTGACATTGTAGCAGATAGTGTTGATTAAATGTATCAGGCTAGATTTTAGATCAAAGGTATGGAAATCGGAGAATGGATGCCTTGATGCACAGGAGCGGAAGCATACGAGGTTACTTTGTGAGTATAACCTTAAGGCACACTTACGAGTTAGATACTGCAAGTCGAATGAGCATGTATGAATGCATTACGACATATGATGATGGTAATTGAGGTCCGAGCGAGGCTGTCACACGTCAACCACCACTAGATCTGAAGCAGAATGACAACTTGAAGTCAAATCCCGATAACCAATATACGAATCAACTGGAGCGAATCGGTACGATGTATATAATCAGTATCAGGAGTAGAGGCTATCACCGATGAGGTCTGCCGTATTTTTGAATATACGAAAGTACAGAGACTTGGAAATAATACGAATTCGAGAAACTCTCAAGATCAGCAGCTATGACCAAGAAAGTACATCATGAAATTATGCTAGTCAGTGACAGGTGTAGAGATACATTAGCAGCCACGATAGCTTAACCTCTCGGATGATATTCCCGAACACTTTCAATGAGAGAAATCAATTAGGCGGAAGCCACTATCAGCACTGATTGGAGTATCACTGAGACAGCACTATGGAGATCAATTACTTGGATTTGAGAAACTGGAAGTCCACTTGAATATTAGGAACCATGGACTTGCAAACCTGCTGCTGGAGTGGCTTAGATTGGAAGGTGGACATGGAGGATTCAGGGTCAATTGGACATTTCCTTCTTACTTTCTACTTCTTTTCTTCTCTTCGTTTCTTATAGATCTCGGCCCGATATAAATGGCGTCGGCACGGATTTTACTACCTACCAATGCAGGCAGATTTTCCTGTGTGCTGAATCCGCAGTGTGGCTGCCGTGATGGCACCGATCGGTCGTGGGACCTATGCAGACCTACGAATGCGTACGAACCTAATCTTGTCTTTACTTATGTGTATATATGATTGCTGCCCAGGAGGTCTGCGTATAAAGAGGGGGATGATGTAATTGCGATGTCAGGTGCGCATGGCCTCATAAGTGTACTTGGCTCACAGGTGTACTTCGCCTCATAAGTGCACTTGACTCGCAAGTATACTTGGCCTCGCAGGTACACTTGGCTGCCAGGGCCGGATAACCGCTCTTCATATATAATCACCTCGTAAAGTACTTCTGGTACGCTAGCGATTATCTTACTTACTTACTTATATACTGTACAATTGATATCATCCTCTTTATCACTTATCCTAGTTTGGAACCGTATCTATCCTTATACTCTTATACGAGGCCGTATATAGACCTATATCATGACAGCTAGTTTAAATGTCAGATGTTAACAGATTGCTGATATATGAGATGAATCATTACTCTGTGGGATGAAAGGTCAATGACTGAGAATCAGTAAACAACTGATAGTAGTTGTATATACATAACACAGTCAGTGAGATTGTTAGCCCAGTACTCCATTTCTTGGATATTGTAATTGTTGATTTCCATTTTCTGTAAGATTGTCATATTAGGAGTGGAGTGTTTGGCCAAAGCTTGTTGCTGAAAACAGATGATCCAGTTGATAAAATTCCACTACATTTCATGGCATAGATTATTTATGGTTGGAATATAGTTTATAACATAGAAATGTATGAACTTCAAAAACTCCCGACAGGTCGAATTTTCTCTGTGACCTTAAGCCATCTATCTGGATCACCTTTGAAATATTGCATACCTGTCAAAGATTAGACAACCATCATATTGACAGAGATGCTTGGACAAACCTTGGAATCTGTTCATTAACCGATCTTGCCATAGAAATATATTGCAGTGTCATTAGACCATGCTTCCTTGGTGTATTTATATTACTTGGTATAGTATACTTTGTATTCTTCACAGGTGAGTTTCCAAATCCAAGAATGATTGTCACTGGTCTGAGTAGTACTTGGATGAGAGTTTGTTTGAACCTGGATTGTATTAACCCCCATATTGTTATGATTATCTCCTCCCTCGAACTATAATACTAATGTACATTGTACAACTCTGTAATTGTGGTATAAGTTTTCATCCACATGTTCAAGATCAATATCATTCTGAGGATCAAGACTTGACAGATACTACAGGCAATACAGATTCTCTAATATCTGGAAGAGTCATATCGGCCTGCTGAGATGTTTCCATTCACCAAGAATCTCTCCCTGAGTGCCAGATAACAGCGAACCTGCAGGTGGTCGAGTTGAGGCAGTGACACCTGAGCAGTACCTAACATGTCTGAATGATTGGATAATAGTGGAGTGGAAATTCTTCATCTGGGTCACTATCAGGGGAAATCTGGAGAAGTGATTTGGATTCTAGTTGGCTGGAGTTTTGACATCTGGATTAGGATCGGTGAGTACCTGGTAGAGGTCAGATTCATCGAATAATCCTCCGACTTGAGATTACTTGTCCTGGATATGCTAAATATCTTCTTGTATTGGTGGTACCTGCTATATATGCTACTTTGTGGATTGTTTCCCCTTCCATCCAGTCTTCACCCTGCAGGAGATATGTTGCAGTTCAGAAACAGTGGTACCACCTATGTTAACTTCATCAAACTTCCAAAAGATATTGGCCTTGGAAAATGAATGTACCAGAGGAGTCATGTCAAAAAGAAATCTATACCAGATTTTGAAAGGGGAGATATTGGAAAACATATAATTAAGAGTTCCAGAGAGACATGTAAATTAGAGGAATGTAGATGGGAAGGGGAATATATAGACTCAGATATTGGTACAAAGATGAGAAGGGGGTGTATAGACTTGAATTCAAGTATGAAGAGTATAGATGTAGAAAGAGAGTGTATAGATACTGGATCTAGAGAGAAGTGTGAAATTGCAGACAAAGAACTCTTTTATATGAATGAGTTTGATGGCCAATATGTATTCAAAGGTGGTATAGGAATCAACTACAAATAACTGTACCATGTTGCCTGGTTTTTTAATAACTGTTCGAAACAAATAAGCATACCCGTTACCTTCTGAATTTCAAGGTTCAGAAGATCATATGAGAGGCCTTTGTGCAGTACAGTATAATAATAATAACAGCTCACACTGATTGTGATTAATATCCAGAGGGGAGATATTCCTGTGATATTGATCGGATATCGAAAGGCTATCATGTAGTCAACCTGAAGATTACTCTCTAGCTACATCTTTGTTTGCTACCAAGATATTATCTCCAGCTTATACTATTCCTCTATTCACTTTTCACTCACTTGATTGTTCTTTTCCATCATGTACCATTACCCACAGCTGAATTTTAAAATATACACTCTTATATAAAAGAAACTTGAGTTCTGTTCAAGAGTATAAGATCTGGAAGACAATAGATAGCATTGCCATAAAATAAATATTATTGTATATGTATTTCAAATTACCAATTGCCCCATATATCATGATCACTCCAAGCCATTTCCAGCAGACAAGGCTATCAAAGGTTGATATGATCACCAAGAACAATAGGAATAGATAACCCTAACAAAGTCAATTTTCTAATTACCGATATACCTATCTAGCTAGAAATATCAGTCCTTACAGTATTCCATTGAATCCCTGTCAGGGAAATACTATTGCAGCAACAAAATCTAGGTCCATATTGTTATGTGTTTTCATCTTCTATATGCCAACACTACCAATCAAATGGACTCACCTTTCCCCAATATATATTCATCTAAATTTATACTATGATAGCTTTTAATCTCCCTTGCACATGATGTGCACATACATTAATCATTACTTTTGTTAAATATCAATCTAAATGTTTAATTGGATATGTACATATCAGTATTCCAGCTCAGATCAGCTCCTTTAACCTTGAACTATCATTTCACCTTCAATTTACAACTATCGAAGGCGTCAGATATTAATATTGCGAACAGGCTAACCTGTAATCCTGAACACATTGTACTCATATTGTGAATAAGTATTCATGCCAATCCGAGGTATCTCCATATGCTATTTGTCAATGTATTCAATAAT
The DNA here is from genome assembly GCA_014904905.1 of Wilcoxina mikolae CBS 423.85. Taxonomy (NCBI): domain Eukaryota; kingdom Fungi; phylum Ascomycota; class Pezizomycetes; order Pezizales; family Pyronemataceae; genus Wilcoxina; species Wilcoxina mikolae. The sequence continues at coordinate 613,995 of MU122093.1, forward strand.
TATTATGCGCTGCAGCATACTTGAACGTGCTAGCCCCAGAATCAGTCACAGATACGATCAAGGTTAAAGAAATAAACTACAATGATAAAAATGATGACCATTGTCCAGATGAGGACCCCTTATTACTAACACATATAAAAAATCTTTCCAATGGAGAATCAGATATCCAGTCTTATACTGTTACCATAGACATAGATATCAAGCAGTTGGCATGTACTGAATCAGATGATATGAGAACATAGTTGTGTGCAGTTGTTGATAAACGGGTTGGGATCTTCGCAAATTATCATGACCATCCATATCTCGACCAATTCTTTTATTCTTTTGAGACCAAAACCATTGGGAAAGAAATCAAGTCGAACGTCAGACATGGAACGTGTAGGGTATATCAGATGATTCAGACGATACTTTTTGAACCTGGTCATACCTTTGAACTATATGCGCAGCATTTGTGTCTGGACGTGCATACAGATTCAGGCTTTGCATCCGTAGATACTTACAGACAGAGCATTTGTTTCCAGATGCAGAAGACCGTACAGTCGCAGTCTTGATTTCCGGTTACAGCCTTGATTTACCAGGGCAGTCAATTGAATACTTAAAGTCTCACTTCATTCACAAATATAGTACTTACTATATACAAAAAACATGGTACATCATGGATGCACTTGGGACAGGACTTGGAACAGCACTTGGAGCTAGTACACAGGTAGAGAAATTCGATACAGACTGGATGCAAACGGTTAGACTAGCTTGGCTTAGCTGGGAGGAGCCGATTGAGATTCATTGGCTCACCGCTGAATGAACACAATATAGTTGTACTGACTCACCACTGGCAGGATGCGATCGAGCCGTGCTAGCTGCATGTAATCGATCTGTACTAGCTCACAGTCGGCTGGACACGATCGAACTGTGCTGACTCACCGAATGCTGTAGTCGCCAAACAAATCTGGACAGAAGTATTAACATTTTGATCAAGTACACTTGTACCATCATTCTGAGGTCGAGCTGAACTGACTGTCCACTGACTTGATGCCATCGAGCCATACTGCCTGTCAGCTGGCTAGTCACGATCGAGCAAGACTCACAAAATACTGACTGAATGTGATCAAACCATGCTGTCTGTCAGCTGACAGAATGCGATCGAATCGGATTGACTTTCAGCTGACTGAAGATGATTCATTAGCACCAACTGGTTACCTCGAATAAAATTGTCTTTACATCTGTTAACATTGCAAATAAAGAAAGTTACTTTATGAGAGAGAGAGAAATGTATTAGAGAATTGAACTTAGAACTTTGAACTTAGAGTTCAAATACTATTGATAGTAAGGGAGTGCAAAAGGATTAGATTATATATGAAGGACGCTTACCTGGCCTCAGCTGCCAAGTATACTTACGAGACCAATTGCACTCACCAGGCAAAGAGTACTGATCAGGCCAAGTTTTCTCACCAGGCCAAGTGTACTTGCGAGGTCAGGAGCGCTTACAAGCCAAGTGTACCTGGCACTGTCATTATACTAGATCTCGATTGGCTGGACACGATCGGACCAGAATGGCTCCTGGCTGGCTGGATGCGATCGAGCAGGACTGACTCTAGGCTGGCAGGAGATGATCGATCTGGGCTGGCTCTCAACTGGCTCTCTCATAGCTGGCTGATCACCATGTAATTGGAATGGCCAGACGAATAACACAGTATATTAAGTGTTCCAATGAGCGGTGCAGAGTAAAATGCGACCATGTGAATACCTATCGCCAAGAGTTGTATTTGCAGTTCCTCATATTATATTGTTGCAGTCCTATATATTACTCGGCCTATCGATGTTTCAGGTACTCCAGGCCCACAACTCACGTCAGGGAATGACTGATGAGTTCAAGCATATAGATTTCTTCCCGATGACTTCGTTTACTGCAACCAATAAGAGAAATAATAATAAATAGTCTAGAAAGCAAATTGATGGATAGTTCAATCACCGTGATCAGCCAAATCCTCTTCAACTCAGCTTTCACTTGCCTCATATTCATGACAATATGATTCAACACATTGATTGCAATCTTGAAGATATGAGGATAGAATCTCTAGTTATCCATAGTCGCAAACTCAAATATCACTTTTACAATTCAGTGTAATGTCAGTGCCAGGTACACTTGGTTTATAAGGGCAGTTGGCTCGCAGGTATACTCCGCCTCATTTGTATACTTTGCTCGCATGCATACTTGGACTTGTAAGTACATTTGGCCTCATAAGTACACTAGGCACACAAGTATACTTGGTAGCCGAGGCCGGATATGTGCCTTTAAAATATAGTTACCTTGTGAAGTGCCTTTGCATGGTAGCGATTATCTTACTTTACAATACATATCATATTTTTCACTTACTTCTGTGTGTAAATGTATCTGCATATATCCATCCATATGAGAACGTATATCCTTACATTCAGTCAGGTGTAGTGATACTTACTAATCTAACGATACTATCAGAGGTATATATTATACGCTCTAAGACAAGAGTTGCAACCAGAAATATGCACCAATCTATAGGTGAAGAGGAAGACTGATAGTAGAAGATACAGCCTTTACTCTGAATGGAGCAATTATTGTACCAAAGCTCTGTAGCTCAAATCAGATCCACCTGATCTATTTCTAGTAATATCAAAAAGCCTGACTGGATATCTTACAATCAGCAATATCAACTTGACTGTATTTAAAAAACCTTTATTTCTCACATATATCATTGTCATCAATAACTCGCCATATTATCTGTTGAACTAGAGTTTCAAAAGATTTATAACGTAGCCAATAATCACCTCAGATACGAATCTCATTCTACTCTATTCCAGATCATATACTATATATTCAATTCACTTCTTAAGGTCCATTCACAAATATCAGGTATGTGGATAAATTGGGGTGATGGCCGTATATAAGACTGAAATCTGGTTCTAGCCTGCTATATCGCAGATTATTCAGAGCAAACAATAAATCTCTGTACAGTCCAACCAAATTGCTGCCCCAATAGAATTGTTTCTGCAACCACAACTGGCGAATTGCTATCTCCAACTGAGCTGGATCTTCTCAGATATTGACTTGGGATCTATATAGCAAAATATCAAGAGCTACATCTGGCTGAAGTTGTTCATATACTGGAGGAATTCAAATACAGATTCCAGATGAGACATTCTTATCCAAGACCAAACCATTGCTGGAATATACTGATTGTAGATACATATGACTGCCACAGATGTGATCTACTACCCAATCATCAACTTCATATAATTTTAATCAACTAGAATATCTTGTATATACTACCTTCTTCAAGGAATATCCAAACATCTTATGGAATGAATTCAAGTCTTGTTGAAAACTCAAAAGCAGCTTGAATGGTTCGACAATACCTGGATAGTACCACATTATATGGGTATCACAGTGTCCAGCAAGCTATATTGCCAAGTTAATCAATTGCAAGAGATTGTTATATGAACTATTGTGAAGATTCTACTCCCACTTTTTATGTCTGTGCTTCGAAATCCCATACCAGCTAAGAAGTATATCTTTGAAAGGGCTCTTGACTGTGTTCAAGCTTCTATTGGTATGTTTCATGTCTGTGACAATTTATCACATATAATTGAGACTATATAGTATATGCTTGACTATCTCTGAGACTTCCATACCAATATGACTATTTGTACATAACGAAGATCAAACAAACTGATCAATAGGCAGATAGACAAGTTGCCCACAGAGCTATATCAACAGCAAAGTGATGAGGTTTTCTAATTGATAGCCAAATATGTCTTTGCTTAAGAGTTGCAGCTACGGCAACAACAATTGAAAAGAGAGATGAAGGATACTATTTGAGCTGTATACATCTACGAAGTCCACTTCAATATTCTAAAGCTATTCTTTGTTCTCCACTCTTCTAAATCTATTCACTAATGTGTCAATATTCCACAGTATAGGACCGAAACTCTAAAATAATATACTTGAACCAGAACAAAGGTATATTCTCACGATCTAATAAAGAAAAAGTACTATCAGAGCACATGCTGTTCGACCAAGCTTGTTACCACGTTCTGCTCATCTTTATACTCCTATTGGCAGAGTTGACAATAGATAGCTCTCCATCATAAAAGGATATTTCGGCATTAAGAATATACGACAAATCAACAGGTCTGAAGATTGCAGCTTGCAACCAATGGGTACTTGGACCACTTCTAATAGTGATCTCATATTTCTCTTAGTGGAACAAACCAAAGGAGAAATTCCATCTGATATCACCAATTATCTTTTCTATTCTCATATGATTCATACTACTTTCTGAGACCTGTATTAATATCCTGGACAGATATATGCAGTCATACTACCATTCCAGGATTCATTTTGATGATTATTACAGTTGGAATTAAATAAACAATTGTATCTATTACAACTGTGATTCAGTTGTAAGTGGAAGAGGTGAGAGCATATAATTGTTAATTATCTAAGATATTGTTTCACATACTGCCATGACTCAAATAATATTTATTAAACAAATATAGAAGTGCAAAATCATATGCTGATAGCTGATATGCTATATACTGAGTGAGCGGTCAGAAACGATTCAGGATACAATGGAAATGATACCAGTGATTATGAATCAGACAATGATCGATATGTACTTCAGACAGGACAAAGATATTTCAAAATGTGAATACCGACTTAAATAATTCTGAGTATTGGCAAAATTGAAATCCAAAGTGAATTCACACATGGAAGATATAAGTAGTAGGCTGGATTTGTCATAGTTATAATATGTGTAGATATAGTAGGCAAAGAAAAAGTTGAAATCTATATAGTAGAATCAATGACTCCTAATACTGTTGCTTTGTTCTTTTTCACTTCGGTTTGTCAGGCTGTACAATATATTTCAGCTTTTATCTTTTTGCAGTGAATACTATTGGGGGGACAACTTCAAGAGTAATAGGAATTACCTTTAGATTTGAGGATATAGACTGTAGTACTAACTATATTGCTCAAGTCATGGTAATTTGAGAGAAGACAGGACAGGAAGAAATGATAGAAAGGTAGACAGGCAGAAAATCTAGAAAGGTTGAAGGGAAGAGAATAAGTGCAACAATAATACAGATATACTACCAAAAGAGTCACTGTAAACATCGATTTGATGGAATTTTGATTCTGAGTATCTATTAGAAATGACAGTTTGTGGAAAATGAAAAAAGATTGACATGTCACAGTATATTGCAGCTGAAAAGTGATTTCGACAAGCAATATATTCGCATAATTTCTTATTAGTTTGTCATAACAAATGTCATAAATCTTTATACCAGTACTTGTATCTACACTTTGAAATAAGAATGTATTAATTATAAAAATAGAAATACAATCCTACTCAGTCAACATATAATGTCAAATAGAAAACTGAAACATAATATGAGAAAATTGAAACCAAAGACCTCATATATTCTTGGGATACCTTTGTGTTAAAGAATCTATAAGGGAAATTTTCTTAATTACATCAATTAAAAAGTTTCTCCTCATTATCCAATAATATATACGAAAGCAAACATACTAATGATAGACCGAACTAAACAAAACCCAATATATTGAATACTGCCTATTAAAATACAATGACAATATTACTGTAATAAAATATAATAAGAAAATATTCACCCTATTCTCATCTCTGAAATATGAACCTAATACCTCTATCAGAATACTGGTCAATTTCAGAAGACTCAGATTAATTAGACACACTGAAAACTGTAACCAAAATATGAGATATATTTATATTGGAGTGAAATAAAAGGTCTTGAACTTAAAGAATCTGATACTGATATTGATATTGTTTGGCATGCCATTGTTTTGTGATATGGAATAGTCCTGAATACTCTACATAAAAATTTATTCTAGTACTAATAATACCATACCTTTACATATTTCCTTCTTTACTAGTTGTGATGATATTGCTACCAGTCATACCAATGGCACAGCAATATCTATAGCTCCATCTACTACAGCAGTTGACTCAACTTATAGCAATAAACAATGAAGCTACACATTCAAATCAAATTCAGTAATATTTTCAAGAATAGCAGACAGTTTGTGATTGGCAGTATGGCTGCCAGTTAGAATATCTCTGCAGGTAGCTATTGTATGGTTGATATTGATTCAATCAATTGTAGGAGTTAGAATGAATATCACATAGACAAAAGATAAGGAGGTTACTCTGGTAATATCAAATAGAGCAGGGGGAAAGTAGTATGGTTCTACAAGAGAGGTCAGTATATTGCTTAGAGGTATAACTTCCTTCAACTTCCAACTAACTACAATAATCAAAGGGTTATGCACGACTACAGGAAAGAAGCTGGCTACTGAGATATAATTGTAAAACTGGTTTAACATTTATTTCCCCATATCTGAATAAGGATACAATAGAATATTAGTACAGAAATCTAATAGTTGTTGTAGATAGATTGCATCGGTAAACCTGATATCATATGGTCTTCACAAAAAGGCTATTGATATATATCGAGTGCCATCTGTTTACTTTGTTGAAGATGTAGAAGCAACTGTCAGGTATAAGATCTGTATTGTTGTCTGAATCTACAATACATACCATGAAGAAATATACATATCCTGAAATAGTAAAGATGGCTTAGCCAGATCTGCAATACAGTGGCTGCATCTTATATTGGAGAGTGGTGATGAGTATTGGTGACATTCCCCATGTGTGTGATGGTGTATATATCTTTGAGGTTTCAGGATATCAGCTATCTTCTTCATATAGTTTTTGACATATTTGGAGTTGTTATTGGACTAGATGGAATTATAGAAATTGCTGATGTTATGAGAGTTTTTGGAATATACAGATTGATTTTCCTTGTGATATTGATTGATGTTCAAACATATTTTGTCAACTTATTCCCTAGAGAATGACCATTTTATGCACAGAAAGTAGATGTGGTGTGATTGCATTGATACTTAATGCTTTTATATCACTTGGAATATTATAGAAAATCTTCTAGTTATTGGTTCAAGTAAAAGTATTTTATATATAATATTAAGTATCCAATCAATCTGCATGCCATAAATAGCAAATATTCAAATAAAGCTTCATATATATTGTGCCATAAACTGTTGTGTGATGGAGTCAAAGAGCAGATTTACCTTGAGTTTATCGGTTTTGCAAGAAGTAGATAAGATACACTTCAATATAATTAGAATATTGTAAGATATCATATGATTCTCAGTATGAAGAGTTACTGGTTGTGTTACCAATGAAGTGGATAAGGTCATGGTGAATCGAACTGAGGAGGATTTGATCTGGACATGTTCCGAAGTTCGACTTGATTGCAGGGTTCAACTCAAATATTGAACTGAATCCATCAATTGTCAACGAAAATAGGGAAGCAAGTTCCTGTCCAATCAGCTTGATTGTTAATTCATCCTGTCGTGCCTTACATTAGCTATAAGATGAACTACATTTCGAACTGATCTGACAGGAACTTGCTTACTAATTATCGTTCGCAATTGTATACCGAAATGGTTGGGTTTGACACGAATAGCTTGACAAGGAATTAGCATGTGCAAATAATATTGGTGCATCAATCTTATGAACCTTTAACAGTTCTGTTACAATGAATGATACAGACGAAGTCTATAAAACTATCTACAGGGAGAATCTATACATTTATAAACCATGAGAATTCTGAGATCTGATAAAGATGCCGAGTACTGAGGTTGTAACGAATCAATGGGTGGCGATTGACTAACAGTATATAAGTGTACCCGATTACTCCTATGAAACTCACCATCCTACTCGAAGGCTTCTTCAATCTGATTCTAATCCTAACAGTAACACTGTCTCCTCCTGCTAGACTCTGTGGCAAGAACAATCATGAGAGAAACAAATGACAAAGATAAAATCAGATAGATGAGTGAGCATGCGCCATGAGTAATTTACATAGTAGCCTCCTCGAAACATCGAGATGGAACTAGTACGTAGGGAAAGAGTTCTACCGTACCCTGTAGATGGCCATCCATACAAGGTAAGGAAAAACAAAGTGAAACAACCTTAAAACAACTTCTTTCTAGATTACCATAGACCCATCGCTTTTGTGAATTGCAAGTGGTTATTTTTTGCAAGTACTGTCATGAATAAATCAGCTGTATTCTCATTTGTGTGTATGTTAGAGTAATCAACTATATTGCCAGCGTGGAGGTCTTGACTATTGTGGTACTTAACATAGATATATTTCGTTTGAGCTTTGAAAATTCCAGTAGTCATGTATGTGATAGCGCTCTGATTGTCACAGTAAATCGGTAGTGGTTCAACTTTGTTGTTGGTATCTCGGTGTACATACTTCTGAAGTTGCTGGAGGTACTTGGTATCATGGGAGGCCTCAGAACAGGAAATATACTCGGCCTCATGTGTCGACATGGTAATATGATCTTCCTTACGTGACAGCCATGAGATAACTTCGCTGCTGAGGAGAAACATATGCCCTCCTTGACATTTTTGATGGGTAGTGTCAATGGCTCAATTGGAGTCGGTTTCTTCAATGAGATAATGGTCGTTTTCAGAGCCGTAGTTAAGCCGATAGTTTGATGTAAATTTGAATTACCGGAGAACTCTCTTTGCACCTATCATATAGCTTGTGAATTGGTGTTAATTGTATTGACTAAGAGCGGCGACAGCAAAAGATATATCGGGCTGAGTTGCAAGTGCTGTATATATTACAGAGCAAACAATTGCTTGGTAGTTATTGATGCTCTCTAGTTCTAACTCTTTCTTCCGCAGATCCTTGGCCGACTCCAACTTTACATTTGGGTGAATTGGTGTTGATGCTCCGTGAGTATTTTCAATACTGAATCCTCTCAGAATAGTGTTGATAAAGGCCTCCTGGCTGAGGCTGATGTCAGTGTTAACATCATTACAGTGAATATCAATACTGAGAACATAACGTGCAGGGCCAATATTTGGGATCTTGTACTTTTCGGAAAGCTTTGCTTTAACTTTGATCGTGGTCTTGATGGCAGTCTCCATACGAGAGTATAACATAAAGATGTTGTGAACATACAGTAGAAGGCGAATACCATCACTTCAAATATAAAGGTTGGGATCGGCTATTTACTGTGTAAATCCAAGAGAGAGTAGATGTGCGTTGATGTCACTGTACCAAAGTCATGGTACCTGTTTGAGGCCATAAAGGGCTTTACAAAGCCTTACTATTATATTAGGTGAGTAGGGACCTTTGGACCAACGTTCCAGTAGTGTCATATAAATATCCTCGTCATCGACTTCGGAGTTCGAGAAGGTAGTGACTACGTCTAAATGGTCGCTAGGCCATTCAAATCTCATGACTAGGGAGATGTGATATCGAAAGGTTATGACCTTGCCTACAGTCGTATAAGTCTTACCTAAGTCCGTCTGATCACAGCTCTTAATGACTATGTGTGCCTTGTATTAAATAGTGCCATCAGGATTATGTTTGGTATTGTGGATCTACATTGATCCAATCGACTTGGATTGCAGTTGTCATGCTTCTCGGGAGTCCACCATGCAGAAGGTGCTGATGAGTAGAATTGATGATGATTCCTTGTCCATGGCCTGCTTCCAATCGTTTAGTTCAGAGCTCTCCATAACCTGTACATATGTCAATGGGTCCCCATTCATACATGTGAATGCAAATGCTGATGCCATCAATACTTCTGCAGAAGATTTTGTTTGAGTTCTCATGAGACAACTTGTGGTCAGCAGTGATGACTATGAATACTTTGACTTCTTGGTCATGGCCGCTGCTTGGCAGTATGTAGTGTGTGTATCACGCCGGAGATATCAATTGTGTGCAATAGCATCTTTCGATGGTGGTGGCTCGCTTGTGATATGGTCATGACTGTGGGTGACAATGCTGGTATACTGTTCGTCAGGAGTGGGTGTATGTAATCTCGAACCTGTTCGTGTAGGAAGACTTCAATGACCATGGGTATCAGAAAAACCATCAGTCCAGCTATGATCACCACTTCTATGGTTTGTATCTTGTGTTCGGGAAAGTCCATCTCCACTTGTATCTTCCACTTGTACTCGGAGAAGTCCATCTCCAGTATCAGTTTCCTCTACCTACTCTTCTTCTTGTGGGAGTTCAAAGATATCCTTTTCGTCACCTTGTGTGCATGGGACGTATACATTGTGTCCCCATCAAAAATGACATCTGACTGTATTCTGACGGTTCTGAACTCAGCATCCCATATCCTCCACATGGCGGTACAGTTGTGTGTATAGTCGGCCATCATACAGGATATTAATCTTGGGCTGAATATATCTCATCGTTGTGGTTCGGGAATTAGTCTGCTGACATAGCATCCATATCATCATAAGTGATATTGTAGAGCTTTGTATGATATGTTGTAGTCATTGTCATCATGAGCGGACTTCGTAAAGGCATGGAGTATTTCGCACGGTGTTTGGTATGGTGCTTGATATCCATCACGGTCATCACTCCTTGTAAGCCCTTCATTTGGAGTTCTCTGATATAGGTAGACCACGGTGTTTACAACTTAGCCCCAGAGTTCGATCAGAGCTTGGGAGTTAATCATCATTGCTCTGGCCTTCTCGTTGATTGTTCGGATCATACACTCATCGATACTATTCTTGTGATGAGAGTATGGAGGGCATGGATTGAATGTGGTGACGTAGGCTGCAAGTAGTTGTCGGAAGGTCTTATTGCCGTATTTTCCATGGCTATTATTGTATCGTAATCGATGAATCTTGTACTCCAAGGTATCGACACGGACTTGAAACGATTTGTAGATGGCAGTGCAATTTTCCGATTCCTTATTGAAAGCAGTGAAAAGTAAGTATATCGTATGTAATCATCGATGAAGAGTATATAACAACAGTGGCTACCAAGAGAGGTCATAGAGAAGGGACCGCAGATATCTGAATGCACAACTTCGAACGACTTGGTAGTACGCTTGACTTTAACTTTGATGTACTTTTGTTTGTGTTTGGCTTGGATGCAGGTGGTACATGCCATTTTGTCTTTTGAGTAGGTGTCAACAAGTGATTGCATAGTGGTTGAATGCAAGTGTGCGAGTATTGATGCCATAGTCTTGACTCTGCTACTGTGAGACATTCTTGTGTGATTGGAGGTCTTTCAAGTGAAGTTTCTCTCTTTCTCTTAGAGGCTGATTGTGATGTATAATTTACCGATAACAGTATACTTGAGACTGGAATGATGTAGATGCCTTGGTCGCAGTACCCAGTGATGGTGGTTGACGGTGATGAAATGGAGTATTTACGAATTCCAAATGTTGCTGTATACCCAGCCAAGTCTAATTGACTGATGGAGAGAAGAGAAAGTCGAAATGTGAGAGTGTATAGAGCATCAATTTGGTAGCCCTGTATAATGTCAATGAGTCTATGATGGGTTGCAGTTATCATGTTTTCATGGCCGAGTTTAATGAATATCGGTGGTGTTACTTTCTTGAAAGTCTGAAAGCCACTGCAGTTATTGTACATATGATGTGATACTCCAGAATCGATGACCAATATCGTTGGAGTCGTGGACACAGTCAGGGTATAGACAGTTAGTCAAAAGGGATCACAGTATCCAGCCATTGCAAGCGATGCTGTGGTGATTGCCTTATTGATTCACTTGCGCTATTCTGTGACTCGAAATTAGTGTGTGAATTTGGCTTTGAGATGACCTGGAAGTCAGCAGTGATAGCACGTTTGTTCATCCTTTTGTCTGGTGGCATTCCCGGAGTTCTGAGCATGTTTTCTTTTCCTGCATGCTTGGGTTGAATAATTGTCCATCCTGCAGTATATGAATCGGTGTTTGTTTTGACATCCGAATGATCATCCACATCTACTGCAGCCACCTCCCTTATATCCACTGCATTGTGAGTAGTGCCTGGATCAATTTAAGGTATCTCTAATTTCAGTAACGAGGACAGCCTTCACATTGTCCTCTTGTATAGCATCTATGACTTGCAGTGGCATAGGTGCAGGAATGTAGTGCTCGAAGATCTTGATCATCATTTCGGAATCATTGGGTTCGGTTGTGAATATGTGAGTTTGAATGGTTCCATAAGAGATATCTTCGGGTATGCCAATGAGTTCTTGGGAAGGTCCATTAGTCATCAGAAGTACTGACGAATTGATTCGTTCTTTCCAGGTTGGGCAATATGAAAGTTGCGTAGGATCTGAGTATGGCTGATTTGAGTTGAACTATTGTCAAGCCGATTTGGGAGAGTATTCTCATTTCTACCGGATCGTGAATATTCCTGATGAATGGGAGTAGATCGTCGGAGCACCCAAGGTACATCAGAGTTTGGGTGTTATTGGCCAGCTGTTGACAGACTTGCTGTTCAGAGCAGAGGGTATTCCCATTGCCGATAGGGAAATATACTTCGCTGGTAACAATATCATAGGCCTTCAGTGAGATGAGTACATATCGTACCTGTTCTCTCCAAATGGGGTAGTTTTTCTCGGTCAGCTTTGGGATAAGGCCGTAGTCAGTTTTAAAGGTATTGGTAGATATGCTGTAGGTCGGAGAAGGTGTCGGAGAAATAAAGTTGTACGGTGATGGTGATGAAGTTGGATTTGTTACGTTGTGTAGATTAGGATTGTTGAGGCTCTTATAGATCATGATATATAAATATAGTAGAGTAACACTTTTGATGGTGGTGACCTCCAGACTCATAACCTGTTAGAATAAATAATACGCATAAAGTTTATTGAATTATCTACAGGGAGAATCAAAGCCTTTATGTACCATGAGAATCCTGAGGTCCGGTGAAGAAGTCAAGTACTGAGGTTGTGGCGAATCAGTACGTGGCGAGTGAGTAACAGTGTATGAGTCAACCAGGTGACTCCTGGGAAACTTCCCACCCTGCTTGGAAGCTTCTGCAACCTAATTCTAATCCTTACTGTAATAAGTTCGTTGCCAACACTAGTTATTGGAGGGGTATATATGGAGGTATGAATTGGAGGACCAGGGTTAGGGTTGAGGTGATGTCTCAGAGTATGAGAATAATGTTAAGGGTGGTACATAGAGATAGGAGTTTAGCTAAGGAAGTTTGAAGAAACAATATAACTGAGCAAGCATGTGGTGGTATACATTCAGTATTGAATTGATTATCAAGGTACTGATGTGACTTGCAATAGTGATTATTATCCTACAGGAGAGTTGAAACTGTTGGTGAGATTGAATATTTAATATAAGCAGGAATGTTGCTGGTTATAATCTACTATGGGCAGTTCCATTCTGATGAAAATGATAACTAGAATATAGTAGACAACTTAGGATGGATCTGAATGATTTATGGATCCTGTGATAGTTTTATTGTAGAGTGGTTGGTTCAGAGAGATGAGGTTTGTCAGTTTGAGCTATTCCTGTTCAAGTATAATGTCAAGTTCCAATTCAATAACAAAGTGCAGTGTCACAAACAGCTGTGCATAGTGTATGGAGAGACAGAAGGAGGATCCATATCTCTCAATGAGTAGAGACCTTACCAGATACTGTTATCAAACTTTGGACTGTGATATCATGAGTTCAGAACTAGTTTCTTGATATAGAAATGAATGATATAGTATGTTTGCTTCTAAATATCACATTATTTACTTATTCAAACATCAAATTAGCATGTTCAGTGTTTCTTCCATATACTCTTTTTACTATAGGTAACAGATTAGTGCCAAGTAGAGTGTGATAGCTTAGCTATATCGGAAAAAATATAAGTTTGTCATTTCTATACTTAATTTACCTACAAAGATACCGAGATATCCAGCCAATAAAGTCTATTAGTCTGTATCTGACCACAAAGTGATTATATTGCACTTGCATCTCCTGATTCTGAATCTTCAATATCTTTAATATTGTTGGAACGGACATTGCGTAATTTCGATTTTGGCTTTGTATTATATATTGTTGTATAGCAGCTCCAACAATATGAATGATATCATGGTATAATGGCAGTACAAGGTATACTTGGCCTCGTAAGTATGCTTGGCTCACAGGTATATCTGGCCTCGTATGTGTACTTGGCAGACGCGGCCAGGTAAGCTCCCTTCATATTTAGTCACCTCGCGAAGTACTTTTGATATGCTATCAATTATCTTACTACCTTACATTACAATTGATATCTTTACCGTGTATTCCCGTTTGCAATCGTATCTATATATATCCATCCATACAAGAATGTACGTCCTTACACTATAATTTCTTTTCAGTTACATGATATGTTTTGCTCATGGAATTTTAAGATGACCACTGTCAACGCATCAGACCGCCACCCAGAAATACCATTAGATTGTCGATACAAGATAAGTGATAATCCAATTATGTTGATTGATGGTAGTAGGGAAGATTCCGAGATGATTTAGATGACAATTGATCTCGAAGAGACGTATCACCTGCCATGATACACACCCCAAGAACTCATAATATTTCCATTTACGACCTACAACGAGTATCATCATTAGAACGATGAACCAGGATTCGTATACCTGTCAGTTGACTATTGCAAAGACTATTCCGAGGTATTTAGGAGGTCAATCAATTCGAAGCATCGCGTAACCAACTGCGATCATTATATCAGAGACGATTCGGTGGTCAATTGATCCTGAGAAACACCTCGTCAGCCCGTGTGACCACTGCTGAGAAGGCCTTTAACCACGTTTAACGAGATCCATCACATACCAATGGAGGTTCAAGAGGAATCAAAGAGGATTGGAAGGTCAATTGACCCTGAAGAAATGTATCACTACTCGGAATCCATACAGATGATCATCACTAGGCTGGTAATTCGAGGTAAGTATTTCGACTATTGGATTGATTGAGGTGAGCAGAGTCAATTCCGAGACGATTTGGATGTCAATCGGTCCTGATACATTCGTGACCGGATGTATGGCCTTACCACCAAGACGTCTGGGAAATACGTTCGACGAAAGCATTCACATACGAACGATCAATTGACACAACTGGGTGTTCTATTTAAGAGAACTCATTGCATGGCTCGAAGTGCTAGTGAAGACTACATTGATGATACCCTTATACGTGTCGATTCATCGGTGCTAGGCGATGATAAACGAGTTGAAAAAGCTGAGTGGAAGCTCTGAAGTACACTTAACAATTACCTTCCTCCGAACTGAGTGGAAGTTATGAAGCACACTTGAAGATTACCTTTCTACGATCTGAGCGGAAGCTGTGAAGTATACTCGACTATATCCTTCCTACGAACTGAGCGGAATCTCTGAAGCGGACTTGACAATTACCTTCCTCTGATCTGAGTGGAAGCTCTGAAGCATACTTGACCATTACTTTCTTCCGAACTGATCGGGAGCTCTGAAGCGCAATTGAAAATTACCTTCCTCCGAATGGAATAGAAGCTCTGAAGTCTACCTATGACATGTTAACATCCACAAATGAAGCTGCAAGCTCTGTTACGGAGTATCAGCGTTGCACTTAAGTGCACTTATGGAGGAAGAATAACGATAGATCAGAGTGGGAAGTTTAACCCCTGAATGTTCTAAAGTGTCAAGCAGATCAAAGCTGATACTCCATTGTACGATTCTACATGCGGGATGAGCAAAGAGGCCAGATCGGTCTTATATTATTCACGAAATACTCATACGATATCGACTATGTAAGATACAAGGTGTTCGGATTCTAATCGACTGTGGCACGACGAGCATCTTTATGGTCTCTAGGCTGCTCAGGTGACTCGGGCTACCGCTATTACACAAACCGGCATTCATCTCTACTCCGGCCTTGATGGGCAGGTCGTAATGTCAGCGAAGGAGAGTTCAAAGACGAGCAACTCGGTTCGGTATTATGAGAACAAAACTATGGTTGATGAACTGGAGGTGATAGTCATATCTATTGTATTCGACCTGGTTCCAATCTTGAATTGTTCAAGGCTAGGAATCCTGAGGTCGACTGGACATCTGGTCTACCTCTAGCCCTGCGGATCCCTAGTGGAGAAAACAGATTAAAGCCTGTGGACTATTATTGGCAACGAAGCGGACCGATTTGTGGCGGATCGAACCGACCAGGGATCCGGTTCGGGTTCGATCCGAAAATTGTCCAATCTAGCCGGTTTGTCCACAAACCCATTCCCGAACCATTGTTGTTCGAACAAAAATAGGTAAATGAGTTCTTATCCGATTGCCTCGATTGTTATAGCGTTCGAAAGTGCTCGATCCCAGCTACAGGTTGCGTCCAGAATTATGGCAGCTGGACAAGAACTAACATACTTATTTTTGTTTGAAGTTGTGGGCTGATATTGTGGGATTTGAGACGAATTGCTTGGCAAGGATCCGCTTCGTAAGAATCGAATAGGTTCGTCAATTCTACAAACTTCCAACAGTTTGTTGCCAACACTATCGCGAATTCAGATGAGCCCGTGGGATCGACAGCTGCTCAAGTGACAACGCCGAATCCACAGTTGGAGGGTGGGATTCCCGACATATATCTGCTTGAAGCCGCAATATTCGAGAGTCTCATAGTAAGCGACAAGATTCTCGTAATATTTGTCAGACAACTTTACGATTGGACAATATTGCTGGGAGTAATCATGGATGGTACCATGCACGTAGAAGCCGCCCCTGAAGCTGGACGTGTGAGCAGGGGAGGGGCAGTGGCAGTAGTTGCAGCAGAACAGTTACCAACAATGAGGAGTTTGATTGACTACTACCGGCTCAACGAGTCACGAAGGGAAAATCAGATGATGGGGGATTTCCCATCAAGAATAACTCATTATGACAATGGTTCCTGGATTCCAACCTTCGCTTCCATCTCAGGTTACGAGCACAAGCCAATGGGTATAGATGGTGCTTCGGTACCTACAGATGACAGCGGCCATATCCCTGCCAAGTATCAGCAGTTCGGGAAACTCTTTAGCAAGGCCAAGGCAGAGATGCTACCACCACACCGGTCCAGCGACCATTCGATCGACCCCAGGTACAAGCTGCCATATGTGCGTATCTATTGCCTGTTGGAGATTGAGTCACGAACTCTAAAGGTCTACATTGAGACAAATCTGGGCAATGATTGTATGCAGGTGCTATTATCACCGATACTGATATATATTTGCAAAGAAGAACAATGGTAACCAGAAACTGTAAAGGTGACTACCTAACTCTCAACATGAGTACAATCAAGAATCGGTTCCCCTTTCCATTGATCACGGAGATGTTTGACCATGTTGCCACCGTTGACAAATGGCTGATGGGCGGATGGCACTTATTGAGCCACAGGAGAGCCGCAGAATGCAGATTTCTCGAGTGCAAAGTGCAATCGTACTCACCCTGGAGAAGGATAATATGGGTCTTCTTGCCGATATAGTGATACAAGATTAAGTCTTAATTCTATACTTTTCTTTAAGAAATACTTACTTTATAAGAGATTCTGCAAGACTTGCAATTGAATGCAGATACAGAAGTACAAAGCCCCAATGGCAATCGATACCGTCTTGTCAATGAGAAAATTGATGACAATCGAAATCCCATTTTGTCATTGACAGAGTATCGACCTCAAAAGAGGGAAATAACCGTTCCGGAACCCGAGACACCACTACGACGATGAAATACGCACCAGAAATACTCGAACAATAACCCATCAGGCTGTAGACGTCAAGTATACCTGGCCCTGTAAGTACACTTGTCATCATAAGTATACTTGGCTCGCAAGCGTACTTAGCCTCACCTACGACTTCACTACCGAGTACCTAGAAGGCACAAAATACCTCTCCCATGGTCTGTCGAAACAACTTGATTACGAAATCGGCTACAAGAAGCCTGTTGGATGGCTGTTGACGACCCAGACAGTTGAAACCTATGATGACCTCCTACCGGTGATAAAGAAGTTCCAAGCGACTGATTTATTAGCGGTTGATGTCTAGGGTAAGCTGGCCGATAACTTACTGCCCACAGCGGAAGCCACAGACTAAGTCAAAGCCAAAGCCAAAGCCAAGGATGAGAACCAATATAGTGTCATTGCTGGAGCTCTGATCTATGCGGGGAGAATATTTTACCCTGCAGATGATGCTCTCTGCGCGACTTCTATTGATCTACGATGGATACGTATATAAAAGAAGCAGGTCTGTAGCTACGAAGTAGGTTAGTGATATGCAGTACAAGTACACCGAGAAGTCTACAAGCGAATGAGAAGTCAATGACTATGCAATTGGTCAACATCATCGAATCGAACGTACCACCGAATACATCAAATGCACAATCAGCTGCAACCTACTGCAATTCTTACTGGATGTATGAGAATCAGCCAAGAGCCAGCCAAATCAGCAGTCGAGATGTCAAGCTAAGCGAATATTAACTGGCTGCAATCCTTAATGGACGTTTGAGAAGGCTACTATGTTGGAGCTTCGGAGCTATGAGTGGGAACGCACCGAATGACATGGTAATTAGGGCCTTGTACGGAATACTTACGACTTAGATATAGCAATGAACGAATATGTTGGCCTTTATGTCTGAGAGCACCAAATGAAGCCATGACAATAATCGATTGAGATTGCCTCCAATGGTGGTGACTGACTATATCAGGCAAGATATTAGGGTTTATAATCTACAGCTAGACTGATAGATTAGGAAGTCAAAGGCATGGGAATCGGAGAATGGATGTCTTGATGTACCGGAGCGGGAGCCTACTTGGTTACTATGTGAGTACGACACTTACGAGTTAGATAATACAACTCAAATGAGCATGTTCAACTGCATGTCGGTATATGTTGACTGCAATCCAGAGCCGAACGAGGCCGATACAAGTCAACCAATCTGAAGCAGAATGGCAACGGAAAGTAGAATCACGATATCCGATAAACAGGTCAACTTGGAGCCAATCAGTGAGCCGCATGATCATGCAATCATGGATCATATCTTCCATGTGCTTGGATATACGAAAGCACAGAGACATGGAATTGGAGAAATCATACGAATATGAGGGCTCTCAAGAGTAGCAGCTATGACCAAGATAAGTACATCATTCAATTAAACTAGTTAACTGCTGCAAAGATGCGATACTGGCCGCGATAACCTTATCCTCAGATAACGTTCAAGAATATATTCAACGAAAGAAATTGTTACCCGAATGATTGGTCGATTAGTCATAATTCGAGTCTGACATCTGATGTGTCAACTACAATTTATCGATGCCAAATGACATCTGCTGGTCGGCCAACAGTATGTACTGATTCGAGCATCCCCGAGCCAGTACTATAGAGATCAATTGCTTGTATTCAGACAAACTGGAAGTCCACTTGGATATTCAGAACCATACACTTGCAAGCCTGCAGAAAGAGTGGACTTGGAATGAGGTGTACTACTGGAGTGGCTAGATGGACTGGAAGGATTCAGGGTCAATTGGACGTTTCCTTCTTATCTATTTTCTTCGTTTCTTATAGATCTCGATCCAGTAAAAATGATATCCCCATGGGTTTTACTACCTACCACTGGAGGTGGATTTTCCCATCCACCGAATCCATCGTGAGGCTGCCGTGATGACACCGATTGGTCGTGGGATGTATGCAAACATATGAAGGTGTACACACCTAATCTTGTCTTTCCTTTATGTATATATACATATGTTTCAGCCTAGAAGGTCAGCGGATAAAGAGGGGGATGATGTAATGGTAGTGCCAGATGTACTTGGCCTCGAACGTATACTTGGCTCGCAGGTGCTCTTGACCTCAAATGTATCAATTGATATCTTTACCACCTATTACCGTTTGCAACCGTTTCCATACGTATCCATCCATACAAGAACGTACGTTCTAACATATGGTAAATCCGAAACTGGTAGATATATCATCACAGAATATTAATTCTGTTCAAATTGTTAATATATTACTTTGTTATTGTACTAACGCTCAGGTACTTCAGTAGACTAAGATATTTATCAGATATCACATCAAGCTGTAAGTGAGCATACCAGCTGGTATAGTATATCCAAGCATTCAAATGATGAATAATTCTTTTGACAATATATATTGCAATATATTCTGTACTGAATATTAGGTATATTTACCAAGGTTCTTAGTATAGTATAATCAGAATGTGTTACACCTCACATGTAATATAATACTAGGTACGCTCGAGGTGGAGCTATTTACGATCACTTTATAATTGCTGGATTCGGATAGTATAACTGCCATCCCTGCAAATCATCGAATATCCACACAATATCACTCAATTCGGTTATCACAACCAATGAAATGAGATGAGATGTTATGCAGTCAACTATACTACTGATAAGGATCAAAGGCTGGTCACTGGATCGATATGCGGCCAGCTCATGCCATCAATAATGCGAAGAGAACTGAAAGTCAGTAGATACGAAAGCATCTGAGTTTGCATCATAGTTAAAAAAGCTCTGATATCTCTTACAATCAAAAGGATATGATTCGCATGGAAGCTAAGAGATCGAAACGATACGGTAGGTGCAGACTACTAAGGTCCAAAGGACTAATATCAGTAAGAATTCTATTCGACTGAGTATGATATCTCAGCGGAAAGATACAGAAGATCTGGTAGAGCGGTGAAGGGTAGAAAAGGGCATTGGTACGAAGGGTAGTTAGGTAGACAAGCACATGAGAAAAGTGTAGAATGAAGCAATTGTTAGAGAGAGAGGAAAGAGGTTTAAAGATCTCTGGAATTTCCGAGGGTAGAAGGGCAAGCTTCTTGACAAGGAAAACAAGTCTTAACAATATAAGCATTGGAAAGCCAAACATCTTTGTCTTGAATATTCTTAGTGACCTTAATATCCTAAGTGAATCTTCATAACTTCCATCGCAAGCAAGTCCTGAAAGCAGTAAGGAAACTATCTGTACTGGTAAATCTGGGGTGATACTCTCAGTATTACATTATATTGTTAGCAAAGAAAATACTTCTGTTGAAGCTTCCTTTCTACCCTCCAAGCAGTCAATGATTCTTGACACTTAACCCTCTGTAATGCATTTTTATATTCCAGATATTCACTGCCATATCTCACAGTGAGAGTGATAGTACTACAAACCAGATTTCGACCTTTATACCAGCTGAGCAAGAGATTCCCTCCCAAATGGAAGCTATCACTGTGAGCGTGTACGTGAAGCACACTACATCCAGTTATCATTAGCTGTCACTATCCATCTATTAAAGGCAGATCTCCAGTACTGTATACACCTTGAAAAACAGCAATCCACCACAAACCTCAAGATGGTCATCCTTCTAGCCCTGATCAGAATGATAGTCCTCCAAGTCTTGTAAATGCCCCATGCCCCAGACTACGTTCCATCTCAACAGTTACAACGAGAGGCCAGTATTAGACTCCTTGTTGATAGGGACATCGATGTAGTTCCCTTCTTCGGAACCTAGAGCTTCTACAACAGAATCTTTGAAGGGCAGATTTGAATCATACTTTGAACAATGACGGATGCTGGATCTGATATGAAGATGGAGAAAGCAGTAACCTTGATACAAAGAGAAAGTGCATTGATAGAAGTAAGGAATAAGGGAAACGAAGTAGCCCATTATTAACCCATTGTATGGAGTGATATCCTTAATTCAGTGGTCTTCTGGATAGATAGCATCGAGGCAGAATTGAACGGGATGTATGTATTGATCATGCAGAGTCAAACAAGAGACAGCAATATTAGAGAGATGCTGTCAGAGTTGGTCAAAGCATACGAAGGACTAGTATATAGGCAAAACAAAATTTATGATGCTGTAGCTTAAGGGGTCAATAATCAGCAGAGGGTGCAGTTAAAATATTCCTCACACGTCGTGACTCAATCCCAGGTATTTGGATTCAATATTAGTACTGCAATTGCGATTGCGAAAGCACAGTCTTCTGAAGCATATGAATAATTACGTCTGGCTCTTTGGAAGCAAATACAGTACTCAACAGCAGCATGGACCTCTGTCCCTAGCGTGTTGGACAAGGGGAAAATAGCCCAAGAGAGTCTAGCTCTCCAAGTACACAATCAGTTGGAAGAGCTTACCAGTATCAATCGAAAAGCCAATGAAGAAGCTAAGAGGGTAACTGAACTGAAGAAAAAGACTAACACTGAAAAGAAGCAGAGAGAAAGTGATATAAAGACGATTCGAAGGTAAATGGAGAAACAGTTTTGGGAATTGACAAGAACCCTCGTGACAAGGCTAACAGATGAAAGCACCAAGTAATCTATCATGTCCCTAGCAAGGTCTCTCCTTGGATATCAGGAAGGAGACATCAAACTAAGTGACGAAGGGTTCTGCCTTCATTACTCTATAGACACCAAATGAGAAGGATATTGGATCAAAGAGGGTCTTATTCCGGACCTTGAGGGAGTCCCACCATCACCAGGAGATTCTGGTTCAGATTCTGGCTTCTTTGGCTCCTAAGATGAGGAAGGAAGTGATAGAGGAGGTGGTGGTTGTGGAGGTGGTGGTGACAGTGGTGGAAGTAGAGGAGGTAGAAGAGGCATAGGAGGTGCAGGAGGTGCAGGAAATGGTAAAGGCAGAAGCGGAGGAAGTGATAGAGGAAGTTCACATCTACGTCAGATTCCTTTATGTCTGTTCGGAAACACCGATTATGATATACCATCTCCCAACCCTCAAGCACCAGCAAGTTCTGCACAGAAACACAAAGTGAATATGACTTCTTAGTTTAAGGGAGACAAGAATGACCCAAACGAAATATATCGAGGATGGATTCGATCAGTAGAACATTATCTTCAGTATCACCGCCATGAATTCCACAATGACATTGACAAAATACTTTGAGTTGGTGTGCTCTTGGAAGACAAGGTTCTAGCCTGGTATGACATCTGCGAAGAGGACATGAAGAAGTTCTTTCAGATCGCTAACTGGAAGTCTTTTACTAGCACTATGGAAGAAAGGTTCATCGACAAGCAAGAAGAAGAGAAGTTCTTGCACAAGAACAACAATATGAAGTACTCGGGAGACATTGAGGACTGTCTGACAAAGATGGAAACTCTCAACTTCAGAATTTGTCTTAGCCAAATCTCCTACATTATTTCCGTTGAACAAGGAATGCATGAGGATATCTTGGACCGAATGTCAACTGCTGAAGTATCACCCAAAGACGATACAACCTTCATCGAGTTAATGAGGTAAGTGGATATTTCTTACGAAGATCGGTTGTGAGAAAAGAATACATCTCACCAGAACCGTGATAATTTCCAAGGTGAGCAGAGGAATAAGCGGAAGAGAGATGAGCATCAGGAGAAGGAAATGAAGCAAGAGAAGAATCCAGAAGAGGATAAACACTCTGATCCCAAGAAACTCCAAACTGAGAAAAAGGGTCCGAAGCCTATTCACATTGATAAGGCCAAGGCCCTTATAGGTATTCCTTATGGTCTGCTCGAAGCAAGAGGCAAATTCAACGAATGAGAGCATTGTGGAACCTCTGAGCATGATCGATAGATTTTCTGTAAGAACTCCATCAAGACTTTTTCTCGCAAAAAGAACATGAAACTCAATGGTATGGAGGAAGCTCCGAAGCAGGAAACTACAGCCTTCACTTCGAAAGTCAGACCGAGGAGTATGGATGATAAAATGACAGCGTCTGCAACTCATGTATTCTTGAGGAGGTTTTATGAGGTAACTCTAATTGTATGGAAATTGACA
The DNA here is from genome assembly GCA_014904905.1 of Wilcoxina mikolae CBS 423.85. Classification (NCBI taxonomy): domain Eukaryota; kingdom Fungi; phylum Ascomycota; class Pezizomycetes; order Pezizales; family Pyronemataceae; genus Wilcoxina; species Wilcoxina mikolae. The sequence goes on from MU122093.1 coordinate 637,619, forward strand.
ATTGAGAGACGCTGAATTTCACATGTCTTCTCTTAGATCTAGGATTGCGATCTTTCCTTTCGGGTATATACACCTACAGTTGTTATATCCTGAATTCAGTTTTAATGAGAAATGACTTCTTTTCTGTTGTTGAAGTAAGGATAACTGAGGATGAGTTCAGTACTCGAGATATGCTGGTCGTATCGTATCCAAAAGCAAATATATGACTACCACATTATCTTCAAAACAGACCTGACACCTTCATACCCCATAACCTGACTAGAACCACAACCTATTGCGGTTGGAGCTGTGTGGAATGGCAGACTATCATGGTTGTTACACGAAAAGAACAAAAATGCGGGGCCTTGGCTGAAGCCCCTCTATCTTAACGAAGGAAAATGAAGCAACTACCACCTGAATCAAAGACTAGTTTAAGACCTATAGTACGCATGTTTGCATCATTCAAGGACACAACGAATGTCCATGTAAGGGTTCATTTGGATTCAGGGTGTGATAGATCTATGATGTCGAAGCAGTGGACCGAGTCTTGAGGTGTTCCATTTGTAACTTGAACACAACCAAAGACTGTCCAGAATTGTAATGGCCAGATTGTACAAGGTACTGGTTAGCAGTATCCATTTCCAGTTGCTCTGCGGTATGAAAGTCATAACATCAAAGCGACCTTCGAATTTGACCTATAGAATTATGAGCTGATATTATGCTATCTTACCGGTAAATTGTCAAGAATGGAGCACCCAGAGGAGTTACAGAACAAGGTAATAAGCTCCAATTCACATCGAACCATTGTCACCAGTACTGTAACAAGTCGGCCATTAGTACATTCTCGATTAAATATGACAATGACATCCTCAGATTTGGTACTGATACATGATGGATCAGGATCATTGTATCTATGTATGTTAACACAGTGAATGAAATTGAAGTTGATTGGGTTGAGCAAATTCTGAAGCAGTAACGAGACTTCCAATCAGTATACAATGAAGAAACTGCAAACACTCTACCACCACATCAATCGTTTGATTATGCAATTGATTTAAATGATAGAGAACAGCGTCCGTGGTGTCCCATATATATTCTCTCAAAGATGGAACTCTCTGTCCTTAAAGATTATCTAAAAGAAATACTTGATTCTGGAATGATTCGTGTAAGCAAATCACCCACTGGATTACCTATTCCCTTTGTTCCAAAATCTCACACAAGGGTTTTAAGGTTATGTGTGGATACTGGAGGATTCAATCGTGTTACAATGATGAATCGCTATCCTTTGTCACTATTGAACAAACTGAGAGAAAGTATCACTGGCTCCACAATTATTAGGAAGATTGACCTATACATTGGTTATAATCGTATTCAAAACCACCTAGGTGATGAATGGAAAACAGCATTTCATACGAGATATGGACAGTATAAGTATCTGGTTATACCCTGTGAATTGGCAAACAAGTCAGCTTCATTTCAGCATATGATGAACGAGAGCCTGTGCAATCTAATCAATCATGGAGTGGTAGTTTATATACATGATATACTCAATTATATCAAGGATGAAGATGAGCATATACGACTGACAAGAGAGGTCCTTCATAGGTTACAAGAAAACAACTTAGTCATAACTCCTGATAAATATGAGTGGTATTAGGGGCAAGTTGAGTTTCTTGGATATATCATATCAGGAGAAGGTATCATCATGGCCGAAGACAAGGTTGATACCATTCTAAAATGGAAAACACCAGGATCAATTAAGAATATTCTGTCATTCCTAGGATTTGCCAATTTTTACCAACGCTTCATCAAAGATATTTCCAGGATATGCAAGTCCTTGATGAATTTAATCAAATGAACTAGTTTGAAATTCAACAGGGAAGCAAATCCACCTTGTCAACAAGCTCTCGATATGTTGAAGAATTATTTTACTTATGCACCAATCCTTCTTCACTTTGAGCCTCTACACTGTATTGTGTTCAAAATTGATGCCAGTGACTTCACTATTGGTAAAGTCGTTTCCCAAGTTATTGCTGGACGATTGAACCCTGTGGCTTACCATTCTTGGAAGATGGACAAAGCCGAAATCAACTTCAAGATCCATGATAAGGAGATGTTATCAATAGTATTTACCTTGAGGGTGTGGAGATGCTATCTTAAAGGTACAGCCCATCCAATTAGTTTATTTACCGATCACAAGAACCTTGAACATTTTACCACCATGAAGAGTCTGAATCCAAAATATACCCATTAGGCACAGCAACTGGCTGGTTACAACTTCAAGGTACTTGACACATCAGGTAGTGCAAATGGAAAACCTGATACATTATCAAGACGTTCGAAGTACCATCCTAAAAAGGGGGGAGGTAGTACTGAAAAAAACGAAAACCAACCAATTCACCGCATTTTAAGACCAGATTAACTTGTAACTTCCGATGGGATAACAGTTCAGATGACAGCAGCTAGATTACAAGGTGAACAAATTATGATTGTTTCTGCAAGATTGAGGTCCATTCTAGTAGTCAAGGTCAATTGGTGGTTGTTAGAGTCATTGATAGGTGCTGCGAACAAAGACGCTGCATGGCAAGAAAAGTACATCAGAGCAATGGAATGCAGTCAAAGCCCTGATATCTCATTCGATAATGAAGCCTTTTATTATAAAGCAGGCTATGGATCGCAGATTATCTACAGTACCGAAAACAAATACTTGAAGTGGAACATCATTCACAGATAGCTAGATACATGGAACAGGACAAGTCAATTGAGCTGGTTCAAAGGAACTTCTTTTGGTCAGAGATGGAGAAATTCATCGAGAACTATGTCCGCTCATGTCCCGAATATCAGAAGAATTAGGCAGATTACAATGCTCGCTATAGATTTCTGCAACCGCTCATATTAGTGTACTGCCCATGGGATTCAATTTGCCTGGATGTTATCATCGATTTACCATGGTCAGATGGCTGTTCGACAGTATGGAGTATTGTTCATAAATTTACAAAGATGGTTCAGTTCATACTGCTGAAGGATGGCGAAAAGAAAGCTTCTGACCTGGTCAAAATCTTCCTGAAAGCTATATGGAGATTCCATAGTCTACCCTTGAATATAGTCAAATAGAAATTCTAGGTTCACCTCAACATTTTGGTCTTCACTGATCGAAGCTCTTGTTATTCAGTTAAAACTGTCATTGCTATTTCATCCACAAAGTGATGGTCAAATGGAAAGAGAATACCAAACATTAGAATGTTACTTGCGAAACTACTGCAATTACGAGCAGGATAACTGGGCAGACATTTTGACAATGGCAGAGTATGTCTATAACAACTCTCTTACTACTACAAGTGGCATGTCACCTTTCTTTGCAAACTATGGATTCGATCGTCAAACAAATTAGTCTATCGAAGCCGAAGCAAAGAATCCGATATCAACGAACTATGTCCATTGGATATCAAGCATGCATGATCTTTGTCAAAAGGGCTTCGAGAAGTCGCAACAATCAATGGGAAAGTACCATGATAGTTGTGCTAAGGAACCACCAAGGCATTTGGATGGTTATCTAGTTATGTGGAATGGGAAAAAATCTCAAGACCAGACATCTATCAAGAAAGTTAGATGTGAAGCTACATGATCCTTTTAAGGTTCTAAAGGTACTCCCACCTATAGCGATAAAGCTAGAGCTGTCCAAATGGTGGTGTATCCACAATACCTTTCATTTCTCTCTCATCGAACCATATCGAACACCCACTGTCCCAATATAACGTAAATCAGAACTCTCTTAAAATAGCTAAGGAAATGAATTGGATTACGATGTGAACAGATATGAGTATGAAATAGGTTATGAGATGGAAGACATCATGGACAGCCAGTACAGCAAGAAATGAAAGAAGGTGCTATATTTAGTCAAAAGGAAAGGGTATCCAGATGAAGCAGATTGGACTGAAAGACCTTATGAGAATTCTGATAACAAGAGGTTGTTGAAGGAGAATCATAAATGGAACTCTCAGATGGCTATCGACAAGAGGTTGAGCTAGTACCTTTGTCCCACAAATTGTTTTTAATGGCTAGCAAGACACCTAGGTTATGGATATAGTTTGGAGCACAAGGAGTCATATTTTACCAAGTCAAGGAAGAAATGATGGACTTTGGTTTTGGACACAAGACATCATTTTCACCAAAGCAATAAAGAGCAGATTAGTATGATCGTTCAGAGATGAACTCTGTAAGGAGGGAGGTATTGTTACACTTCAAATGTTACATACCACTAGGTATACTTAATATGAGGCCACCTACGATCACTTGATGATTGCTGGATCAGGATAGTACAAGTGCCATCTCTGCACGTCATCAAATATCCACAACATATCACTCAATTTGGATATCACAACTAATACAATCACATGAGCTGTTATGCGGTCAACCACACCACTGTAAAGGAACAAAGGATGGTCACTGGATCAATATGCTGTCAGATCATGCCACCGACAATGCGAAGACACCTGAAAGACTGTTGATTAGAAAGCATCTGAATTGGCATCATAGCTGACATAGCCTTGATGTCTTTCACAATCGACAGGATACCATTCATGGAAAGCTATGATATCAAAAAGATCTTATAAATCCGGACAACAGAGATCTGAAGGACTAATAACAGTAAGGACTCTATTCGTCTGAGTAGAAGATCAGAGGGGAAAGATATGGAAGGTCTGATAGAGCGGTGAAGAGTAGTCAAAAGGATTGGTGTGTAGAGTAGTTAGATAGTGAAGCTCATGAGAAAAGTGTAGATAGAAGTAATTGTCAGAAGGAGAGGAAAAAGCTATAAATACCTCTGAAATCTCTGAGGGTAGAAGGGCAAGCTTCTTGACAAGGAGAACAAGACTTAACAATATATGTATTTGAAAGCCAAACATGTTTGTCTTGAATCTTCTTTGTGACGTTTATATCCTGAGCGAATCTTCATAACTTCCATCACAGGCAAGTCCTGAAAGCAGTAAGAATACTACTTGTACTGATAAATCTGGAATCACGCTCCTGGTGTTAGCAAATTGGAAGTTACAACTAATGCCACCTGCATACAATTATATCAAGTACACATCTATATAAACTTCATTTCCAATTACACTTTGATCGGATACACACCCAACTAATGTTGGTAACAAACTGTCAGAAGTTCGTTCCATCTGTAATGGCGGTACCATGTGTACTTGGCCTCGTACCTGCACTGGCCGCACAGGTGTACCTGGCCTCGTAAGTGCACTTGACAGCCGAGGTCAGGTCAGTACCCTTTATATATAGTCAGCTTGCGAACTACTGTTGGTACACGAGCGATTATCTTACTTACCTTTCTTAATAAATGATATCTTTATCACGTATTCTTATTTGCAACCGTATCTACGCATTCCCATCCATATGAAGATGTACGTCCTTATACAATAATCGCTTTTCAGTCACCAGATATGTTTCTTTCATGGGGTTTGGTAATTTCTTTACTTTTTCGATATGTCAGACCTACACTGAGAACTATTGCTAGATTGTCAATACAAGATAAGTTGTCATCCTATTGAGTTGATTGATGGTAGTAGGATCAATTCCAAGATGATTTAGATGTCAATCAGTTCCCAGAGATACGTCACCTGCCATGATAGGTATTCCTGAGAACTTGAAAACACTTTTTCCAACCCACAACGAGTATCATCACTAGAATGATGAATCAGGATAGGTATACCTGTGAATTGACTACTGCAGAGACCATTTGGATGTGTTTCGGAGGTCAATCAATTCGAAGAATCGCATCACCAACCACAATCATTATATCACAGACAATTCCGAGATCAATTGATCCCCAGAAACAGATTACTGGCCCTTATGACTACTGCTGAGAAGCCCTCTAAACATGATTAATGAGATCCATCGCCTACAAACAGTAGTTCAAGATGAATCAGAGAGGATTTGAAGATCAATTGTCTCCAAAGAAACATGTCAATACTCAGAACCCATGCAGATAATTATCGTTTTGGTGGTGATTCGAGATATATATTCCATCTATTGGATTGATTGATATGAGCAGAGTCAATTCTGAGACGATTCGGATGTCAATCGGTCCTGATATATTTGTGACCGGTCTGAGTACCACATCACCGAGGAGTCCTTGAAATACGTTCAATGAAAGCATTCGCATACGAACCATCGATCGAAACAAGTTAAAAGGCCATCGAGAGCAACTTATTGAGCAGTTCGAATTCCTAGTGAAACCTTCATCGACGATACCCTCATACGACTCGATTCATCGGTTCTACGATAGTTACCCCTAAACTTGTCAGTTTATTGATAATCGAGTCTGCCTAGATATCACCGACAATAAATACAATCGATCAAGTACAATTGACGATTACCTTCCTCCGAATTGAGTGGAAGCATTGCAGCATATTTCAAGATTACCTTCCTCCGAACTGAGCGGAAGCCCTGAGGTATACTTGAAGATTACCTTCCTCCGATCTGAGTGGAAGCTCTGAAGCACACTTGACGATTACCTACCTACAATCTGAGCGGAAGCTTCGCAGCGAACCTATGAGCATCAGCATTGCACAGACGAAGTACACTGACAGACAATGATGATACGAGTACAGAAGTAGACTTATGGAGAAAGACTACCGATGGGCAGAGTTCAAGATCCTGATAGTGGAGCTGCAGTTACAGATCGTGAAACAGCTCTGAATGGGAAGTTTAACTCCTGAATATTCTAAAGTGTCAAGCAGATCAAAGCCGATACTTCATTGTACAATTCTACAAGATGGATAAGTCAAGAGGCCAGATTCATGTCACATCATTCATGAAATACTTATACGAGATCGACACGGTAATCTGCAGTACGTTCGGGCTCCAATTGACTGCCAAGTGATGAGCATATTTAGGGTTCTGAGGCTGCTCAGACCACTTGGACTACCTCACCAACCGGCATTCATCTCCACCCAGACCTTGATGGGTACGTAGTAATGTCTGCAAAGGAGAGCCAAAAGATGAGCATCTCGGTTCAGTATTTCGAGCACTTAACTATGGTTGATGAACCTGAGATGCTAGTCGTACCTATGGTGTATGACCTGGTTATAGAATTGCCTTGTACAAGGCTTGGAACCCTAAGGTTGACTGGATGTCAGGTCGACATATAGCTCTGCAGACCCCAAGCAGCAATGCAAATATACCGGTGGAAATACAGGTGATATTGTTGACTCCACAACCGAAGGGTAGTGTTCCAGACATATATCTGCATGGAGCCGCCGTATTCGAGAGTCTTATAGCTAGCGACTTCATTCTCCAGGCATTCGTCAGATGACTAGACGATTGCACAGAGTTGCTCAGAGCTCACATGGAAGGCATCACATCTGTGGGAGAAGCCCCAGGAGCTGGATGTACGAGCAGGAGCAGTGGCAGTAGTTGCAGCAGAAAAGTTACTTGTTGGTACTTGAATGACTGCTACCAGCTCGCCGAGTCACAATGGGAGTAGTGCACAACAGGAGATTTCCTTTCGAGGACAACTCGTTATGAGAAGGGCTTCTGGATTCCAACCTTCACTTCTACCTCAGGTTACGAGTACAGGCAACCGAGTATAGATGGAACTTCGGTGCCTGAAATGGTGCCTACAGATGACGGTGGCTATATCCCCACCAAGTATCAGGAATTTGTGAAGGTTTTTAGTCAAGGCAGAGATGCTGTCACTGCACTGGTTAATTGACTAAACGATTGGCTCTGGGTACAAGTTGCCATCTGGGTGTACCTATAACCTGTCGGTGGTTGGGTCAAGAATTCTAAAGTCCTATATCGGGACAAACCTAGCCAATGGTTTTATCCAGCGGTCATTACCTGCTGTGATACCAGGAGCGTCATTCCAAGTTTACCACTACAAGTAGTATCCTTACTGCCCTCAGGACTTGCTTGGAATAGAAGTTATGAAGATTTACTCAGGATGTGAAAGTCACTAAAGATAAAGATTCACGAGAAAGATGTTTGGCTTTCCAATGTGTATATTGTTCAGGCTTATTCTCCTCATCAAGAAGCTTGCCCTTCTACCCTTGGAGATTCTAGAAGTCATTATACCTCTATTCTCTCACTCTAACAATCACTTCTATCTACACTTTTCTCATGAACTCCTCAACTTAACCTTCCTTATACACCAATACCCTTCCTGTCCTTCACCGCTCTTCCGAACTAATCGCATCTTTCCGCTTAGATCTCTAACTCAGAGGAATAGAAACCCTATGGACATCAGTCCTATGAACTTCTGTGGTTTGGACCTATCGTATTCTTTAGATCTCTTTGCTTCCAGGTGACAGGTAGCCTTTCGATCATCAGGAACATTAGGAACTTCATCAGCTGCACTGCAAACGCAGGTGCTTTCGAATCTACAGCCTCTCAGATGTCTTCGCAATATTGATAGCATGAGCTGGCAGAGTATCGCCCCAATAACAACCTTTAATTCCTTATCAGTGGTGTGCTTGACTGCATGACAGCCCATCTGATTTCATTGGCCGTGAGTGATAATCTATGTAGTTTCGATAACGTCCAGGGATGGCGCTTGTACTATTTCAATACAGCTATTGTCGAGTGATCGTAGTTGACCCCGTTCAGATGGCCATTGGTGATGTACAACATATGAGGTGTAATACTGATGGCAACACCGATACTTTTTGCAAAGAAAAAGGATGGCAGTTTGAAACTCTGAAGTTGACAACCAAGTTCTCAACGCGAGCACAATCAAGAATCGGTTTCCCTTTTCATTGATCTTGAACATACTCATACCTGTTGGCTGCGATGAGATACAAATACTATGTGGATGGTATTTATTGAACTACGGGAGAGCCATGGAATGCAGAGAGCAATCGTACTCACTCTTGAGAAGGATAACCATGGTCATCTTGTTGATATGGCGATACAAGGTTACGTTTAATTCTATTCATTTTTTTAAGACACACTTACTTTTCAAGATATTCTTCGAGTCTTGCAATTCAATGCAGATACAGAAGAATGTAACTTCAATCGCAATAGAACCTGTCTTATCAATTTGAAAATTGATGGGAAACGATGAGAATCGACATCGTATTTAGTGGTCGATAGTGTATCTACCTCAAAAGAGGGGAATAACCATTCTGGAATCCGAGAAACTGCTACTACGATGAGATCTTCAGCAGAAGTACTGGAACGATAACCTATCATGCTGCGGATGTCCAGTTCAAATGGCCTCATAAGCACACTTGGCCTCGCAAGTGTACTTGTCTCGCAGGTACACTTGGCCTCTTGAGTGCACTTGGCTCGCAGGTTCGCAGGAAGTCCATGAGATCTTATCCACATACAACTTCATTATCGAGCAATTGGAAGGTACAAACAAACTACTGTCGAGATGGCCCGATTATGAGATCCGCTACAAGAAGCCTGTCGGATGGATCTTGATGATGCAGACAGTTGAACCCTAAGATGATGTCCTACCAGTGATTAAGACCGCCCAGACTGCTGACCCATTGACGGTCAATGTCTCGGGCACTCTAGTTGACAACCCAATGATCACAGCCTAAGCCACAGTCCAGGCCGAAGCCAAAGCTGAAGATGAGAACCAATTGAGTGTTGTCACTGGAGCTTTGACATATAAGGTGAGGGGATTTCTATAGGTCTACAATAGATTCATACATGAGGAAGTACATCAGTGGGTGCGAAGTATATTAATGAGATCATGTGCAAGTGTACCGAGAAATCTGCGAGGGAACGAAAAGTCAATAGCTACACTGCTGGTATTCATCACCGAATTGGAAGTATCCCCGAATGCACTGAATGTACAACCGGCTGCAATGCTTAATGAATATATGAGTCAGCTACCGCGTTAGAACTTCAGAGCCGAGAGTACCAACGTATCGAATTACACGGTAACTATGACCTTGTATGGAATGCTTACGAATTAGATAAATGAAAGAACGAATATGAGCTGCAATTGACCTTTATCCCCGAAGAGCACCAAATGAAGCCAGGACAATAATCGATTGATATCACTGCAGATAGTAGTGATTAACCATATCAGGCTAGATCTTACTGTGTGACTCCTACAGCTAGACTCGGAAGGGTATGACGTGTACACACCCACTATGTTCGTGGATTCGGAAGTCGAAGCCATAGACATGGGAGAATAGCTGCTTTGATACACCTGGAGCATACTTGGTTACTTTGGCCGAACGAGCCCAACACAAGTCAACTGCCACTGGATATGAAGCAGATTGGCAACGGAAGGTAGAATCCTGACAACCGATATACCTGTCAAGCTGGAGCCAATCGGTAAGATACATATCAATGCCGACAGCAGAGGCTATCACCAATGAGGTCTGCCATGTGCTTGGGTATACGAAAGCACAGAGATATGTAAATCATACGAATCTGAGAGCTCTCAAAAGTACCAGCAGCCATGACCAAAATAAGTACATCATGCAATTATGCTAGTTGACTGCTGCAGAGATACGATACCGGCCACGATGGCCTTACACCTTAGATGGCATTCATGAATATATTCAATGAAAGAAATCATATACGATTGATCGATTGATTAGTTGGAAGTCATGACTTCGTTAAGCATATTGCATGTCAACTACGATATATCGATGCCGAATGACACTCAGAAGTTGGCCAAAAGTATTTGCTGATTCAAGTATCACTGAACTAGCACTACGGGGATCAATTGCTTGGATTCGGAGAAACAGAAAGTTCACTTTGATATTCAGAACCGCAGACTTGCAAGCTTGCTGAAGGAGTGGGCTTGGAACGAGACCTGCTGGTATATCAACTTCGATTCGGACGTGGACTGGGAGGATTCAGGGTCAATGGGATGCTTCCTTCTCTTCTCTTCTCTCCTCTTTCTTCTCTTTGCTTGTTATAGATCTCGCCCCTGTATAAATGGTATCGGCATGAGTTTTTACCACCTACCATTGGAGGTAGATTTTCCCATTCACTGAATCCGCCGTAAGGCTGCCGTAAGGCTGCCGTGATGGTACTGATCGGTTGCGAGACTTATGCAAATGTATAAAGGCATACGCACCTAAGCTAGTTCTTCTTTATGTATATATATGATGCAGCCCAGGGGCTCTGCAGATAAAGAGGGGAATGATATAATAGCGGTTCCAGGTGTACTTGACCTTGTACGTATACTTGGTTCGCAGGCACACTTGACCTTGTATGTCCACGTGGCAGCCAAGGCCGGGTATGCACCCTTCATATATAGTCACCTCGTGAAATGCTTTTGACATGCTAGCAATTATCTTACTTACCACACTTAATAATTGATATTTTTATCACATATTCCCATTTGCAACTGTATCTATGCTTACCCATCCGTTCGAAAACTTACGTTCTTACACCATCGACGAACTGTATTGATTCGATCAAATTAAATACTTGCCAAGTTATTCGCCTCAAACATCACCATTTCGGCCTACAATTGCAAATGAAAATTATAAATCTAGTTCCTATCCGATAGGCTTCATGTATAGTACATCCTGTAGCGCTTGAAGGTAGCTATACAATGAACTACAAATCGAGCCGATTGGACAGGAACTAGCTTACTTGTTTTCTTTCACATTTGTTGGATTCATTTCGAAGTTAGAGTTGAAAATCAAAACCTTTCTAAATCTCGAATCGAATTCGCTTCCCATACTGGAAAGGTTCGATCAGTCAGGAACCGATCTGCTTCATCGTCAATATTACATGTTCCAACTGTATCCATAATAAATGCATAGAATACACATTTAAAAGTAAATTATATAGGTATGATTCTATATTCTTGACCATTCATCAGCAAAAACTAATTTGCTTACCCAGACAGTACGGTACGGTCGATACCATTCTGAACGTTCTAAGCATCACTGAAACTTGACCCCGTACTGGCACCCTCACCATACAAAATTCGTACTCCAAATTTCTTCCATGTATAAAAGTGATCGACTTATACAATATACCCAACATTGATTTCAAGTATTCTATCTACTCATACAATAAATTGAACGCATCTAAGTCAATACTATTATTTAAAAACTATCGACTATTATCTGGATAAGAAGAAAATGGAAGCATATGGGCTGCACACTGAATCATGTGTAAAGGGATGACATACGTCGATCCAACGCCAAGAAGGGGTTTTCGACGATAACTACCGTCCTCCTAAGGTAATGTAGGTGTCTAATCTCGCTGTAATTCGTCCTCTAGTCGACTTGAACTGTCCCTGCATTCCATCCCAGAATAAAACTGAATCATTTCGGAGAGGCTTATGCTTCCTCTATTGGTTGGTTCCAGTGCATCGTACAATGTGAATCGTATGCTTGTCGCCTTGAAATGATGTCACTGGAATGGCTGCGGAATCATAACGACTGTATTTTGCGTTTTGTAGATGACGAAATTCTTCGTCGTTGTCGACATATCCGGTGTAGTTACCATATCTTTTGAAACACTATGCGATGTGATTTTGAAGTTCTCCTTTTGGCATTCCACACCAGAATGAGAGGTCTGCTAGAGACGTGATTCCTGGCTGGTGATTTTTCATCATTCGAATTGCTGGAGACATGGGAAATAGATTTTGGTTTTCATGACGACATTTTTCGGCGTTGAGATTTAGATCTTTGAATTGAAACACCTCGTTCCGAGCTTTCGTGCGCAAAATCAGGAAAGATGGCTCATGCCGGTTTAATTGTCGGTACGAATCTTTCAAGTCCATCATCGGCCTTTCCGGTAGTTCAGAGCTTACTTTTGATAATTGCCCTAGCTGATGTATATGATCTGAAAATTGGTTCAACAGATACATCTTGACAAAGTTGAAGTCAGACTCATCACTCAAGTGCGACGCTACTTCTGAATCGATTTGAATTTTATCCTCGTCGATGTGATGACGTTTTGCTGCTGCGGAAAGACGTGACTAGGCAGGATCATTCTCGCACTTATGTTGCATATGGATGGTGAGCTGCTTTCGCAGAGCTTCGGCAACCTTCTTGGTTGACTTTTTGGCACGAAAACGACTAAAGATGTCTTTGTGACGATGAAATTCACTGAGATAGTCTTCCATATATTTGATTGTCGCATCGTTATGGTTGGGATACTGAGTTATGAGGTGAAAGTAGATGCGGTTTTTGACACAGAGTATGGCAGATTTGAATGGACCTTGCTGCTCCGAAGAAGGATCAAAAAGCATCGTCGCGACAATGAGAACAATAACACGGCCTAATGGTTTCATCTCTTTGCCACTCCATTGTATCACGGCTGTGTAGGGCTTATTGAATCGTGCAAATCCTGGATAATGAGGTATTATTGTCCAAAGATCATTGAATCGGTCAATTCATTTGTGGAACTCCAAAAATAGCACTATCCACTCCATCAAATACTTCAGAATACCGAGATAGATAGTGTGCAAAACATCAGGAATGATCAATGTATGCAAAGAAACGCATTTCATATTCCAAAAAACGCCTTCCGTCGTCGCTACGCCTTCTGTCGTCGCTACGCCTCTTTCCATGAGATAATCACGTGCATAGTTTTGGTCTTGATTATCGAATCGTGTGGCTTGAATCATCTTTCGGAAATATAGTCGATAATCACGGCATAGCCAGGTAGATTGATTGCCCTCTCCAACCGACGATTTCGGGGATTCACACACCGGGCAACCTGGCTGTTTAATTGCATGGAGGTGAATATTTTCAAAGTAATCGACCGTCCAAGTACAGATAATTGGAAAGCATTGTCGCATTTTTCCGTCAGCACAGAGCATGGGTTTTCCTTTCTCGAAAACAGTGTAGAGAGGACGAAAGATAATCTCAAAAACCCATCTAAGCACTTCCCGATTGTATTCTAGTTGCTCTTTGATGGCGGCTATTTTTCCACGACCACGGTGATGATGCTTCGGAGGTACAGGAAGCAGGGCAACGACGACACTGGTAAGGCTCGAGGGCTTTGATCGAATCGTCGAATTAATGTTTCCAAATCTGAGGTAGATCGGCCATTCCTTTTTATCGCCAGAATAGTTGGTCAAACGCGTTTGATCAGCGCTGTAAAAGATTGGAACAATAGTGGAGCCGACAGGCTTTTTCAACTATGAAGAACATTTAATTATGATGACGTGTCGACGAAATGAAAACTAATACCTGCTCATTCCACCACCAATCGCATGTGTGAACTTCAGAGTATACTCTCTCCCCCAATTCATTATAATCCTTAATCGGTGCATATACCATATGCCCTTTAAATGCAGATTGTTGGAGTAGAAATTTGATTCAGTCAACGGGGTCTCGATAGTAAAAACGCGTCTTTCCGTCGTCGCGTAGCGCTTCTGAATTGACAGGACCTGCTTAACTGACTTTACCAGATTTCCATGAGTCAATTCCAAGTGCATAGGTCATTTCATCGATTTTATTGTACAGAGTATATGCAGATGTGAAGTTCGTATTTACCCCCTGAAGCTTCATCAGCTCATCGATGGCAACCCTACTCAGTTTGTGCTTGACACACCAGTGTGCCAAACGATATTCTTACTCACAAGAAAACGGTGCCCATTGGTTGATTTCGTCTTCGAAAATGTCGAAATCACCATCTATTGCCTTTCCGGCTTCATGCGAATCCAATGTCTTCGATTGTAGTTCATTCCACTCGAAAGTCGGCTGTAGTAGATCTGTGTAGCCATTCTCATCGTCCTCACTTGAAGAATCGTCGTCGGAATGTTGAAACAGATCATTTGGACATAGAGATAAATAGTCTGGAAGTAGGATATCATTATCGGCGGTAATTGTATATCCTTCGTCTGGAATCTGCTCCAGAGGCAGGTAATTTACCCTCTCTGAATGGTGACGTTGAAGGTGATTGATGTATGTACCTGTCTAATGGTAAACTTTATTACAATAATTGCAAAGTGTACAATTAATCGAACTCATTGGATATATATTTTCGTCGTCGCAAAGACGAGATGTGTAGTAGAGAAAATAAGTGCTTATTTTGTGCAGAGATATCCGGTAAAACCCCTAACCTCATGTTTCCTTTTTCGGGGAAAGGGGTCCTATCGCACTTTGGCTTCATCCTCACCAGCCGAGTGTGATCATCAATTGTCTTACAGTTATCGCAACTTGGGAATCAGTAGAAATGCTTTGCATATGACAGATGTCGATTCTGCGCGTCGCGACGATCTCCTGGATACTAAACTCGGCGTTCCCACGGTAGGTAACTGTCCCCTGGATACTGCATTTCGTACCTGACCTGAACTCGTGGCAAATGGGTTTCGACTTGACTGAGTAGATTCTACGTCAAGGCGGGGCAGAATCATTGCAGAGTGTATGACGGGGAGGTAGACGTCTAACAATCAGATATTCGTCGATGAGACGCCGATTTGAATGTTTGACACATCGAAATTGGCATTTGAACGTGAAAATGCCTCAATTCTTTGCCGCCACAGACCACGATTCCGGATGTCAACTTCACCTAGTCAGCTTAATTACTATGGGACGACCGAGAGGAACTATATAATACTCCCATCTTCCGCCCGCCCTCCATTCTGCTTCTCATCACCTTTTCCTCCTTATTCCTCCATATCATGATTACCTTAATCTCATTTCAAGTTGATATCGCCGACGTTCAATTCCATCTTTGCAACCCTCGAAACCCATCTCTATTGTTTCGTATAAATTTAGTACCCATTCTCAACGTAAATTCTTTTGCCCTGTTCAAACAATGAACTTTGTCATTGGACATACTAACTTTGTCTAGATGCCGATTCAACAACTCAAAGTATGGGCCGCGGAAAAGGGTATCAAGGAATCTAATTGGACATTGGAAGAATTGGGGCTCTACGAAGAGAAGGGAACAACAGGCAAGAAGGCCAATCACATCAGAGAGTCGATTTTGAGCATCGCTTTGAGCCTTGGTATCCGCGACAAAAAGGAAGCAAGCAAAGCCGAATGGGACGGCATGATCAAAGAATGCATCAATTCAATCCCCAATTTAGCTGGTCAGAGAGCGCGATTTCGTCGATGGGAAGCGGATCCTAGTGCCAATAATATCGATGGAAGAAAATGCAAAATCGCCATTGACGACCTTGCGGAAATGGCTATCAGGAGGAGGAAGGGCAGATCGCCAGTGGAGATTATACCAAAGAGAAAGCGAAACGTCGAATCAGGTACGTTCTACATCGCCGTGATCACTTTTTCAAAGCTGACATAATTAGACAGTGATGAGGACATAATGCCAATCAAGCGTCGAGGTCCAGTGACCCCTTCCGATGAGGAAGTGTTGAATTATACTATTGTATACGTCGATCGCGTCACCGCACAGAAACATGATGGAAAAAAGAACTTCCGATCGCAATGGCCCAATAAGGATGATCTTTTGTTGTTCACGGTGCTTACGAGCGTCATCGAGGCTACGATATTGGCCATTGTAAAGACGGTGAATGAAGGGATGTCTGATCCCTCACGGAGAATCCGGAAATTGTGGGGCATCAGATGTGAGCCCTGCGACGATGAAGGACCACCAGTTGGAGATGTGGCTCCCATATTTAATGACAATACAACACTTGTATGGCGTCGATCGATGACCAATTAGGAAGTCCGAACACTTTATTGCGTTCTACTGCGAAACGACGAGGTTCCAAATACTCCAATGCTTGCAGGAAGGTCATTCCTATCACTCGACGAAATCCTTCCTCAGGAGGAAGAGATGATCGACGATATAGGCAAAGAATCCGACGACGAATTGGCATCTTCCAGACCCAGACCTCGCAGCCTTCTATCGTCCCTAGCGAATCTCGTGAGCAGGGATAAACTTATCAAGAGGAGGCTTATTCATCAAAAATGATATTTGACCATTATTCAGAACAGGGGCTGTGCCCTTTGGAGTGATGACTATTGACCTCCGGATCCGGAGGAGGAAAGCGTCAATTGGCTGCGTGACCATAAGTATTTGGTCAACCCTCCATCTCCAGGTTCGGAAGTCCATCTGAAGCCTAATGAAAAGCAAAAGAAAACCTGAGGCGATGGAAATCGTCGTTGGCAATTTGCTTCGGGATTTGACTGGGAATGGGTTTTCGCTCGGGTTATAATTTGCTTGGTTTTTGCTTGGGATTAGTTTACTTTTTGTTTGGTTTGGTTTTTGCTTAGGTTTATTTTGGAGTAATTGGATAGCAATGGAATAGGTTTTCTTATGTGGTGTTTGTGTAGTTTGAATTACGATATTCGTTGTCGCCTCGACGTTTTCAATTGTAAGCTTAAATGCTCCAAGATATATCAATTTTTGATGTCCGCGATTTAGTGTCTGCGCTACACCCAATGGGATTTCAGACGCTAATTGAGGTTTATACGATGATTGCCATTTCAAGCTACCTTGCCGATGTGCTCAAAAACTAATGCACTTTTCAAATCTAAATTTGGTTGTCGAAACGACAATTTCCGTGATCTATACCATAAATGTACACTACGCTCCATTGCCTATACCGTAAACATACAACACACTCCGATGCTCTCGGTGTTTCAACCCTAATCTGGTCAGCGGTGTGTAGCCCAATGTTCCTGATGACGATTTTCGCTTTTTAGACGAATGAAAATTCAGTAGACTAACCTCTTTTCAAGCGATAGTACATATTCTGACAGGAGCGGCCAATGTCAGGGTGTTAGTTGGACGGGTAGCTCCGTCCACCATATTGGTTGATCTACGATAAAGAACATCCATCCGACGACTATTATCGTCTTATCTTTTACAGTTTTCATACACTCTGTATCTGGTTTAATCTACGCACTTCATATTTCATTTATTCTTTCATTATTACACACTCCTTTCCAATCAAATGACTTGTAGGCGCAAGCATTCTCCACCTGCATCCAATTTAAATCATCGACCATCCAGACAAGATCATGATGACGATAACGAGCTCTCAGAAATTCCTGATACGTACGATTATCGCCGCCTTAACGACGAAAATGCACAATTCTCCTCTCAAAGATGTACTAGCAAGCGCTCTGCTCTTCACCAACTAACTCCTCCTTGCGCCCAACCTCACGCCCCCAGTCGACGAGAGGTCTATATTGAAATCGATGACAATTATGAGGAGGAGCAAAGGACTCCCGAGATTTCTCACAAGAAGGTATGGTCTCTGATAATAAGACGACGATCTTCGTGTTCTAATCATTATTATAGCGCATGATACGTAAGGAAAGGGGTGAGCACTGTGTGGTCTTGAAAGAGCTTTGGGAGGAGTGGAACCTATTGACGAGGTGACAGGACAAATAGTTGGAGTAGAATACGGTATCCAACAGACGCTTTCCGGTGTTGAATCATTGGTTCTTGCCGAAGTGAAGCCCATCGCCGGCAGATATGCAATGTTCAATAATCCTTTCGCCACTAATACTGTCAAGACCATCCAGATCCACTCGTGGTGGTATCATGATGTCACGAAATTCAATCCAGCAATGAGAAACACTGACCCTCCTCATGCATACATTTCGGTGGTATTTATTTCATCCTCTCTACGACGATTTTAGTCTGACAAGATATTAAGCCCCTCGGCAAGATTACCTCCTCACACTCGGGAATGATCTATAAGTACAAGGATAAGGTGGATTGCTTGTATGGCTTCAGAACAATGGACCAGGATGGAGTCAAACAACTTGTCGCACACCTCCTCGATCGAGACCGATTCACATGCCCTGAGCGGACGAGAACAGTATGTCTTTAAACAATGGCGAAATATGTCGTCTAATATACCTTTTTAGGATTGCAAGTATCGTTTCATGGCGACCGAAATTGTGGACCTACTTTACGAGACATTCTTTGCAGGAGTAAGACAATTGGGCATTAAAGACTGTAGAATGATCAATATGATCAATTCGACGTTTATTGTACTTGCTGCAACCGCGATTTACCATTGCCTTGGAGCATGGAAAACTGGGGAATACAAGGTACCAGCTGAGTTTGGCTCTGGTAGACGTGCACATCGTGAGAACACATTCAATCATATATTCTTATGAATACTAACTGTTGCTGCATAGTTGTATTTCGTCGTCTCGAAGCTGAGTTCCTTTCTACCTCACCCGAGGTTCAAACCAAGACGATCGAAGACGTCAAAATGATGATTCGTCGAAGACAGAGATGGACAGGAGTTGTCAAGGTGAATGCATGAATGCCGTACAATGACCAGGGAGTACACGAGGAGGAGTACCTGTCGTATGTCCCTGAAGAGCTTGCTGATGTTTCCGACAACACATTTCGTCGTATGACCGCCAAAGTTGAAGCTGCGCAATCTGCACTCCTACCAAGTCGCGTGCGACATGATATCATCTCCAGTACTGTTGATGTCAGTGGCACCAGCAATACCAACACCAACAACATCAATGACAATTGCAATGATGATATCAATGTTGCGGACACCGAAAAAGTTAGTTCAGAGGATTATGGGAGCTTTGACTTCAACATATCTGTCCTCAATGACTGTTGAGAGAGCGAGTGTGGATATCTGACGGAGGGAATATACGTAATGGAGAGGCGACACTTATTTTGGTCTTCGTGATATGGTATTTTGATTCTTAAGATCGTTGTATTTCTTTTTCACAATCATTGTACGGATACTTACAATCTTTAGTATCATAATTGTCATCTGTCAGTACACACTATATAAAATTAAGGGTTTACTGAAAACATATTTGCGACGACCATTTGTGATATCAACTCATGAGAATTAACAACAATTATTATCATGAGAATAGATACTAACTTAAATCAAATGAACAGCCTTATCAATTTGAGTAAGTTGAGGAAGACCACTATCGTGAGTTTGGAAAATTAAGAGAGCGTAAGGGATGGCAATACAAAGTAAAAGGGGTTTGAATAAAGCCAATGAAGGCGTATTTCAAACATCTCGACGACGAAGACAAGACGATAGTTTTTCGCCTCAAATGGGATCACGATCCTATTCGAGCCCATGGTATTTGACTTCACCAAAGTGTTGACTAAAGTAGCATGGAGAGTTCACGGAAATAAAAGCACAACCGGAGCTCGTTCATTAAAGAATATCAAAAGCTTCAGAACGTCGTCGCTACGATGCAACTCCAAGGCCCATTCTGACCAATACCCACATTGTGTTTCGGCCTTCATGGGTGCAGCATGTTGAATAAGCTTAATCAACAAAAATCTGTTTTTGCTGATGTTGATATCTATTGCTATGTAAAATACGATTCTACTATGCATGAATGACAATATGTAGACAATTCGTTAAACAGTATTTTGAGCTTGTCATATTATTGACCCAATACTTTCAATATCTACTTTCATGACTCCCATACAGATACCAAACTATCTATGACCTGTATTCTTGAAACCTTACTGTTATATCAGTACTTAGAGTATTAGATACTCATATAATATTATTTTATGTCATTACAGCTGCCATCTCTCAATCCTTAGCATTCTTACCTTTTTCTGCCTTGCATAAGGTAAAAGCAATGAAAGCAATGTTAAAATCTTATAGATCCTCCTCGTCATTTATACTACTATTATTTCAAAGTAGTATTCTGAAGAAGATAAAGACTTCTATTGTATGGCAGATATTCTACTTTTCTGTGACATTAAACAGCTGCAATTCCGGATGAATAATTGTTTGAGTGGTACTGGTACTAAAGCTGTACAATATACTGGATCAGAACATGTAATGACGTATATCTTCTTACAAATGGATACGTATAGATACAGTTGCCAAAAGTAGTAAGCGATGTAGATTGATATCAATTGTAAAGTAAGTAAGTAAGCAAGATAATCGCTCACGTACCAATACCACTTCTTGAGGTGACAATATATGAAGGGTACTTATCTGGCCTCGGCTACGAAGTGCACTGATAAGGCCAAGTATATCTCCAAGTGAAGTGCACTTACGAGGCCAAGTGGACCTGACACCGCTATTATATCATTCCCCTCTGTATTTGCAGACATCCTGTACTACATCATATATATACATGAAGAAGAACAAGATTTGGTATGTATACCTTTGTATGTCCGCATAAGTCCCATGACCGATCTGTATCATCTTGGCGGGCTCACAACGGATTCGGTACATGGGAGAACTCCATCTCCAGTGGCAATGGTAAAATCTGTAGAGACATTATTTATACCTGACCAAGATTCTCAAGACACAAAGAGAAGAGAAGAGATGAGAAGAGAAGGAAAGTTCCAATTGACCCTGAATCCTTCAGGTTCACCTTCAAATTGAATCCGCTCCAGCAGCAGCCATCCTTGCCTACTCTTTCGGCAGGCGTCCTTGCCTACTGTTTTAGCAGACGTCCTGGCTCACTCTTTCAGCAGATATTCTGGTCCACTCTTTCAGCAGGCTTGCAAGTTTATGGTTCCAAATATTCAAGTGGACTTCCAGTTTTAACCGAATCCAAGCAGTTGATCTCCATACATGGGGAAGAAAACCAAGTTGTGCTCGGGATGCTTGAACGTTTAGTACGCATCAGATGCTTCAGACGAAACCTTTTGAGCCTCGTCGTAAAGTGACACTGCCTGTACATATATACAACCCCTGGCGTTGGACTTGCACCTCCCGATGCAGTATTCCTTACTGTCGCAGCTATACAGTGCACATAATTCTTTCTGTCGCAGCCAGTCAGTGTGCTCACCTTTTGATCTACAATACAACTCATGTAACACATGAGTGCAATGTATACTGTAACATAACGCAATGTTCACTGCATGCAACGTTGATACGATGCCCTAAATTGCATTCACATCTTGGGCGATGGATTCAGTGCATTGACATTACTGTTGACGATGTTTGATATTAAGTTCTAATATATACAGTTTCTCGTTCTAAATATCATGGTATACATGGCAGCCAGCCTTCTAAACTACTCTCTTCTCATTCCAAACGCCATGCTACACATCACAGCCAGCATGAAGTACATCATCTAAACTACTCTCTCTTTTGCAGTCATCTACCAACTCTGACTCTACGCCCTTGTACTCGTCCTTATTCTCATTCTCATTCTCATTCTCATTCTTATCCTCCTCCTTCTGGACATTATCATCATTCAGCTGGAGACAACGATATCGCTGAGTATGACTCCTGATACTGTGAATGTCATCATGCTCATTGTTGCTATCATTGTCGCCATGCTCATTGTCACTATCATTGTCGCCATCGTCAATCCCATCCTCAGCCTAAAAAGACAAATCGGTAGCAACGGGAATGCAAATCGCAGAAATGTTCGATGTCTCACTATCCAGCTCCTTTATTAGGGCTTCTATCGCAGTCTTGTTTAATACCACTCGACAAGGCTTGATCACGGGTGGCATGTTATTGGCTTCTTTCTCGTATAGAATTAGGTTGTTGAGAGCCACCCTTATCCACTTGATTACCTTCTGTCTCAATGGAGATGGGAGATCATTCTATATATTCATGAGATCAGTGTAAGTCTCTGCAAATTGTTAGAGCAATTGCATGCATTGTGAAGGCCGTACAGTCATACTTACCGCTGTTATTATCTCGATTGAAGTAGTACTCCCTCTCTGGCCTGTTGTGCCGGATTTTGAGGTCATCGATTGCAACCTTTTTTGGAGCTAAACCTCCATTTCATTGCCACTCTGTCAGTGTGTGATGCAATACCGTACATGTTCACACAATCAGTACCTTGGGTGTCTGTTTCCAAATCCATTCATAGAAGCCCACTAAATGCCTGCCGTGTTTGCGAATTCATTGGAAGAAATATATATATAGAAATCATAGAATCTCCTTGGCAAGAAAGTAGCTAGCTCGTTCCTGGTGGTATTAGCGAGGCTACAAGTTGTAGACAACACTCATATCAGGTTCGTTCATACGTTCGCATTGGCGTACAATGAATGTAAATTCTGATAGAAATAGGTCATTGTGTATGCGGTGCTCATCATCTTCGAAATGGTGCAAGTTGTATAGTTTCCCTACACACTCATGGGCCTTCTTGATCATGTGCGATCTGACTGCACTGCAACTGTTTTTGATCTTATATATCTTAGTCAGTGAGAATGCAATATTGGGAGATATCTAACTATCTTGAGACACTCCTTCTGACGTTCCTGGAAGCTAATATTAACTTCTTCCTGCTTGCATGCCTTCGGCCAGTAATACTCTTCAGACTTTGTATTGGATATGTTAGTCGGTATCTACCACTCTCGGAATTGAATAACCTAATAGTAGAAACTCAGCTTCAGTTGGAAATGGTATCTCACTCAGCATTTGCCTCTCCATCATGCGATGCATTGTGTCCAGCACAGCAGCAACTTCAAGGTCACCTGGTACAAGGAGACTTCAACTGCCATATCATTTACTGCTGACCGACGACAGTATCCTCGGCGGAGACAATGGGATGAGTTGTGAAGCCGATAAAGATGGGTGTGGACTCCAGAGGTGACTAAGGTTCGTTGCTGAACATATAGCGATGTTGGAAATGAGATTGAGTACTGGCAATATCGAAATGGAGGCTTGCTTCGGTGGGGGCAGAGATGGTGTCAGGACTGGATTTGGGGCAGATACAATGGGTATAGATACTGAGGAGACCTGGGTAGTCGAAATCAAACCTTCCATATGTGAGGCTGTAGCCTTCATTCGCTTTCGCTTCTGCTTGTCGGACTGCAAAGTGAGTTTCCTCTTATGACTGTTTGCTGTACGTGGTATTGGAGACACAACTGCAGGAGTTGCCGGTGCTGCTTTTGGAATTGAGGATACGGCCTTGTGCGGTGGCTTTATTGTTCGGGTCATTTTGAGAAGGCAGGAATATCAGAAAGGCAGGAATGTCAGAAAGGCAGGAATGTCAGAAAGGCAGGAAATGAGTGCAGTTGCGATGTAGACAAAGGGTAATGCAGTGTGGAAAAGGACTGACATGTCGCTGAGTATTGCACCTGAAAGGGTTTCTCATAAAGGGGCAGATTCACACGATTTAGTATTACCTTGTCACGAAAGTATCGCGTATGATTAGTCAATCAAATACCAATAACGCCAAGAAAACCCAAACGAGATGAAAAACAACTCTGTAAAATGCAAACACATCTCTATCCGACCCAAAGAGGTAATGCAAAGATCCAATTTAATCCAACTCCTAAACGTGAACCTAACACCTATGTCAGTGTACGAGTCATTTGCAGCACTGTTGGACGTACTGAAAACCATCACTCAAATTGCTGATCCCATGGTGAAGTCAAACATTACGCCTCAAGCTGTGTGAAGCTCATACCGGCATTGACATCTTGGTGCGTGCCAATTGCCACCGACTGCGATGACTCATCAATACCCACCAATACCAATGAAACAGTACACATTGTCTCCTGCTCCATCAAAACCTTTGCCATTTGCGACCTCGCCTCCCTCTGGTGCTGTAACTCCACAACTACCGCTCGTGATATCGCCTCAACAATTTGTGCTGTCTCTGCCATTCGTGTAACTCTGGCACTCATTGACTCCTACAATACAGACAATGACACATTTTGGAGAGAGGTATACTCGACGTGGTGAGTAGCAGTCACCTCTGGATATGTCATTGCAGAGTCGTTTATTGAAACAAACCTGGGAATAGGTGTCGGACTTTCAGCCTATTCGAAGGTACCAGATATTCCCGGGGAAGATAATCGTAGTTGTGGTGGTGGTGGTGGTGGTGATGGTAGTGGTGGTGGTGGTGGAGAAGCTCTTGCAATTCTTGGAGGCACAACTGCAATTGCCTTCAGAACAGCCACAACGATGAGAGGGTTGTAAGCTATACCGGAAAAGAAGATGGCCACAGAGTTGTTGCCATTGAGTCGAGTCGCATTCCATGGCTGCAAAGAGGTTTCACCATGTATGACTAAACACCCAAGAATACAACTGACATCTCTGGCAAGATATAGGTGACTCACAGCACTGTGTACAGTCTTTGCGGTGAGCTTCTCGACTCGTGAGAGATGCTATCCATTCGAGGTGTGGTAAACAAAGATGTCGTCACAATGGTTGTAGCCTTCTGGGCCGTACCTTTCAGGGTCGACAATACAATCCGTGAAGGGGTATATATGTGCTGGGTCAGTAGGGACCGCATCGGTGGAGACCTCATCGAGTTTTCGTTTCTTCTGGAGGGCAGAGGCAATAACAGTAGGTGGCGTTGCACATTTGTTGGAGGGAGGCTGCAACTTCTGTGTCTGGGATACCAGGTATCTTTCTTGACATCACCTTTATCATGTTTAGAGTTGTTGCAATTGTCAGAGTTGTCAGAGTCAGGGTCGGTATCAGTGTCAGTAGGTAAAGGTGAGTTTTGTTTGTGAAATTGGTTCATCTGCACCCGAGTTTTATCAAAACAGTCTCGGAGAAACATCCAGAACCCGCTCCACCATTCCATGTATCGTGGTTGAGTCGATGCCCAATGCTTCCACATCCCCTGAAACTGTGCAAAGTGACTGGGTGCAAAAAAAGAATACCATACATCAAGTCAATTGTGCCATCATCCTTGATATTGGGAATGGCATACATCTGAATAAGACTCCCAATATGTACGGCCAGAAAACTGCTTCGCAAAACCATCGAGATGGAAAGTATCCTTAATTGCGTCGGTATTGGAGAGGGTGGATGGGATCTTTATGGGTGACATTGCAACGTTCTGAGCTGTATGAGGGGTCGGTCAGGGTTAGGGTTAATGTGTCTAAAAATGACAATGAGAGTGGTAAATAGGTAAAGATAGAGTAGATAGAGATGATGAAGAAGAATTGAAATGGAGTGAGTATACAGCAGTAAATATACAGTGCAGATTAGGCTATCAAGGTGCTTGAAATCGTGTGGAGGGATAGAAGAGTTGAAACTGTTGGTAATATCAAACATTACACTTGAAAAGGAGCTATCCTGGGTGTGAGCCGTCATCGGCACTTCCCTTCTGGCCTGAAAGATACAACTCATGTTTTATCTGACTCTGAGAGTTGTTTGAACCACTTCTTAAGAGTGAGACACACTCGTCATGATATTGTTAGGTCAAAGCGTTGAAGTCTATCAGTTTGGGTTCCTATCATATGGCAGTGATATCAAGTTCCAACATAATGATGCAGTGTGGTATCACAAACATCGGAAAAAGATCTCTGCACCCAGGCGTATTAGTCACGCCCATATATCGGTGGTTTGCCTGGAGCGCCTGGAACATCGGAAGGCACGTTAACATGTACGTCCGCGACAATACGATGTGAGGCACTGCGAAAATGACCCCTAGGGCTATGAATTCACACAGTCACATATCACTCTGTACAGTACCTTGGGACGTATAATATACCGTGTTCTTCATCTGGTCGGTGCAATTATATAGTGCTTGGTGCTTGGTGGCAGTACTGCTCTGGGCATTGTAATGATGATGTTATGCACGGCATATTACCCTATAACATTGCTTGCATCCATATCTTGGCTGAATACAAGCAACTTGAAGATCTGCCTATCGGTACTTGGTGCTCGGTGGCAACGTAATTTTTATTATGTCTATTTACAGTTCTAAACACCGTTTATACCCTCTTCACCACTGTATTAAACTTGTCCTCCAGCATATATTAAACATCGTTCCAAGTCGCTAGGTCTATATGACTATTGACTATCCATCCTTTATTCTCCGACATCAACGAAATAGACTACGCTGGGACTAAGTGAGCTGCACCCACAATATTTCCTGCACTAATAACTGTATATGTACTTTTGGAGGATAGTTGCACTACTCTGACTAGCTGCGATGTATGTTCCGGCATGCTACTGTTGGCAGGCTTCGTCACATCAACATATGCTAGCCAAAAGGTATTCGTGCCGTGTGGATGGATGACTTGCAGCTTGAATAGACGAAGTATACGGTACGGTACGCGTCGCTGCAGTTCCTTGTGAGACAGCTCCTGCCCCTCCTTATGTTGTGAAGTTTGAACCCATATCCAGTCATGGCGGGCAGCCCCAGAATACCATCGTATATCTCCAGTACATCTAAGCTTCTGCATGATGCGCTCGTCATGCATGTTGTGTGATTCGACCTCCATAATATGGTAAATTACGGCAGCACCATTTAAGATATCATCCGAATCGATATTTACCTGCCTGTCGTGTAAGAAATGATGGGTGGCATCTTATAGACCATTTCGGAGGACGTTGTGACTGATTGTTTTCAAGAGACCTTGAAAGTCCTTGACTTTCTCTTTTCCTTTATGCTGCTGCAAAGATATGAACCTCAATAAACAACGTCTACTAGCAGTGATTTCTTCTGCAGTATCTTCCACTGTAACTTCTGTTGTGACTTCTGTGGTCACTTCTGTCGTTGTCTGTAGAGAAGCTCGTTTACTATTCCATACGTAGCGGTTGGCCTTTCTGACAGTGGATGCATCTCTCCGAAGGTAGAAGTTGATTATCTGAGTATAGTAATCACCTGTCTTGTTGGAGGCATTAAACCTGTCCTTAATCTGCTGCCGGTGAGAACTTTCTCCAATCTCCATCGACCACTGTTTAAGCGAACTATACAGTTGTATCTGCTTTCTGATGTGCTGCATGAGATGTATCATGGGAAAGTTGAAATCGCTGCCCTCTTCAATGTATTCGGCCATTTCTGCATCGATAATACCTTTCCAGGTGTTGCAAATGCGCTGCCCAAAGGCCACCTGTTTTCAACTTGCTTTCCTCCAACTCGGCATCCTCCTCGGCATACAATTCCGTATGTCTCAGTTTGGCCTCTGCTGCAAGTCATTTTCTAGCCCTGAATTGTTGAAATATATCCTTCAAATCATGAAATTGACGTAGAGCATTGTCCATGAGGTCTAGCGTTTCGTCATCGTGAGAGTCATACTGTCAATAGAAATAGAACTCAATAAGGGAGCGAGAGCACTCAACTGCAGAATCAAAAATACTGCGCTGAGAGGGGCTTGGGTCCTGCAAAGCATTGCGTATGATATCAACAAGGAATCGTGTCATCGTCTTGATTTCTCCTCCGTTTCAATGTGAAATCTCCTCATATGTACATCTGGACTTCGTCATATTAAGGTATGCAGGCACCGAGAGCCAAATATCATTGAACATGTCAAGCCACTAATGCTGCTTGAGAAATTCGTGAAGCCATGTCAGGAGGTACTTCAACATCCCAATTTGCATCGTGTGCAGTAGATCAGGGTTGGGAAGATCGCTTGTAACGCAATCGAGATACCATAAGATGTTGAAACCTGGATTTACATCATGGCATTTGATATCGGCGATACTCGAGCGTCTATTTGAGTCTGACAGTATACAATAAATATTATGATCCTGGAGGTTGTGTCACTCATGTTGGCGGTGAGATACATTACCCATTTCCTGCAATAGGCATTCGTACCAGTAGCATACACCATTCTTGATGTGAAGGTCATGGTGTATAGGGTAATCGGCCATCCATGAAGCCAGTATCAAATAACAATACCTGACGTTGCTATCGGCACAGCGGGCATAGAAGGTGTGGGACTCCGAGTCGGAATTCAGTAGGGGTTGCAACACATGCTGCAGTACGTCCTGAGTGACCATTCGGTTCTGCTCCCTCTGAGCATTTCTTCTTTTGAGGGGGACATCATGCATCTTGACTGGAATGGGCAAAAGGGTGACCAACAACATGCTATGCATTCTATGCTTCATCCGTGCAGCTGCGGATAGGTTGCCAATCATCATATATATCGGCCATGCCTTCTTGTCGTAATAGAAGTTCGTGAGGTGGGTGATGTCAGACATGAATATCATCGGCACCAGCATATCACCAACAGGTAGTATTGTCTAAATAATTGTGAGCATTGTAAAGAGTATACTAAGAAATAAGCTTACCTGCTTATCTCACCACCAGTCTCCAGTATGCATCTCATTGTAAACACAGTACCCAGCATCATTGAAGCAACGTATCGGTGTGTATGTAAGATGCTCCTCATATGCTGGCTGCTGGAGTAGCCATTTTGCACACTCTATAAGATCACAGTACCAAAACTCAATTGCATCCGGATGCTGCGCATTGCATGCCATCTGCAACGTAGCTTTCTTCCAGGAGTCATGGCCAAGTCCGTCTGCCATCGTGTGGATATTCTGGTGGAGGTTGTAATTCGATTTCAGAGAATCACGTACACACTCCTTGAAGCTGCAGTTGATCTTCAGGAAGTCATAGATGACGTTGGCGGGATGATCTTTCGATGTGACCAGGTGGGCAAAATTGTACTCCTCCTAACTCTCGAATGGATTGAAGGGGTTGTTTAAGCAATGCTCAAAATTGTGCTCAGTATTGTACTCATCGTCGGTCAGAACGTAAGTGACAGGGGCTCCCGTATCGGAATATGGGAAGCTTTTTGTATTTGAGTCAAATTCGGATGGTTCTGGAGAAGGTGACAAGTGCAATGGAGGAAACATATCAGGATCGTCCACGTGGTCATTGTTTGCTTGGAAAACACTGTGCAAATTGTCGATACAATGCTGAGAGTTTGTTCAAACGCGTTCGGTAGGCTTGGAGTATGCCTTCGCCTCAAGAAGTTGGACGCGATATCGAAAATGGTCGGTGTCGATATGTTTGTAAGGCCACAGGTTAGATTTGTACGGTTCCAAGCAAACAGGATAGAAACGATTCGGAGTTCGTATGGAAGGCATGGTATGCGTAGTGTAGACAATGCTGAGAGCTGTATATACTGTTGGCAGAATGTTATGAGTGTTGCCAAGCAGGGGTAATGGAGCCGCATGGCATACAAAACTCACAGAGCCATATATAAAATTCCAAGACCCTGGAATATCTTGCAGACAGTGTTTGTCATGAAGTAGCCTCATCCAGAGCCTCATTTGTCACTAATCATAAATCAAATATGAGACAGAATCCATGAACTTGCTTGTTTGCTTGCTTTTTGGATGTTTGATCAGGTTGATGATACAAAATGCAGACGAAAACATGTGATATCACTCATTTTGTGTGCCAAGACACCAGTTCAGAATTCATGATACCACCACACAGAGTCAATTGGTGGTGCCTGAAGAGGCCTATACACTGCCAGAGATGCCAGTGATACTTGTTCAACTTGATATGGCAGGATCCGACTGTTTGTGATACCGTACTGCATCATTATGTTGGAACTTGATGTCACTGCCATACGCTAGGAATCCAAACTGACAGACTTCGATGCTTTGACCCAACATTCGCATGACAAGTGTGTGTCACGCTCAAGAAGTGGTTCAAACAACTCTCACAGTCATATACAACATGCAGTGTATCTTTCAGGCTGAAAGGGAAATACTGATGACTGCTCACATCTAAGATAGCTCCTTTTCAAGTATCATGTTTGATATCACCAACAATTTTTGATATCACCAACGGTTTCAACCCTTCTGCAAACTGCTCCACACAATTCCAGCACCTTGATGGCCCATTCTGCACTGTACATATACTCCCGTACACTCTCTTCATTTCAATTCGTTTCCATCATTTCTATCTACTCCATCTTTAACTATTTACCATAACCACTCCCATCGTTGTTTATAGACACATTAACCCTAATCCTGACCAACCCTGACCGACCCCTCATACACCGTATATACAGCTCTGAACGTTGCAATGTCACCCAAAAAGATCCCATCCACCCCCTCCAAAACCAATGCATTTAAGGACACTTTCCATCTCGATAGTTGCACGATGCAGTTTATGGTCAAGTCTATTCAGGATCTTATTCGGAAGAATGACATTCACGGTATCAAGTATGATTGGGCGATTGACTTGATGTATGATATCCTTTTTTTGTACCCAGTCACTATAAGGCACTTTGCACAGTTTCAGGGAATGTGGAAGCATCGGATATCGACTGAACCACAATATATGGAATGGTGGAGTGGGTTCCGGGCATTTCTCTGAGACTGTTTTGATAAAACTCAGGTGCAGATGAACCGATATCACAAAGTATACTCACCTTTACCTATCGACACCGATACCAATCATGACTCCGATGACTCTGACGACTGCGACAACTCCAAACGTAGCAAAGGCAATGTCAAGGAAGACACCTGCTATCTTGGGACACTGAACCTGCAGCCACCCTCTCACAAACATGCAATACAACCGACAATTATTGCTTCTGCCCTGTAGAAGAAGCAGAAATTCCATGAGATCTCTACCAGCCCTACCAGCCCAGTACATATATATCCCTTCAGGGTTTACATTGTCGACCCTGAAAGCTAGGACCCAAAAAGCTATGACTATTGGAATGACATCTTCGTTCACCGCAGTTCGAATAGATGGCATCACTAACGAGTCGAGAAGCTCACCGCAAAGGCTGTACACTGTGCTGTGAGTCACCTATGTGACTATATCCTGCCAGAGATGTCAGTTGTATTCTTGGACGTCTAGTTATGTCCGGCAAAACCTCTCTGCAGCCATGGAATGTGACTCCACTCAATAGCAACGACTATGAGGCCACCTTCTTTTCTGTTACAGCTTACAATCCTCTCATTGTTGTGGCTGTTCTGAAGGCAATAGCAGTTACGCCTCCAAAGATTGCACGAGC